>CM041783.1:98166831-98758548 GCA_023374045.1 Limonium bicolor | reverse complement strand
CTGTCCGTAGAATGGAGTTGACTACTTCTCGTGTTTCTAACACTACTTGTCTACTTGCATGGGGTACCGTACTGATACATTACTACTTACCTGACTAACTCATAAATAAGTCTGTCAGGCCCACATGCTCCTAACGGAGTGCGGTCGTCCCATGTCTCATTTAGTAAACTGATAATGTCCGTCACACGGTTGTTGTGAAGTATTCTGTTGTCAATCTCCCTGTGATGGATATCCTTTTTTTTTCCTCCTTCTTCCTTTTTTTGTCTACTTTTTGCATCTCTTCCCTTTTTTTTTTGTCTAATAGTTCAGGTTTTCAGTTCCTGTAATAAGTGCTATTGCCTTCGTGGCATCAGTGGTAATTTGTGTGATAAACCAGCGTTATTGAGCTCGGTGTAAGGAAAATTTGTGCTACATCTAGCAAACTTGGTCCTCCTAGTTCAATCTCATTGAGTACAATACATATTCCCTTTTTCCTCCCTGTTTATCCTGATCATATCACATTCATAATTCATATTTCCCTCATCCATGTAATTGGATGTATTGCAGATTGCATAATAGTTTGAGCAACTTGGCTCTCCACTTCCCAACCATCCTCACTGACGGTGGTGCATCTACAAAGGGTATGCTTGTCCATAAGGATTAAACATTTATCACTCGTAGTGATTAGCATTAAATGCGGGTATACACTGATGGTATTTGGCTAATAAGCCATGTCTGAAAATTCCTAAATGTTTAAACTGGTTTGGTTTACAATCACAGTGGTTGTATAGTTTCTCCAGTTGCAGTGGTTGGACTAACGGTCCTTCCAAGGTTGTATAGGTTTCTAACCTCAAGGTTTGTATGAAAAAGTTTGAAAAGCATTGTTTTTTTTACATATAATAGACTAAAAGTAGTAGTTGTTGCAGTTGCATTTGCAGTTGCTGTTGTTGTTGTTGTAGCAAGTGCGCAAGGCAGATGGAAATTTCAGTGGTTTTTTTGTCATAGCGCTTGCAATAGCAAGTGCGCCATGCAGGTGGAAATTCTGGTTCAGTAATCCCCTGTCTCATTGACTCTGTGTCGTCTATTATGGCTACATGATAATGTAAGCATTAACATCCTGTTCATATATTTAATCCGTCAAGGTTTCCAAGGTCACTCGCATCGAGTTCACATAATCTGAAAGGTCATACACAAGAAGGCAAGTGGTCAATGACACACTCCCACATACTTATAACATAAGTCTGTTTAACATCCGAGGTAAGTACAATACATAGTAAGTAAAAGTCTTTCCACTAGCGGTCTCATGGAGTTCAGGGTACTCATGCCCTACCTACTCCCTTGCCTCTCCAGGCTCCAGCATCTGTAGATGTCTGGCCATCCTGACCGCCTCATGGTACTCCAGATCCTCCAACTAAGGTCTTCTGAGTATTCTTTGGTGGCCTGTAGTTACGGCTCTCAGGGTTCATCCAGCACTCGAATTCCCTATGGCCCTCTTTCTTGCAGCCCCGACAGACAACTTTGCGGCCTTCGCAATCGACCCCAGGATGGTCTTTCCCACAACGCTTACAGTAAAAATGGCGCTGGGGCTGTCTGGTGCCTAATGGTAGTAATTAAGTTCAAGTTACAATCTGATGATTTAAAGGTTAAGGTCACAATTCAATTTAAGAGGTAGGTGTTCTCACCCTTAGGAGGTGCAGATCTTAGAGGCTTAGCATCTATAGCTGGGCCGGTCAACTGAAGGACGGGCTCTTTTCCCTTTGTTCCCTGGTGACCCTGCTGCCCTTTCTTTGGAAAGAATTTCCTATTTAAGGTTTCGGGACAGCATTCCTAAGGTATTTAATATGATAAATAATCTGAAATGGAATAAGTTCTTACTTCCCCTTCTTCTGGCTATTGCCTGAAGATGCTCCTCCATTGTAACACCCCAACCGCTAATCCTTTCTTACTCCTCTAATCATGCTCATAATTACCAGGTTCGCAGCGGAATACTTACTTACTCCCGGCGGGTGATACAATGCCGTTAACCATCCAAGATCAACAAGGCTATACTACTTACCATCTCAGTCTGACGATTAGAACAAATCAAATACCTACTACTTACTTTACAATCCAAATACTTAGTTTACAATTGATTACCGAGTATCCAAAATATATAGGAAATACATTCCAATGATACTTCCCAAAAATGAAGAGTTTATACAACCTCTCCTTACTACCCAAGTAAAATTCATCATCCCAAAAAGGTGTACCACATGGTACACCGGCTACTCAAAAGGCTCTAGCCGTGTACAACTCGGTACACCATCCAAACTACTACTACATCAAAAGAATCACATGCTGCCCTTACTCTACCTTCACGCCTCGCGGGTACCTGTGGAGTAAAAACATTCCCCCGAGGGGGTCAGCTTACGCTGAACATGATAACCGCATACCCCGCGTACTAGCGAGGGTACGCCAACTAATTGGTCGTATACATGCGGTTCGTTTCATACATACATACATGCTTCATACAATACAATACATTCATTCGTTTTATCACGCATTCATACATACAATGCATACAAGGAATACAATACAAGTCATTCATTCATAGTTACCACACTCACCGCATCACGGAGATACAATTCTCCAATACATACAAGGTCTTGTTAGCCTTATTACACACCCGGGTTAATCGGGTGTTCGATACTTTTTACTCCGGGTCAATGACTTACAATAGTCAAGACCAATACAATACAATACTTGCATTCTTACATACTTTACTTCCAGTTAAGTCGGTATGACCTCCGGGCAGGGAGTACTATCTCCCACCACCGGGCTTTGAGATGGCACACTAATCCAGGATGCTACCCATACAAAGGGAATTAGTCCAAGGAAAAGATCATAGCCAGGATTCGGTTCCAACCTCTTGTGGTTCCTTATCCTCACGCGTGGCCGAAACTATATCGGGCTTCTACTCATTCCATTTTTACTCAATACTCATGTTAGGAGTTAGGTTGTTAGGAATTAGTAGAAGTCCATACTTACTTTCCATACATACCTACAATACACAAGTACTCATACTTGCACATACACTTCATTCTCATACGTACATTTTATGCATTATACAAACTGTTTGTTCAAGAAGAATACAACAAGAACAAAATGGTTCAAACACATTTATGTGCAATATAAATCCGATTCATGCATTTATCTTGTTGGTGATCACATAAGCACACAAATCGGGGTAACCAAGTTAGGATACAGGGCATGAAGAAATCATACCGTTCACCGTCGTTTACGTTCTACCGGGTCCTTTGATGATCAACTATTGAATTCCTATACACACATGGAGTATTATGATCAATGATCTGTTATTGATCTAACTTGCTCCTACATTGGCACTTACAATGTATACTTGTTACTTCATTACTTTCTTACTTGATTATTAAACCATTCCTTTCTCACTACTCTTATTTTTTTACTTTCTTACCTTTACTATTTCATTTGTTATGTACTACTACATGTACATGCATATGTGTATATAGGCATATATATGTATATATACGTGTCCATATGATTGCTATAATCATATTATAAAAATACTCTTTTTTTTTTTTTTTTTTTTTTTGAAGACTCGACCGGACTTGCAAGTCCGGTCGCAAGTCCGGTCCAAGTCAGTAGCTATCTGCACCGAAAATTCCTGGCCCGACCGGACTTGCATGTCCGGTCGCAAGTCCGGTCGATTCCAGTAGCTTACATTACGAAAATTTTCCTGGCCGACCGGACTTGCATGTCCGGTCGCAAGTCCGGTCCATTCCAGTAGGTTGCATTACGGAAATTTTTCTGGCCGACCGGACTTGCATGTCCGGTCGCAAGTCCGGTCCATTCCAGTAGGTTACATTACGGAAATTTTTCTGGCCGACCGGACTTGCATGTCCGGTCGCAAGTCCGGTCCATTCCAGTAGGTTACAGGCGGGAGAATTTTTCTGTCCGACCGGACTTGCATGTCCGGTCGCAAGTCCGGTCGACTCCAGAAGCTTTCCCCGCCTTTGTAAACCTGGGCCCGACCGACCTTGCAAGTCCGGTCGCAGGTCCGGTCGGCCCCAGTACTGCAGTTTTAAAATTTGTTTTCAATTGCATTCTTTACCCATTGCTTCTCCAATCTTTACCAATACTTCCCCACATGATTTAGCACTATTTAGACACCCTAAATCACCTTAGTCCACCCACCATGCTTGTTACCCCATTCCTACACAATCTACACAAATTCTCCTCATCTCTATTCAACACTTACATTATTTTCCTTTACTCTAATGCTACCGATTTTAGTTCTCCTCATTATGCTACAGATTTTCCTCTCAACTCTTATACTCCAATACTCCCTCAACTAATGCTATTCCTAGCATCCAAAATACATTACCCACATCCTAGTTCCATTCTCTTAACTTACTTCTTTCAAAATCTGTTACAAACTACAAACACTCATCTCCAACTCTCCAAGTACTTCCTCTTCTTAAACAATCTGAGTCCTCATCTTTCTACACAAATTTGGGCATAGTCTCCCCTATATTCTTAACATACTCCACACATTATTTCAGCTCACATAATACGATTCTCACCACCTGTTTACTCAATACATTATACTCACATCTCAATACAACTACAACAACAATAAAATCCTGCACACATACCCATTCAATACCCAATGTTTTCCCAAGCTTTTAAAACTCATTTAAAACTTCAAAACTGTTACAATATCATTCTTCATTATACTACAATACACTTGCTACTCATTACTTAATTCCTTACTCATTTTTACAATTCAAAAACTGTTACATTACATGACACCAAACTAGTTCAAGGTAAGAGACTTTACCTTGTTCTTACTAGTTTTTCCTTTCTTTCTTGCTTCCTCCTTTCTTCTTTCCTTCTTCTTGGTTCTTCCTCACAAAATGCACAATACTACAACCACCACCATACCAACACACACTACCATTTAACATTCATTTTTGCACTAACCCTAGAATTTAATGTTTTAGGGTTTAGACAAGGATATTACCTCACAATGGTTGAATGTAGTTCTTGACTAGCAAGAGAACAATGTTTCTAGCCCACCAAAGAAGCCAAATCGGCTGGAGCAACAAAGAGCCAAGAGTTCAAAATCCAAAAATTCTTATAATGCAAACAAGGGCTAGAAACCATGGGTTTTCGAATTTCTTTTTACCTCAAGATGAAGAGGAGGTGAAGGTGCTTCTAATGGTGGACTTGAATCTTCAAATGGTGAATACCCTCAAAAACGAAAGTAGAGCTTTTGAGTTTTTGAAAGGATGAAAACGTTCTCCTTTGCGAGGGGATTACAATGGTATATTTTTTGTTGAGTTTGGAGAAGGTTTGGGTGTTCAAAGAGAGAGAAGGAGGAAGTTGAGAGAGCTCCTTCCTTTCTCCATGGCTGTCGCAGGTGCAAGAGGAAGAAGAGGGAAATTAGAGAAAGAGAGGGGGAGATGCGTGAGTGAGAGTGAGGGGAGTGAGGAGAGAGAGTTTTGTTTGTCTTTTTACTTATTTCCTTTGTCCTCTAGTGAATTAGGAACAATAAAGAGAGGGGGAGAGACTTATAAAATCGCCCCACATGTGCACACACACACAGATTTTTAATTTTTTATTTGTAAAGTGGACACACTAAGTTTGTTTATTTGCATTCTCACCCCACTACTTACCGGTTGTTACAGTTTTACTAACCGGTACCCGTTTTCCGGAATTTTCTCGTTTAATTATTTTTATTGGTTCTAAAGCTCCACTAATATTTATTAGTGACTATTTAGTTGACCAAAATTGTTACGAGTCTATTTGACCCGCTTAAAGTCGCGTTTTCCCGGTTTCCTCGAAAAACGCGCTTTGAGGTTCGTTTATGCTTTTAACCCATTTTAAAGGTCTGTTTTCTTCGGGATTCGTTCCCTCGTATTTATTTAAGTGTAATTAAGCCTTTAAAAATATAATTAGCCTAATTAATCACTGTTTTTAACTACGGGGTATTTCATCCATCCTCAGACTCTCTTTCGGGGTTCTTTCTCTTCTTTGCCCCAAGAGTCTCTTCCCGAGTCTGGAGCATTAGCTCCGTCCTTGAGGCAGCCTCATAACACTCCTGGACTCTCCTTGGTAAGTTCTCACAAAGTTAATTGGTAATGTAGTAAGTAAAGAATTTTATGGCTTTCATGTTAGCACCTGGATGGTAGTGTAGAGGGTAGCACCCATCGCCATCTGAATGCGAAATAATAGTCCTCCCCGGAACTTCTCGACCTTCACGGTCTCTAAGTAATCCACACCGGGAATGAAGTCCAGCGGACCAATGAATCGAGCGTAATACTCGTCCACGGTCATACCTTCTTGGGTCAGTGTCTCAAACTCATGGCGCTTCTTCTGTTTGAGATGCGCCGGGTAGTACTTCCCTCTTAGCAATTCGACAAAGGCAGCCCACGAAAAGTCGGGCGTAGCCAGGTGCTGGTCCTTGACCAACCTCCACCAAATACTGGCTGCATCCTTCAGATGGAAAGCAGCAATGGCGACCTTCTTGTCGTCAGGTACTTGTAAAGCTTCATAGGCCTTCTCATGTTCAACAATGTAACGCTCCAAAGCTACGGGGTCTGGTTCCCCTGAATATGTAGGTGGTCGGGTCTCGCCAACTGACTTCAGCCAGTTCGTTCCCCTGGGCTGTGGCGGGTGGGCTGGTGCTCCTCCTATCTGAGTAAAGAACGGCTGCAACCGTCTCAGCAACTCCTGAAATGCCGGGGTCACCACCTTCACCTCTTCCACTACCATGCCCTCTTGTTCCCCCAGACATCAGTAGTACAGTATGTCACATAAATACTCGGTAAATTACCGGACACAACCAATAGATATTAAGTTGCCTTAAGGCTACTATGTCACGCAATTTGCGTTTACTAGACACAATATCTTTCTAAGACGAATCGTCTCGTACCTCCCAAATGTTTCCCATAATTTCCCAAGTCCTAAGCTCACTGTCTTAACCTATTATCTCGTCATCAGAGCGGTACTCCGCTCTGATACCACTTTTGTAACACCCCTCTCCACAATCCCGATATAATCTCTCACGTAGCAATAAATAAAACGTCTCGCAGCGGAAAATAACCAACAATTACAAAACTCACTCGGGTGTCACCGGCCATTACTCGCCCATGCGAGCAACGTAGCCAAACTACATCCAACTTCCAAAATAAACAAACTGCTAACCGCAGTGATAACGAGAAATTCCTATACATCATACTAAATCCATAAATCATAAACATCGACAAGTGAGAGTCTACCCAAACCTGAAAATACACAACCTTACCATAAGACCATACACCATCTTCATTGCTATACAACATCTCCAATTACCCTGTTCCTGCTCTTCAGCTCCGACAATGATCAACAACCTGTAATGGTGTAGTATCAGCGATAGACGCTGAGTATGCCGGGCCTGGACCCTAATGGTCACTTGTCATTTTAACCATCTTATTATTAGATTGGTTTCACGCTTTACCATTTTACAGATATATTCAATACTGTAATAAACATGCATAATAAATTTAACCATCCATCCAAGTATCCATAAACATTCAACCATCCATCCAAATATCCAAACATTCATTTAATATTCCATACAACATTTATATATCGAACGTATCGAGTAATAACAATATAATGTACAATGTACATTCGCCGTAGCGTACAGTTTTCATATTTAATTTACCTTAGCCTCGTAGGCTCCATCCAACCATCAACACACAATAAAATAACCACAAGTATAACCAATGAACAACAAAGCGAAACAACGAGAATAATAAACAAGTATTAAGTCTCGTCCATGGTATTGTTCGCCACTGTATAAGTCTCAATTGTTTTAGTTGTTCAGTTATACCTAGTGACAATGTCTCGTTAAAACGACATGTCTCTAGTTACCCATATATTATGGCGGGTCACCCACGGCAGTAGCCACTCCAACGGTAGAGTCTCCGACCAACGAGCCATTCTAGCTCACGGGAAATTTTCTTGATACTTACGGACCCGTACGCGGACATCCTGGTATCGTTTTTGTGATCACAGCGCGCACCAAGAGCCACATCCTCTTGGCTTTACTTCCATTCCATTAATTAATTAATTATACCATCGCATCGCATTACCAAATTTTCTAACACAGCAGACTAAGGTCATTAGTCCAATCCGGAGTTTGTAAACTCGGGATCCAGTGTTAGATACGAGAGCAGCGTATAGAAAGGCCAATGCTCCGTATAAAAGTCTTGGATAATATGTATAAGTTATTATCCTAGTGCTACAACGTTTTACTGACGTTCCTTATATTTCATATAAGATAGCACCATAGCCGCTAGTTCGTTTTATATATATAGGTTCATATATACGAACCAATACTGTTAACTCAACAACAGTAAATAATAAGCAGCTATAAATATACAGTTCATGCATATTAATTATCACATTCAGATAAACAATCTTATCACAGATCACACAGAAGTCTGAACTGAGGAAGCCCTTAGAGACAATCAGAGACACATAACAACATACAAGTTATGTCAACCAAATCCGAGCCCAAGGAGCAACCTTAGGACAACTCGGATCAAACCCCTTTATATACCGTTCACCCTGATCGTATTACGGTGGAGTATGAATCAGCAAGATCCTATGCTCCGTGTAGTCCGCTAGCTCGTCGAGCGTCTTGTCAGAAGTATAATCTAAACGGTATTAAAACTATAAGTCAATCTCCATGATTAACTACATCCGGTATTTCCGAATAATAAGTAACCCCGACAGTTCACCCCTGTTTTCTACAGTTGTTTGTTACGGGTTTCTCTAAAACAGTCGGTTTTTTTTGTTACTTAAAACCCATACGTCATATTTTTCAACTATTAAGTTTAATTCGTTATATTTCTTTTTAATCTTATCCACCCATTTAATTTAGGTACGTAACCTATAGTTGCATGTATTCATGCATGATTGTATTGTATCATTATTTTTTTGTATTGTATCCAAAACTCATAACTTATAGTTCATAACTATATTTTTTTTTCAAATAACCACCACCATTAAATCATATGGTTTTCAACCAAAATATATATATATCCACCTTATATACATTATTCTTGTGTATGTATATATATTTTTACCACGTAGGTAATTCTCATGAGTTTCATAAACTCTTATATTTTATGTTACATTTTATCATCTTTTATTAGATGATTATTCCCATTAGTTGTATTATATTATACAACTTATATTAAGATTATTATCCTAATATTATGTAACATTTTATGTTGTATAATTACAACTCCTAAGGTTTATTCCATAAACACCTTAGTTTATAAATCTCATTTATTTATAGTTTGTCACTTTCTGTAATGTGAATATCCTTACTCATATTAATTCCACCTAAACCATATAATTGTTATAACATTTGTAACATTATAGACCTTAGTCTAAAATTCATTTTCCAAACTTTATCAATTCGGTAAAGCCCTTGAATTTATTTAAATTCTATTTTGACCACATAACATTATGTAATGCTATACCATATGCTAATATCGTTTGACATGATATTCCTATTTCCTTTAATTTAATAACCTATGGTTTTTATACCAAACTATTTATTATTGCCGCATGGGCACCATATCAAAACCATATTCTTTTCCATAAACCATAGTTTCCTTAATTTACAAAATCACCCCTTAAATCATACCATGTTATATATTCCATTTAATATAACATTTCTAACTTATAAAAGAGTGTAGCCTATGGTTATTTTTTGTAAATTCCGAACAGCCCTTGTGCTATTCTATAATTGCCATTTGGCCCTATTTATAACACATAGTTTCATAATTCATTAAAACTATATATTATACATATATCTTAATAAACACTCTTATATTATTCTAAAAATCATCAAATTCCTCCAAAGGGTTATTATTACCTTTATTAACCCATATATAATCGGTATTTACTATACCACCCCATATATTTCTCCAAAGTGTCATACTGACATAATAACTATATATTATACATATATAGTTTATTTTAATTCCAAAAACATTCCAATAAATTCCTAAAAATTCCTAATAGCCCATGGGTGTTTAAAATACCATTGTACACCCTTAATTTTCGGTAATAACATATTTACCACATATGTTATGAAAATATCACCTTAAGATACTTATCTTATTATAAAACCTTAAATAAGTTATTTAACTTATCTAATTTGGTCAAAACCTAGCATATGGTCAAGGTTGACCACCTTAATATTTCCTTGACCACCAATTCCTTATAATTACGGTTTAGTACCCAAACTTTCTAAAATTCACCATTTAACCCCAAAACTTAATATAATCTTATAAACTTAATTTTAAATCCTTTTTAACTCTAATTTTCGGCCTTATTATTCTAAAGCCCCCAAATTTAATTTAATTACTTCTAAGCCCCACTTCTTTTCGGTAATAATTGAATATCACCTAAACTTAAATAAAAACTTGTAAATGCATAAATAAAATGGCCTAAAATACATGGCCTTGTTACAAACATTGGCTTGCAAAATAAATTACACATAAATGTCCCAAAATACATATAAATTTTGGCCTCACCACACACTTTTTATTTATTTACCAAACTTCCACATAATGTCTTAAATTTGACAATTATGCTTGTTTAATTAGTTATAAAATTTATTAAACGATTCCTTAAAAATTTTAAGGTCAAACAAGACCTTATTTTTCTCCTTCACTCACGGCAATTTAATTAGAATTGGTTTAAGAACATATTAACTTAGCAAAGTTAATGTTTAAATGATTTATACCTTGATTTAACTTAGGTAGATCCTTGTTTGGATTCGCCACCTTAAGGAGAATTTCTCCAAAGCTTCTTTTACATGTTTTCAAACAGAAAACAAGGCCTAGTTAGTCTCCAAGCAAGATCTAACCATAAGAAGTAATTTAAGTCATGAAAATCATGGATTTTTACCTTAGATCTTCAAGCTTGATATAGATCTACTTCAGCCCTATTTTTCCAGAAGAGAAAGATTATCAAAACACTCTCAAGAACAAGGTATAAAACCGTGGGTGAATTAGCTTGGAAGATAGCTAAGTTTTACCTTGTTTAAGATGCCAAAAATGGTGTTTTTGGCTTGGATCTAGCTACTCCTTGTAGATCTTGGTATAAAAACTGAATCTACATGAAAAGGAGAAGAAAATAAGGCTAGGGAATAGCTAGACAACAACAAGCTGCCTTGTTATTAGGTTTTACCTTGGAAAAATGCCTTAAAAGAGAGTATTTCCTTTGGATCTCGGCCACCCTTGCTCCAAATGGCTAACCAACTGATTGAACATGTAAATATGAAGATTATGAGTGTATAAACTCATAAAAATCAGAGGAAGAAAATCGGATGACTTGTAGAGAAGCTTAAGGTATGTTTTTACCTTAAAATGAGATTTTGAGAAACTTTGGTCTCTTATCTTGATTCAACCGAGTTTAGCTCTTGTTCTAACCTTAGAACACTTAGAATAAGCCATAGGAGTTGATGAGCCACGAAATCTAAGCATAGGTGGTGAAGAGATGAAGAAAAAGAGCCAAAAACAAGCCTTAAACCATTAATTCGAAGCTTAGAAGTTAGGTTTACCTTCCCAACTGAAGAAGTTCGGTTGAGAGAGCTTGGGAGAGCTTGGAGGAGCTGCTTCACCGAAATGAATGCACCTAGGAGAGAGAGAGTGACTAGAATTGGTATTATTAGGTTGAAAATGTGCTTTAGATTAGTTTATTGTCTAATAATTGAAGGTGACTCATCAAGGGGATAAGGAGGGAGCAAGGAGCCGGATGATTGAAGAAAGGAGAGGCTCCTCACACGTTTTTCCAGCTGGAGAATTCAAATAATGGAGCTAGTGGAGTGTATAAACTAATAAAAGGCAAAAAGTAAGCCTTAATTAAGGGAACAAGTGGAGTCTTGTTTATTAAGCTAGTAAGTGACGAATTTGGACTCCCCCAGCCTGTGTATGTCGACCTCATGTGGTCCAAGGGGTCAAACTTTGACCTCTTGACCATTCTTAGTCAATGTTGACTCAAACGGGCCCCATTTTAGGGTTTTATTAATATTTTAATATTAAATTTGTAAAAATTCGTAAATTCTTGGAATTAAATTCCTAATATGATATAATATGATATTTTATCATATTTAAAGGTATTTATAACCTTTTAGCCCATTTAAAACCAATTTAGAAGGCAATTACACAAAAATGTGCTTTAAGGAGTTTTAGTGCACATTTTGTGTCTCAAGGTGTTTCTGAGCTTGGTTTTCTTTGACAACGGTTTTGTTGTGTTCCTTACATGATATTTGATCATGGTATTCAATTTTATATCATTTAGAGGTCATTAGACCTTTAAGGTTTCTTAGAGCACATTTTTGCCCTTTTTGACCTTGAAGCATGTAAATGCTTGTTCTCTGTGTTGGAGTGTAGTCCAACGACTTTAATATGTTTAATAATGTGTTAATAAGCTTAGGACAAATTTTTAGGTCCTAAGTAGTTCATTTGGGTATTTATTTACCCTAAACAGTCAAAGGGTGCAACATCTTGTTTTGTGTTGACCACTGTTGTTCTCAGTTGACTTTTAAGGCATGTTTAGGCCTTAATTAATGTAATTAAATATTTAATCCATATTTAATAAGTTTGGGGTATTTCACTAGCTATGTACATTACAACCGGTAATATAAACTTAGCATGTCACTGTAATATTTACAGTCGGTATCTATAGCTGTTGGTATACATGTCTACAATTTTCACACATAAAATAACAGGGAAGGTATATTTTTTTTAACTAGGATTTTCCAGGGTGTTTCATTCTCCCCTCCTTAAATAAAGCTTCGTCCCCGAAGCTATTCAATCATAAATGATTCAGCAACATCACTATAAACACAAGTGAACCAATGCTAACTATTACCTAATCACAAGCAATTAAGCAACTTCACAAGGAATAACGATTTCCATGAAACAATAGCTCATCCTAGGATACACAGATCCAAGATTTTCAACATACCAAGCACATTTCATCAACTAAATCAAACACATATCATCAAGCAATCAAGCACATAACGTCAAGCAACCACACACTAGTTCCATTTATGTCTAGTTACTAACCCACTTTTTTTTTTCCAACACCACGCTTCCGCTGCGCCACTCTGATCTTAGGTTTCATGCATACATTAATCATGTAATCATAGGTAATCAAACATCCAAACATTCAGTCAAACATTCACACACAAGCACTCAAGCAATAATCACATATCTTTTCCCCAATCTACAACCTATTGCTCTGATACCAACTTGTAACACCCCGATTTTCAGACCTAATTTTTTTTTTCTTTCATTATCTTTGAACAATACAGCGGAAGACTTAAAACACCACCACGGGGGTGCTACCGCCACACTCACTCACTAGTGAGTGCTAAGGCTAAGTACTACTATCTCTTTCCAAAATAAGTTATACTTTTAAACCTTTATATATATTCAGAATATAACATTAATCATCTTCAACTTCCAAAATCATCTTCTAAATTTGACAACCTTTACTCGTTAACATCAACTACATCTTCTTTCCAAACAAAGATGAACTTAATGAAAATAACTATTACATCGCCTTCTAACTTCAATCTTTATTCCTCTTTAGCTCCACCCTCTCATGCAACTTCCTGACTAGGGAGAAACACCTTCTTTCCTGTACCTGTGGTCAGTCATACAATCACAGAGAAAAGACCACAGGGCATAACGCCAAAATCAGCAACGCTGAGTAACTCCCGTCACAACATGTAAAATACATTTACTTGTAAAACTTCAAGATTACATAAACATAGCAACAAATATAGTGGAACACCTCAACCATGACAACAGGATAATAGCGTAGCACAATCACAATAGGGTTAACACATAAAACCACAAATTAGCACCACCTGTTGCTTACCTTAACATAAGATGCATAAATGATCATTCAAACATATTACCAAGTATCATTCCAATTGAAGAAGGAAGATCCCTCAATGACATACACCCAGAAAAGAAATTAGTTCAAAAGTAAGAGGGAAGATGCTCTCCGACGAATCTTCTCACAGCACAAACGCAAGCAGAAGAACAAGAGGAGCAAATAAAATAGTTCAATCGCCCCTGCCGGCACTTCCTTTCGTCTTCCTGCTCAAGCGTATAACTAATAATGTTTATAAACAAGTAATTTCCTGAAGACAAAATTAACTAATTATATATAGTATATAAGACTAGGTTGGTCATATATATAAATCGGTAACATTGATAATAAACTAGCTAGGTAACATAAACTTAGCTTGTTATTGTAACAGTGACGCATTTTAATATCACAGTCGGTAATATAAATTTAACATGTCACTGTAACAATGACACATTTTACATTACAGTCGGTAATATAAATTTAACATGACACGTTTTAATATTACAGTCGGTCACTTTTACCAATAAACTAGGATATAATAATAATGGATAGGACTAAAAATAACTATGCAAGTTATATACATATACTTAATCAACTTATACATATTCATAACTGATTTAACTTAGCAACGTATATATACACCTAGGCGATTTGTACACATATTTATATATGCGATTTAGCAAGCAATATATATATATATATAAACGGTTTAGTAATGTACTGTGCTAGCAAGTTTACTTGCGATAATGATGGCTAGCTATGTACATTATAGCCGGTAATATAAACTTAGCATGTCACTGTAATATTTACAGTCGGTATCTATAACTGTTGGTATACATGTCTACAATTTTCACACATAAAATAACAGGGAAGGTATATATATAAATATGCATACAGTACGTACCAAATCGTGTGTATATATATACATTACTAAATTGTTAATATAAATATGGGTACGAATCGCTTGTATATATGTATTAGCTGAATCGCTTAAATATATATATATATAAATATATTGCCTACGAAATCGTTGTATGCATATGTTGCCTAGATCGTATATATATATATATATATTATACGTTACTTGTGTATATGTATATAACTTGCATAGTTATTTTTAGTCCTATCCATTATTATTATATCCTAGCTTATTGGTAAAAGTGATCGACTGTAATATTAAAACGTGTCATTTATGTTAAATTTATATTACAGAACAAAATCAGAGGCCATACACCCCTTCTTGTCCAAACCGAATCCAAAGCCTAGCAATGGCTGAACTCTACAAACAATATGAGTGATGAGACTACTAACATACTATATGTATCGGCTCAAAGGAACCAAGAAGCATTAGATATCGTTACTCAGGAGCTTGCCTCCAGCCACAGCATGGACAGAGCGCATGGCTGTTAGGAAAACGTGGATGCAATCTCCAGAAATAAAATCTTCAGATGTGATTGTCGGTTTCTTGGTGGCACTGAATCCACGTAAGGAGGTCCATGCGGTTCTCTGTAAAGAAGCTGCTATGCATCATCTCTTCACAGATCCTTGTGTTTGGAAAAAATATGGATTCACTCCAGAAGGCTCGTAGCTGGGATGAAGGTGTCTCCTCTAAGTTCTCAACGACGCCTCTCTCTCTGAAATCCTTAAGGGCAGGAAGGTTGTCATCTTCGGGGTTCCTGGTGCGTACACTGGTGTTTGTTCTGCTCAGCATGTTCTTAGCTACAAGAATAACATGGACAAGTTTAAGGCAAAAGGCATTGACTCTGTGATTTGTGTTTCCATCAATGATCCATATGTAATAAATGGATGGGCGGAGAAACTTCAAGCTCAAGATGGTATTGAGTTTTACGGAGACTTTGATGGGAGCTTCCACAAAAGTCTGGATCTTACCGTAGATTTCTCTTCAGCATTGCTTGGACTTCGCTCCCACAGATGGTCGGCTTATGTGGAAAGTGGGAATGTGAAGGTTTTTAATCTGGAATCCGCCCCATCTGAATTCAAGGTTTCTGGCGGGGATAATATGCTTGCACAGATATGAGCTATGCCAAGTCTTCAAAAAAAAAAAAGTAAAGTAGCAGTTAGATTAGTATAAAACAAACCGAGAGCAAGTGTTGATTGCTGCTGCAGTTTGTCTTGTCTTGCGCAAGTTTTCAAGGAGAGGGATTTAACCCCAGGTGTTGGAGAAATTTAGGAGAAGGTAGAAGGGCCTTGAAGCTGTAGAAATCTTAGAGAAAAATAGCAAGAAATGGTAAGGAGAAACAAGGTAACTACCTTAAACAACAAGCCTTCAAAATTTGTTTTAGTAGGTGCTGATTTTCGGTTTGAAGAACTGATTTCCTTTGCTGTTTTCCCTTGGTTGTTAAGTTGAAATATAGATGATTCATGGATATTAAACTCCCTTATTAACCTGTGAAATTCGTGGCTATGTGTAAGTGGCAAGTTAGGTAAGTTAGAACAAGTTTAAGTGACAAAAACATGTTTTAAGATTGTTTTGCTGCTACAGGATGTGTGGGTAAGTTAAATAAATATACAGTGTAGTTAGATAAACATACAGTAAGCTAGAAGAGGAAAAGATGGGTAGTAGGACCATTATCTTTTGGTTGTTAGTGTTGCCGGTTAAAGATCAAAAGGAAAAAAAATGTTGTCGGCTTGGTATGTAAGTTTAGATTGAACTTAGGATGTGCTGTAAAGCTCCGCACAGTGGTGTGTGTATAGACATGATTATCATTAACGGGGGAGGGCAGCAAATGGAATGTATGTTTGTGTGTGCGCATATATATATATGCATAGCAGTTAGAAAAAAAATGAAAGAGATAGATGAGATAGGGAGTCACGAGCTACTGTAAACATTTGTGCGTGTATGTATATACATATATATATGCATAGCGATAGTTAGGAATAGCAGCTGGGAAAAAGAAACAGGAAGTTCACGACAGGAAGTTCACGGGGATAGTTTACATGTAAAGTTGTATATTTGTGTGTGTGTATGTATATATAAAGGCATGTCGATAACCGGGTTAGCAGATAGAAAAAAAAAAGAAACAAAATAGATAGATGAGATTGAGTGAGGAAGTTCACGAGTGTGTATATATCTATATGTATATCGATAACTGGGATAGCAGCCAAGAAAGGAAATAGACAGGTGAGACCGAGAGTATATATAACTTGTTTTAGTTGATGGATGGAGAATATGTTAATTTACAATGAAATATACAATTGTCGAAAGTTAGCATATGTATTTGAACTTGAATTGTTTCTGTCCAGCACGTTAGTTGCTGTTTAACTAGGAGGTAGTAGCATGTATTACGTGTGCGTGGAGTTAGGAAAGGAGTGGTTAAATCCCTAGGTAAGTTATTAAGGAACCGATTTTAAACCGTGGCTGTCAATGTTATCGTTTTGTGCAGTCAAGAGCGGTAATATTTTTGAGGGTTGAAATCTTTGTGTATTTGAGATCGATGAGGTTTATGTATCTTATAATGAGCTAGGAGAATAATTATATTGATTATATCTAGTTTAATTACCAAGATATGCCAAGATGTACAAAGTTGTCCAAAATGTAAAAGTTATTGTTATTGTTGTTGTATCCGAAATGAATGGTGGTGGTGGGAATTGTTTTCTTCTGAATTTAGTGAATAAATAAGGTTCATATAGTCTAAATAAGATTATGTGACCACTTAGCTAAGGTAAACTAAGTTAGACGACATGGTTACACAAATTGTAAAATGGAAAGTTGTTAAAGTACAAGATTGTTGTTAAATAACAGTGGATAGTTTTATTGCTGTTTGGATCAGTAGCTTGGTGTATGTTAGCCTTAATTAAAAGGTGGTTCGTTAACATATATTAGGTGAGTATAAAAGGGAAGAAAAAAAAAAGAATGGCTAAAATCCACAGGTAAATCACCTAAGAAATTGGCTGTTAATTGTCATTGTTATCGTTATCGTTGTTATTTTGTACAGTAAAGTGTAAAGGTATTTGTATGAGTTGGTTCTTTTGTGTATGAGTGATCGATTGAGTTTATATTGATGATAAGAAGCTGGTTGACATCTTAGTCCAAGTTTAACTTAGTGAAATTACTTGGATGTACATAAGTGCACAAATTGTTACAACGGTAAATTGTAAATGTTGTCTTGTGTTATTTCTGTCCAACAATTGCTATGTGTGGTTATATTGATCTTGGTGATGCTATAACTTGTGCTATGCTGATATGGAAGTGTGGGGTGAGGCAAGGAAGTGCCCAACCATTTGTTAAAGTGAATGTTGATTAGTTACCTTGGAAATTGACTGTAAAACTATAACTATTTATCATTGTTGTTATGTTTGACCGAGATGGGTGTGTTTGTGTGTGGATTGATTTTCTTGTGTCGTAAAGACCATTTTGGTTTATATTGATTGAATGAAGCTAGATGACTACTTGGCTTGATGAATTTGGTGCTCCTGTTGAGATGTACTTAAGTGTACAGGTGTTTACCGTGGATAATAATGTTTACTGTTGTGATGCTATTTTTGTCCAGCTGTTACTATGGTGCTTATATTGACTTTATGTGTTGATTTATCTTGTGTTTATGTATATTAAAGTGAGGGGTAAGGCAAGGTTGTGCCTAAGCCAAGTGGTAATGTGTTTATGAAATATTACTCCTACCAATGTATTGGAGTTTACTGAGACTGCCCCTACCAATGTATTGGGGTCTTTTATTATTTGCTCCTACCAATGTATTGGAGCTAAGCCATCATGATCTACTCTATGGACTGATGCTTCATAGGGGGTGTGCACACTTAAGGACATGGGGTGAGGTGAAGAAATATTATCCGAGGGGTCGAGAGTGACAGTGCTCTATGTCGAAAGACCGATTGCCCGAGGACATGTGTAAGTTGTATCATGGGTTGAATGTTATACTCAGTGGATCTTGACAATTGGCTATATTGTCTGCTGATGGATATTGATTGTTTGGATGAATGATACTTGGTAATATGTTTGAATGATCATTTATGTACCTTATGTTAAGGTAAGCTACAGGTGGTGCTAATTGGTGGTTTTATGTGTTAACCCTATTGTGGTTTTGTTACGCTATTATCCTGCCGTCATGGTTGTATTGCTCCACTACCTTTGTTGTTATGATTATGTATTCTTGGAGTTTTACAAGGTAAAATGTATTTCACATGTTGTGATGGGAGTTACTCAGCGTTGCTGATTGTGGCGTTACGCCCTGTGGTCTTTTCTCTGTGATTGTATGACTGACCACAGGTACAGAAAAGGATGGTGTTTTCCCCTAGTCATGAAGTTGCATGAGAGAGTGAAGCTAAAGAGGAATAAAGTTGAAGTTAGAAGGCGATGTAATAGTTATCTTCATTAAGTTCAGCTTTACTTTGAAAGAAGATGTAGTTGATGTTTACGAGTAAAGGTTGTCAAATTTAGAAGATGATTTTGGAAGTTGAAGTTGATTAATGTTATATTCTGAATATGTATAAAGGTTTAAAAGTATAACTTATTTTGGGAAGAGATAGTAGTACTTAGCCTTAACACTCACTAGTGAGTGAGTGTGGCGGTAGCACCCCGGGTTGAGTTTGTAGTAAGTCTTCCGCTGTATTGTTCAAAGATAATAAAAAAAAAATTAGGTCTGAAAATCGGGGTGTTACAAGTCCATAAACACAAGATAAATCAACACATTAAGTCAATATAAGCACCATAGTAACTGCTGGACAGAAATAGCATCACAACAGTAAACATTATTATCCACGGTAAACACCTGTACACTTAAGTACATCTCAATAGGAGCACCAAATTCATCAAGCCAAGTGGTAATGTGTTTATGAAATATTACTCCTACCAATGTATTGGAGTTTTCTGAGACTACCCCTACCAATGTATTGGGGTCTTTTATTATTTGCTCCTACCAATGTATTGGAGCTAAGCCATCATGATCTACTCTATGGACTGATGATTCATAGGGGGGTGTGCACACTTAAGCACATGGGGTGAGGTGAATTATCCGAGGGGTCGAGAGTGTTAGCGCTCTATGTCGAAAGACCGATTACCCGAGGACATGTGGAAATTGTATCATGGTGTTGAATGTTATACTCAGTGGATCTTGACATTGGCTATATTGCCTGCTGATTGATATTGATTATTTGGATGAATGATACTTGGTAATATGTTTGAATGATCATTTATGCACCTTATGTTAAGGTAAGCAACAGGTGGTGCTAATTTGTGGTTTTATGTGTTAACCCTATTGTGATTGTGCTATGCTATTATCCTGTTGTCATGGTTGAGGTGTTCCACTATCTTTGTTGCTATGTTTATGTAATCTTGGAGTTTTACACGAAAAATGTATTTTACATGTTGTGATGGGAGTTACTCAGCGTTGCTGATTTTGGCGTTATGCCCTGTGGTCTTTTCTCTGTGATTGTATGACTGACCACAGGTACAGGAAAGGATGGTGTTTTCCCCTAGTCATGAAGTTGCATGAGAGAGTGGAGCTAAAGAGGAATAGATATTGAAGTTAGAGAGCATTGTAATTATTCCCATAAAGTACTTATGTATTAGGGTTGAACCGCTTTGTATAAACTAGTAATGTTGTTGTAAGTCTATATAAGTTGTGGTTACATTCTGAATATACAAAGGTTTAAAAGTATAACTTAATTTGGAAGTGATAGTGGTAGTTAGCCTTAGCATCCACAGTGAGTGTGGGTGTGGCGGTAGCACCCCGGGATGAGTTTGTAATAAGTTTTCCGCTGTATTGTTGTTCACAAAGGAAAGGAAAAAAAAAATTAGGTCTGAAAATCGGGGTGTTACAAGGGATACCAACTTGTAACACCCCCAAAAATCAGGCTTATAAAATTTCGGATCAGTTCAGCGGAAGACTAGAAACTCCCTATTTGGGATGCTACCGCCACAACCACATCTTCAGTGATTGTTAAGGCTTAAGAAACAAACCTCGAAGATTTTCCCTCTTTAACTATCAACTTGAAACTTAATCTATGTACATAAGCTTATGGTTAACTCCCATTGTACAAACAAAAAACCATACTTGTAAACGTCTAACATTTCTACTAGCTCTACACCCTCAAAAACTACATACTTAAACCTTTTTACACATGACTATTATCTTACATTACATCTTAGCTTACATCAAAACTATTAACCCTAATACATAAGCACTATGGTAATCATTACAACACCCTAACTTCAATCTCTATTCCTTTTAGCTCCACTCTCTCATGCAACTTCATGATAGGGAAAAACACCATCATTTCCAGTACCTGTGGTCAGTCATACAATCACGGAGAAAAAGAAAAGACCACAGGGCATAACGCCAAAATCAGCAACGCTGAGTAACTCCCATCACAACATGTAAAATACGTTTTACTTTATATAAAAACTACACACCTTAGCAGCACAACAATAAATAACACCTTCATAACAGGGGGTTAATACATAAAACCAAAGGGAAACACCTGAGTTACTTACCACACCTTAAAGCAATAACAAATATTCAAAAGTAGAACAAAACACTCATAAACAAACGTAAGCAATGAGTTCCACTGTTCACTGTAGGTCCATTTCTTCCACCCTTATATACTTTCCACTGTCCTCGGGCAATCGGTCTTTCGACATAGAGTACTAAAACACTCTCGACCCCTCAGATAACATAATCCATCACCCCATGTCCTTAAGTGGCACACCCCCTATAGATCATCAGCTATAGAGTAGATCAGATGGCTTAGTCCAATACGTTGGTAGGAGCAGTAGAAGGTAACAAGAAACTCCAGACAATGTTAGGAGTAAATAATCCACTCCTTGCCTCATTATTACCTCAAGTTACCAAAATATAAAATATAGCATCATAGTACATCAGTACAATAACCATAAATTTATTAAAACGAAATATCACAATATCAAACATTTACAATTTATCACTATAACAATTTATACAAATGTATATTTCACTCATCCATCAACTAAAACAAGTTATTTGTTTCAAACACTTACCTAAACTGACGACAATTATATATATTCTTCATCAAATACTTATACCCATTCACCAAACCGACAACAATTAGTAATCAACAGAGAACAAGTTTCATTCTTTTGCTAGCTACTATCCCTGTTATTGACATGCATATATAAATACTCACACACAGATATGCAACTTACTCGTGACTAGCTGCTTGTGAGTCTCCCTGTTTTTTTTCCTGTCGCAATCTCATATTTTTCTTCCGTTCCTGGTTGCTATACTCGATTATTAATATGCAGGTACATATACACTCCCTATTGTTCCTAGCTGCTACCCGGTTAATGATATGCATACACAAACATGTGGAACAGTACAGCTCACTTTCGTTTTTTCCAGATTCAAGCTGTACGTAACAGCATTTTTTTTCTTTAAGTTCAGCTTTGTTTTGAAAGAAGATGTAGTTGATGTTAACGAGTAAAGGTTGTCAAATTTAGAAGATGATTTTGGAAGTTGAAGTTGATTCATGTTATATTCTGAATATATATAAAGGTTTTAAAGTATAACTTATTTTGGGAAGAGATAGTAGTACTTAGCCTTAGCACCCACTAGTGAGTGAGTGTGGCGGTAGCACCCCGGGTTGAGTTTGTGGTAAGTCTTCCGCTGTATTGTTCAAAGATAATAAAAGAAAAAAAAAATTAGGTCTGAAAATCGGGGTGTTACAATGGAAGTTGAAGTTAGAAGGCGATGTAATAGTTATTTTCATTAAGTTCAGCTTTGTTTTGAAAGAAGATGTAGTTGATGTTAACGAGTAAAGGTTGTCAAATTTAGAAGATGATTTTGGAAGTTGAAGTTGATTAAAGTTATATTCTGAATATATAAAGGTTTTAAAGTATAACTTATTTTGGGAAGAGATAGTAGTACTTAGCCTTAGCACTCACTAGTGAGTGAGTGTGGCGGTAGCACCCCGGGTTGAGTTTGTGGTAAGTCTTCCGCTGTATTGTTCAAAGATAATAAAAGAAAAAAAATTAGGTCTGAAAATCGGGGTAATTCTTTTATTATCTTTGAACAATACAGCGGAAGACTTACCACAAACTCAACCCGGGGTGCTACCGCCACACTCACTCACTAGTGAGTGCTAAGGCTAACTACCACTATCTCTTCTAGATTAAGGTATACTTTCAACCCTTATGTATTCAGAATGTAACCACAACTTATACAAACTTAAACTAACATTATTAGCTGATACAAAACTATATAACCATAATACATAAGTACTTAATGAGAATAATTACAACGCCCTCTAACTTAAACTTTATTCCTCTTTAGCTCCACTCTCTCATGCAACTCCATGACTAGGAGAAAACACCATCCTTTCCTGTACCTGTGGTCAGTCATACAATCACAGAGAAAAGACCACAGGGCATAACGCCAAAATCAGCAACGCTGAGTAACTCCCATCACAACATGTGAAATACATTTTACCTTGTAAAACTCCAAGAATACATAATCATAACAACGAAGGTAGTGGAGCAATACAACCATGACAGCAGGATAATAGCGTAACAAAACCACAATAAGGTTAACACATAAAACCACAAATTAGCACCACTTGTTGCTTACCTTAACATAAGGTGCATAAATGATCATTCAAACATATTACCAAGTATCATACATCAAAATAATCAATATCAATCAGTAGGCAATATAGCCAATGTCAAGATTCACCGAGTATAACATTCAACACCATGATACAATTTCCACATGTCCTCGGGCAATCGGTCTTTTGACATAGAGCACTAACACTCTCGACCCCTCGGATAATATTTCTTCACCTCACCCCATGTCCTTAAGTGTGCACACCCTCTATGAATCATCAGTCCATAGAGTAGATCATGATGGCTTAGCTCCAATACATTGGTAGGAGCAAATAATAAAAGACCTCAATGCATTGGTAGGGGCAGTCTCAGTAAACTTCAATACATTGGTAGGAGTAATATTTCATAAACACATTACCACTTGGCTTAGGCATAACCTTGCCTTTCACCTCACTTCCATATCCATAAACACAAGATAAATCAACACATAAAGTCAATATAATCACTGTAATAATTGCTGGATAAAATAGCATCACAACAGTAAACATCATTATTCACGATAACCACCTGTACATATAAGTACATCTCAGCAGAAGCACCAAATTCATCAAACCAGGTGTAGACACCAAAAATTCTCACCCCATAAAGCGAATTCCGAAATAATAAGAGGGGTCGTCGCCTTTTTTTCAAAACATATTGGCGTGCGTGCTAAGACGAAACCATCATTTTATAATCTTTTTCAAAGCATTTCAAAAAAAAAAAACACAATTCTTCAAAAATGAATTTCCATCGACAATCGAGTTTCAAGGTCATCCCCTTTGTTTATTCACTTATTTTACTATCTTATTTTGTTTTGTTTATCTTCTATTTATTATTTATTTTATTTATTTTTTCATCTATCCACTTTTCTTATATTATTTTATTCTACTATTAGCATTAGTATTTTTATTCCATCTCTATTTATACAAAATCATTTCATCCGTCAAACCCATTCCACACTTGGTTGAAGTCTGGCCTAGCCCAATTCCTTAAACCCACTCTATTTTCAGCCCATGGCTTCAAAAAGCCCACATTAGAACCCAAGCCCATCCCATCCAAACTTCAAGACCCACTCCACACCAATCTCACCCACACCCAAAATAAACCCTAAACCCACATACTCTCCCAATAAATACAAAACCTGGGTCATCAATAGTAGCCGAACTCCACTCTCGGCTCTCCTGGGTTTTCTTCTTCAACCAACAACAACAGTCGCCTGATCCTTCCTCTCGACTCTGGCTCGATTCCTTTCTTCTTCGAACGATCCTCAGAGAAGAAGGCATCACTTCCTCCTTTCCCATCCAAATTCGCCGTCTCAACCAGAAACGACCACCATCATCAATCTCCTTCATCGGCTATCACTTCATCTTCTACGACTTCCCTTTCCTCTGATATTCAACCGAAACCTTCAATCCCCTTCCTCCTCCCTTCATCTTCCGAATCGAACCGCCACAACAAAGAGATACCCGTCACCACTACATTCTCTTCTCTGTCGGCCATCTTTTACCTTCTTCACTTAAGCCGAACTGTCGACAAGCAACATACCCGTGCTACGCCTTCTTCGTTCTTATTTCACTCACGGTTAGTTCAAAGATCACCACCACCATATCCTCCTACTTTCTCCTCCACTAAAAAATCCCGAAACCAGGAACACAATTCACGCTTAATGGCTCAGTTTCTCTAAAAACATAAACCATCACAAACCCGACCTTCGTTGAGGAGTCTCAGGGAACTATGCTTCGTTGTGCATTTGATCTCTGACAAGACAACCGCCTCCAGTCTTCAAGCTCTGGCGGGGGTTTAATCTCTCTTTCGACCTCGCAAACACCCTGAGATTCCCTTCTGTCGATGTTGTTTTCCTTCATTCGTCAATAGGTCCCTCTGTACAGCGATTGAGTTTGATGCGTAAGTTATTCAGAGGCTCTGAGCCTCATCCCCGACAAATTACTCTCGCTTGCACATGACTGCGCCAGACACTTGCTCATGACTTCGGTTTTGTCCTCGATTATTTTTTCCCTTTCGATTTCATTTGCAATTTAATGGGTATGTTTGTTTCTATTCTGTGGTTTCTTACAGAAGATTTTCATCTGTTCACCGATTTGGTTTATATTGCCAAACTGTTTGAGGTTGTAGCCTGAAGTATATTTTGATATTTATCAGAAATGTGTGTGTGTTTATCGCCTATGTCGGTGGCTGGATTAGATCTCTGGGTATTTGATCTGCATATAGTTTTATCATGTCATGTGCTTTAATTATCTGTTGAAAAGTGTGTGATCCTTCTGCCCACTGTGCTCGTATCATGCTAGGTCCAGGGATTCTTTGCTAGTGACGAACCCGAGTTTCAAATACTGTCGTTGATGGGTTCTCTTATGTTGATTATTGAGGATTGTTCGATCAGTTGAGCATGGTCCCTCTGTTAAGGGAAATTTTGATATGCCTGCCCCACTTTGATTATCCCTACCTTGATAAACTCATCACATAGTTTAGATTGAATTCATAATTTGTTGCCTAGTGAATTTAGTGAAGTTTATTTTGCTTTAAGTGGTTATAGGCTCGTTAATCTGGCTGGTCTGAAGTTTCTTTTAAGTTCCTAAGATAGATGAAGGCAGTTTGGACTGGCTTTTGTAAACCCATGCGAGATCTTGTCTCAGTTTTCAGTGCGTGTGCATTTAAGGCTTTTTTTTATTTTATTATTTTATTTTTTCTGATTGTTTCGCTAATTAATTCGATTCTGGTGATATTCACAATTTATTTCCTTTTGTTTAGGTGTTGGTTTGGATTTCAATCCGACACAAACATGTATACTGTCTCTTATTTGTTGTTGTTTATGCAATTCGGTTTGATGCTTGTCTCATTGGTTTGCAATTTGACCGAGGTGCACTTGTCTTGGTTGGAATGGACCGAAGCTTACCTGTGTGGACTCCCTTGATTTGGAATTGTTCTTGGACCTTGCAAGTTGACTATACTGGTGGACTTTGAGCATCACGGCTATCCATGGGTTTGGACATTCTTTTAACACTTTTTAGCATCAGCTTAATTACCTTTAAGGATCAATTGTCTCTTGTACATGCATATCTGGTTTGAAATTCTTGTTGTTTCCCGACTTGTACAATGATTCCAGTTTGAAAACCGATCTGAGATTAACATATTTGTCCATAAGTTGGCTTGTAAAATATAACAAGTTTTGTTTCATCACGTTACTCTTGTCGGTGATTTGACATATCTATTTCTAATTCTCATATTTCTCTTACTTTATAGTTATGCATTCATTGTTTTTTGCTTCAACCGTTATTTGATATTATTAAGCCCTAGTATTAGTCCTTAAGGTCCAGCCGTTAGGATAGAGGGGGTCCCCCTGGTCTGATGGGTCATTGACCAATCTCATGGTGGTGACACCCCTAAACCCTAAAACACACACCTAAATTATGTATGTATATATGTATATAGATTAATTTCCTCCTTTTGGTTTTAGACCAACATTCTCATTCAAAATTTCTCTCCAACAAGCCCAAATAACAAATCAGACCCAAATCACTCAATCTGGCCCACTTCTAGCTTGACCCATTCAGCCCAATAAGCCCATCGGGCCCAATCCATGTGTGGCCCAACCTTGGAAATAAAAATCAAAGCCCGTTTCAAAATACAATCGGCCCATCAAGCCTGATTCGAGACCAGTTTAACCTAAACCCATTTCGGGCCCAAATCCGTTTTAGCCCAAAAGCCCACACAAGGCCCACTCGACCCAAAAGTTCAAACAAGGCCCAAAGCCCAATTCAGCTCAAGCCCAGGCCCAAATTTGGTCCAAGCCCACACAAGTCAAACCAAATCCACAAATGTCAAACCTTGACCAAAAAAAACGTTGACCTTGACCAAAAAATGTTGACTTTGACCAAAAAACGTTGGCCTTGACCAAAAATGTTGACTTTGACCAAAAAACGTTGGCCTTGACCAAAAATGTTGACCTTGACCAAAAAAACGTTGGCCTTGACCAAAAACGTTGACCTTGACCAAAAAAACGTTGACCTTGACCAAAAACGTTGACCTTGACCAAAAATGTTGACCTTGACCAAAAAACGTTGGCCTTGACCAAAAACGTTGACCTTGACCAAAAAAACGTTGACCTTGACCCAACTTTGACCCAACCCGAACTTTAATCCAATTCAAACTCGACCTCAATCCAAGCCAAACTCGACCTCAATCCAAACCGCTCCAATTCAATTCAAACCTATTTCATCCAGCCCAATTCAAATCAAACCCAAATACATTTCACCCAATTCACTTTCAACTTGTAAATCCCTTTTTAAAAATCTAAAAACCCAAAAAGAATTTCAAAACCATCATTTTATTCAAGTCACATCTTTCAAAGAAACCATTTTGTAGAATTTTAAAGGAAAAACTCTTCTTACATCACAGAAAACTCTTCTCAAATGCAGAAAGTTCTTCTCACATATACAGAAAGTTTTCTCCTAAAAAAAAATATTTCTCAAATCAGTGTTTCTTTACCGAGGATTCTGAACAACTTCAAAAGTTTTCCAACTCAGTTTTTAACTCAAATAAACCGTTTTCGGGGAACAAGTCGTGTCTAACCCCTTCAAAACATTTCCTCCATGGTTAGGACATCACTTGTCTTCCTTCCCAAAAATAAAAATCCGAGGCGGGGCACTGGGGTCATAACCTCCCTTGTCGCAGTCTGGATCTCTTTAGGCGGGGCATTAGGGTGACAAACCTCCCCTAATTGCAGCCTAGATTTTTACAAGGGGGGTGCTAGGGAAGTAACGACCTTCCTAGTTGCAGCCGGGATTTTAGAATCGTCTAACTCCCTTCCGCTCGATTTCAATGTTTTCGGATTTTAATGTTTTAAAACCCGGGAGTTAGAGACGTTATTAGGGTTCGACCGAGAACATCTCGTTCATGGTGTTTCTCTTTGAATCCTATTTTTCGACATAAATTCATTACCCCATCTTTCGAGCCTCGGCACTTATTATTAGTTAAGTGTCGTGTTCGAGGGGGTACATAGGGTAATCCCTCAGGATTATCCGCCCTTTACAACAAAAAATGTTTTTTCTGGTTTTAAAAAAAAACTTTAAGAGAGACAATTCTGAATACCCCAATCCAACATCTCCATTAGAGCTTTAGGACCCATAAACACTTCTCAATCCTCCTTTTAACCAACTCTAAGTCACATAGGACCTCCAATTCCTGAAGACTTCCAGAAACCTGAAGCATCTCCAAAACCCGAATACCTGCAAACCAAATATCCTCTTTCACTTCGACCATCCTTAAAATCCGAATTGCACCTCAACACGGTCAACTTCCCAAAACACCTCGAAAGCCCGACCATTTCAAAACCCGAACTTCGCAAACACAAAAAAACCCCTCAAATCATCCGAATGATCCGAACACCCCTTGACTCCAAAATATAATGACTCTTTTGCTCCTCAAAACTCCCATCATTCTCTTAATCCCGTGAAGGCCCAAAACAACCTCAAATCTCTCAGAGCATTTAAAACCTCTCAAACACTTCAACCAGACCAACTCCAATACCGGCCTCATCCTCACCCCTCACTCAATCCTATCCTTGGCTTTTTAAACGAATCTCTCTAATAAGGTTTTGAAAGAAGGCAATCCCGACAATTGGAGACCGAGGTTTCCTCGGGCACCAATCCGAAGTCGTGGTCGTTGCCACTTCTAAGGGGTGTAACCCAGTGCGAACCCACACAGAATCTCTAGTATGATCAGAAGTCCTATCCATAGGCAACAAATCATCAGAGTCAACCAACGGTTCTTAGAACCCTTCTTCCCTCCCTTCCTAGTTCCTTAGGTCAAACTAGGTGGCGACTCTAGTCAATTCCGCCTTATAGAGGCATAAGTCCGCGTGGAGCCCATCGAGAGCGGGTGTAGTGCTCACTAGCATTCCCCATAGGCTTTCTGGGAAAGACGGACGATTTAGTAGGTATTTGAGGGATGCCAGAATAACGGGTTTTCACCCTCCACAGAATGGCATTCTAGGATTTAGGCTTCTTAGTCAGATCATATTTAGATAGACCCCCCCTCATACCGAAAAATCACCCTCCACAGAATGGCGACTCTGCTGGGGAAAACTTGAGTAAGTTTTTCTCAAACTCAAGGAAGACTGAACTCTATTCAAAATTGTCGGGACTTCCCCACTTCTTTCGAAACCTTCAAGAGATTCATCAAACCCTTTAGGATTATTCTACTCCACACTTAGAGTGTGTATCTGATGAGGACATATAGGATTTGTTAGATCCTCAGCAAACATTGCAACAACTGGGTTAATGATTAGCTCACGATTAGAAAGAGACACTTAGGATTGAATGAAGCTAACTTCCGTTTAGGCTAATAAACAACCAATTGGAATCACCGCCTTCAAGACAAAACAGTTAGTAAATAGGGTTGTTTGTTCATCTCTACTTCATTTACGGCTTTCATATTATTGTTGCTTGTTGCGGGGTGAGACGGTCACTGACCTACACCATTACCGCTTTTACATTTACAAGTTGTGAATGCATGGGTAGCTTAGGACATGCATTCCTCTGTGTCACCCCTATTTTCCACGAGTCACGGCATCCCAATCGGTCCACGATTGATTTCCCATGAGTCGGGTCACTCATTGAGTGGTTAAACCCGCGAGGCGAGACGGTCACCGACCTACGCCCTGAAGACTCATGATCCAAAATTATCCTCCATATCCGAGTCTGAGCCAGCATATAGTTAGCCATGAGCCTTCAGTGTCCAGCTGCCTAATCCGGTGTCTAGGATGGGTTTTATGGGTAGTCACCCCCTTGTATGCCGCCTGTCTGACCACCCTTCTGCCTTACCTTGAAGATTGCATGGGCTCAGTTCTCCATTGTTCCTCTGCACCACGGGTGTCTTTAAAGCCCAATATCACGCTACACGTCCATAGAGGATCCCGTACTTACCGGATACCCATACATGGCACAATGTAGTCAGTGAATAATTTGGACTTTAGACACACCTGACCGTGCAGGTGACGAGAGACCCGTTCCCATGCAGTATTTCTCCGAGTTTCCAGAAAAGTGGGGTGTTGTCGGATCATCACTGGCCGTGGCGTATGTTTCCTTATCATCTCGGGTGTCCTGACCTTTCGAACTTAAGCACTCCGGACTTTCTCGATAACGTGCCCCGCAAAGGCATAACAGAGAAAAAAACCGAGAGATGAACAGTGAAGGGACGATGGTTCCCCCGGTGAAACGGAATCATAATTGACCTGGAAAGTGATTATCCCAACATTAACACTTACAACTCCACATCAAATATAGCCACGATTTACTTTATGCTATACATGTGTGCAAACCACTTTTTCAAACCAGTCTGTTTTAAAACGTTCGGAATTCCTTTCACATATCTTTTAAAGAGGTTTTACTAGCTCGTTCAATTTAGAGTCTCACCTTAGTTTTGCTCCCAAACATTTGGGGTTTTAAAACCCGTCACTTCATCCTTTACAACCTTGTTATTTCCAAAACGATTTTCAGAAATAGATTTCGAAAAACCTACTTTCTACAAACGAATTTCAAACATCATTCTTCACCAACATTATTTCTTAATGGTTTTCGAAAACAGTTTTCAAAGTGGATTTTCGCAAATGTATTTCAAAATAAATGATTTAGTCCCCATGTCGTGACCCGCTATTTTTGAAGTTCTGCCCACCTTCAAGAGCAGCGGTCATTACCGTGGAGCGTATTAGTCATTTCGTGTTTTCACAAAAGTGGTGGATTTTCACATAAAATTTTGTGTTCGATCATTCATCTTTCCTTTCTCAAAAACATCCCTCTAGTCGGAGCAAGTGAAGCAGCATGAAGATCGACTACGCGGATCGAGCTGAAGGCCAGAGGCGTACCAACCCGTGGAGCTAACCGAGCGACATGAAGACTAACACCAACCATTTAAATACAAAATCAGAGGTGTACCAACCCGAGTCAAGCGACATGAAGGTCAGCAACATTGATTCGAGTTCAAACTGTTGAAAATCAGAAGAACACCAACCCGTTTTGCTTGATCACAATACCGCTCCGTTGCAAGAGCCTTAAAATGAACAAGCAGCCAGTCAAGAGCCGAAGATGAGCGAGCAGCCGGTCAAGAACCTGAAGACGAGCGAGCAGCCAACCAGGAGCCCGAGCGCGAGCAGTCTTCCAGAATCCCAAAGACGGACCAGAAGAGTTCAGTAGAAGCCCAGCTTAACACTTCCCCATCTTAATGACTTTTTTGGAATTGATGATGTATAGGTCTTCTTCCCCTATGATTCTTTTCTCTCTCATCCATTTCTGAATAGATTACATGTATAGGTTTATACATCCCTTTGAAGTTTTTTTAGATCGATGTGTATAGGGTTCCTCACTCCCTGTTTCATTTGCGAATGACCGAGCGTCAAAGTTTATATTGAGAAAATCCACCACTTTGAAAACACACGTTTTCAAAATTGTTTTTCTAAAACTTGGTTTCTTTTGGCACGCACGTATAATAAAAAGAACGAATAAGGGACGACCCCTCACATCTATACATCATTCATCAACTTGGCTTTATGGGGTGAAAATTCACGGTCTACATGAGGCATCCCCTAAATAAACGACGCCAACAAATGCAATCGGACACGAAACAAAAAAAAACATGCATTGCATTCATGACAGAAGGGTCACATGCACTTACAGTCAGTTCAAATCATCAACCATACATGAGTCTCATCCACACTCACGAGCATCACGCACTTACGTGTTTCATCGTCACTTGTCACACACCAGCTTTCATCCCAATATCTCGAACGCCAGAACCCGATCTCAGAGGGATAGAAAGGAAAACCGAGCTCAAACCTTTCCCAATCTCAAAGTGTATCATATCGTGGGGCTACCATACGGGAGTTGTCACTCCCCAAAATCCAAAAAAAATCATACATCCAAAAATCCCAAAAAATGTAGTCTCTCTCATATCGTTGGGCCACCATGCGGGAGTTGTCACTCCCTAAAAGTCCCAAAATCCAGTGCCCCAATCACCAACCCGACCTCATTTGAGAATTACCACTCCGACAACGACCCCAACAGCTAGACCATCTGCAAGGCCAACAGTAGTGGGACGAGCTTCATGAACCATGAGCTGAATTTGACTCAAGCAAGACTAGGTGTAGCCTTACCACTCATGCATTGCATCCAAAAACAAAACAAACACAAAAAAAAACATCATCCAGTCAACCATCTCAACTCATCATTTTCAGCATTCCATGCATCCTATACATAGTAGTTCCATATTACCACAATACATCGCATGGTAGATAATCGCATTTGCATACTCTCATATCGAAACGACATCTTCGGGAAAATCATGATAGATTGATTGAACAGATTGCGTGAACCAATGAACTCTCGACCCATCAATGAACACAAGGGTCCAATCAAAATCGGCACCACAAACCAAGTGAGTAGTGTGTACCGAGGAGCGGTATTTTCCCTTGAATTTCAAATGAGAGTACTGGACAATCCATTGAGTGATGAGGGCAGATAGAGAGATCCAATGGAGGTAAAACCACGAGCGACATGTGCATTCCTTCAGCACATGGAGAGGCACAATACATAGAGAGATCAGTGTTGATAAACAAGATATGAACTATGATTCATGCAAAGATCTGAGAATAGTAAGAAAACAATCATTGACTAATGAGAATGACGAGGCACTTAGGAATAAAAATCTCCACAAAACCAAAAAGCTTTGACTACCCTTTACATCATCCCTTAGTGAGCCCCGCTAAGCCTTTCATGAAAAACCCTTTCTTCAAAAAAAAAAAAAAACTCCACAATATGCCACCCCACATATGCACACTTACCCGTGCAATAGAGGATCTCGAAGGAGCCGGAGCCATGGTCCCTCCCCACCATCTTTCACAAAAGTAACAAACAAAATGCTTGAGGAAAACAGAAATCAGTGAGTCGATGCAACTCCAAAGCCAAACACCAAAAAAGAACACCGAAAATGTTCAAGAAGATCGATGAGTCAATGCAACTCCAAAGCTGAAAGCCAAAATACAAAGCAGAGAACGCCTGAGAAAGTTGATGAGCCAAATGCAGTTTCAAAAAACAAAATGAGAAGAAAGTTCAAATCGAACACCAGAAGAGGCAAGAAGGAGAAACCCAAATTCGAAGGACCAATGATGTCCCGTAGAAATCAATAAAGGTTATCAAAACCAGTATAATCATTCCACCCATGGTGAAGGCGAAACATATCCTCCATTGCACAAAAGCTCCACAATTCCCAAATAAATCATCCAGTCCCATGTGACATACATCATACCCCTCAGCCCCATTATAACCTAATAAAGACCTCTGACTCGTTAGTCGATGAGCGTTAACTGAAAGTACCGGATCTGAAACATGAATGATAAGCTTCGTACTCGTTATCAACATGTCCCGTCATACCAAAGGGACCATGAGCGAATGAGTGTGACCTTACCCCACGAGGTCTTATGAGTGCGAGTGAATCTCCAATCTGAGCACCAAATCATAAACAGCTTACCCCGTTGCAGGTGAGAAATTTGTGAGGATCGGAAAGTCCAAAACCTCGAAAGAAATTCTAAGGAAAATACTGCTCTGAGCATCAAGAGCATCATCACACCAATAGCACACACGGCCATACTCACGAGAGATTGACCCACATCCCTTCATGAGAGGAAAGTGATTCACGTATTTCAGTTCAACAGTCACTCAAGATCGAACCGAAGATGTCTTATATTCGTAAACCTCATAGTAAGAGAGATAGAGTCATACCTTCTCAAAAAAAAAACTATATATGCATCTTGCATCTCATCTAGCCTTTAGTATTTGCATGCATCATAACCATTTCACCTTCAACATCCGACCGGTAAGAACTCTGCCTAGTCTCGCGGAAAGTCGACTTCAGTTGTAGTTGTTGAAACGTAATTTCCGATCAAAAGATGTCAACTGGAGCCATCCAAGACCGTCATCAAGCTACATCGAGCCATCTCGAAGCCATCCTGAGCTATCCTCAAGCTACATCGAACCAAACTAAAGCTATCTGGAGCCACACAAAGACCATTCCAGAGCCATCCACTGTCATATTCGAGTCTCATCGACACCACTCCCAAAGCCAAGCCGGAGCCGTGCGGGAGTCATCCTCAAAACACTGAGACCATCCCTGGAGCTACACAGGGGCCATCCCAACAGTTTGAATCCATGTCGGAGCCATTTCGTCACCAAGGCCTTGCCTACAGAATTTCGAACTACGTCAGGTCTGATCTCAATACGAAATTGAGTACGTAGGCAGCCCGCCCAGGGTGCGACCACCTCAAAAGAAGATTCCCTTTTTGTTCACCACTATCATCAAATGAAGCCATCCCATATCCTCCCTGGAGCCATCCCGAGCTATCCCGGAGCCATCTCGAAGAACCTGAAGCCGTAACTGACCATACCTAAGCCATTCATCTGCAACAAAAAAACTGTCAACCACAGTAAATCACATCGACCCACCACTCGATTCAAAATCCATACCAAAACCATTCATCCACAACCAAAAAATTTGTCAACCACATCAAAGTACACAAATCACATTGACCCGCCACTTGACCCAAACTCCCAATCCAAAATCAAAACCCACCATCCATCCCGAAAACCATCAATCCAAATCAAAACTCACCAACCATCCCAGAGCCGTTGCTCACAATGGGGTCATGAATTATGTCGGAGCCATCCGACCGTCCTGGAACCACGCTGAAGCCATTCATCACCACAAAGAAATTACCTACCAAGTCTGAATACGTCAATCATCAAAACCCACCAACCATCCCGAAAATCATCAATCCAAATCAAAACCCACCAACCATCCCAGAGCCGTTGCTCACAATGGGGTCATGAATCATGTCGGAGCCATCCGACCGTACTGGAACCACGCTGAAGCCATTCATCACCACAAAGAAATTACCTACCACATCTGAACATGTCAATCATATCAAAACCCACCAGCCATCCTGAAAATCTCTAACCAAATCAAAACCCATCAACCATCCCAGAGTCGTTGCTCACAAGGGAGTCACATATCAAACCGGAGCTATCTGACCGCACCGGAGCCATTCGATCATACCAGAGCCATTTGATCATATCGAAGCCATCCGACCATATCAAAACCACCGAGTTCCCAATCTCTCATTCAAAAAAAAACCATCCATTCAAAAACTGATCACAAAATCACGAAAACCAAAAAACTCGAGAGCCATACCGGAGCCATCTCGAACTCTGGAGCCAAGAGTCGTACCAAATCCCGAAACCATAGAGCACATCGGGCCAAGACCGCCAAAAATAAAGCCAAAACCAAAGTCCCACACTGACAAAGTCAAAGGCGACATCGACCGAAAGCATTCAACCATCACATCCTTCACGGAAGGAGCCAAAAAGCATCAAATCCTGAATCAATCCACGACCAGAATCATCCACAAATCAACCAACCACTGAAAAGCAGCGAGTTTCGTACAACTCTACAAAGTATTATAGGCTCGTCATAAGTCCTATAGCTAGATGTCAAGAGATCTAGTTGAGGCCCGTCATAAGTCCTCGTACTTTCAATTGCATTCTAGGCCCGTCATAAGTCCTAGAGCTAGACACCGAGTTCTAGTTGAGGCCCGTCATTAGTCCTCATGCATAACCCATATACCGATTGTATTCTAGGCCCGTCATTAGTCCTAGAGCTAGACACCGAGATCTAGTTGAGGCCCGTCATTAGTCCTCATACATTTCGAAGATGCATTCTAGGCCCGTCATAAGTCCTAGAGCTAGACACCGAGTTCTAGTTGAGGCCCGTCATTAGCCCTCATGCATAACCAATATTCCGATTGTATTCTAGGCCCGTCATTAGTCCTAGAGCTAGACACCGAGATCTAGTTGAGGCCCGTCATTAGTCCATACATTTCGAAGATGCATTCTAGGCCCGTCATAAGTCCTAGAGCTAGACACCGAGATCTAGTTGAGGCCCGTCATTAGTCCTCATGCATAACCCATATACCGATTGTATTCTAGGCCCGTCATTAGTCCTAGAGCTAGACACCAAGATCTAGTTGAGGCCCGTCATTAGTCCTCATACATTTCGAAGATGCATTCTAGGCCCGTCATAAGTCCTAGAGCTAGACACCGAGTTCTAGTTGAGGCCCGTCATTAGCCCTCATGCATAACCAATATTCCGATTGTATTCTAGGCCCGTCATTAGTCCTAGAGCTAGACACCGAGATCTAGTTGAGGCCCGTCATTAGTCCTCATACATTTCGAAGATGCATTCTAGGCCCGTCATAAGTCCTAGAGCTAGACACCGAGATCTAGTTGAGGCCCGTCATTAGTCCTCATGCATAACCCATATACCGATTGTATTCTAGGCCCGTCATTAGCCCTAGAGCTAGACACCGAGATCTAGTTGAGGCCCGTCATTAGTCCTCATACATTTCGAAGATGCATTCTAGGCCCGTCATAAGTCCTAGAGCTAGACACCGAGATCTAGTTGAGGCCCGTCATTAGTCCTCATGCATAACCCATATACCGATTGTATTCTAGGCCCGTCATTAGTCCTAGAGCTAGACACCGAGATCTAGTTGAGGCCCGTCATTAGTCCTCATACATTTCGAAGATGCATTCTAGGCCCGTCATAAGTCCTAGAGCTAGACACCGAGATCTAGTTGAGGCCCGTCATTAGTCCTCATGCATAGGTTGTTTGATCGTATTTTGGGCCCGTCATAAGCCCTAGAGCTAGACACCGAGATCTAGTTGAGGCCCGTCATTAGTCCTCATACCATCAATCACCGCAATTTGGGGCCCGTCATAAGTCCCCGTGCACCCACATTCATAAGAACAGATCATAAACCGCAGTGAGAATTTTTGGCGTCCCGTCAACCTTGATCCAATTCTGCAAGGGCTTGCAGAATTGAATCAAGGGGAGCCATCTGTAGACACCAAAAATTCTCACCCCATAAAGCGAATTCCGAAATAATAAGAGGGGTCGTCGCCTTTTTTTCAAAACATATTGGCGTGCGTGCTAAGACGAAACCATCATTTTATAATCTTTTTCAAAGCATTTCAAAAAAAAAAACACAATTCTTCAAAAATGAATTTCCATCGACAATCGAGTTTCAAGGTCATCCCCTTTGTTTATTCACTTATTTTACTATCTTATTTTGTTTTGTTTATATTCTATTTATTATTTTATTTTATTTTATTTTATTTTTATTCATCTATCCACTTTTTCTTATATTTTATTTTATTCTACTATTAGCATTAGTATTTTTATTTCCATCTCTATTTATACAAAATCATTTTCATCCGTCAAACCCATTCCACACTTGGTTGAAGTCTGGCCTAGCCCAATTCCTTAAACCCACTCTATTTTCAGCCCATGGCTTCAAAAAGCCCACATTAGAACCCAAGCCCATCCCATCCAAACTTCAAGACCCACTCCACACCAATCTCACCCACACCCAAAATAAACCCTAAACCCACATACTCTCCCAATAAATACAAAACCTGGGTCATCAATAGTAGCCGAACTCCACTCTCGGCTCTCCTGGGTTTTCTTCTTCAACCAACAACAACAGTCGCCTGATCCTTCCTCTCGACTCTGGCTCGATTCCTTTCTTCTTCGAACGATCCTCAGAGAAGAAGGCATCACTTCCTCCTTTCCCATCCAAATTCGCCGTCTCAACCAGAAACGACCACCATCATCAATCTCCTTCATCGGCTATCACTTCATCTTCTACGACTTCCCTTTCCTCTGATATTCAACCGAAACCTTCAATCCCCTTCCTCCTCCCTTCATCTTCCGAATCGAACCGCCACAACAAAGAGATACCCGTCACCACTACATTCTCTTCTCTGTCGGCCATCTTTTACCTTCTTCACTTAAGCCGAACTGTCGACAAGCAACATACCCGTGCTACGCCTTCTTCGTTCTTATTTCACTCACGGTTATGTTCAAAGATCACCACCACCATATCCTCCTACTTTCTCCTCCACTAAAAAATCCCGAAACCAGGAACACAATTCACGCTTAATGGCTCAGTTTCTCTAAAAACATAAACCATCACAAACCCGACCTTCGTTGAGGAGTCTCAGGGAACTATGCTTCGTTGTGCATTTGATCTCTGACAAGACAACCGCCTCCAGTCTTCAAGCTCTGGCGGGGTTTAATCTCTCTTTCGACCTCGCAAACACCCTGAGATTCCCTTCTGTCGATGTTGTTTTCCTTCATTCGTCAATAGGTCCCTCTGTACAGCGATTGAGTTTGATGCGTAAGTTATTCAGAGGCTCTGAGCCTCATCCCCGACAAATTACTCTCGCTTGCACATGACTGCGCCAGACACTTGCTCATGACTTCGGTTTTGTCCTCGATTATTTTTTCCCTTTCGATTTCATTTGCAATTTAATGGGTATGTTTGTTTCTATTCTGTGGTTTCTTACAGGAGATTTTCATCTGTTCACCGATTTGGTTTATATTGCCAAACTGTTTGAGGTTGTAGCCTGAAGTATATTTTGATATTTATCAGAAATGTGTGTGTGTTTATCGCCTATGTCGGTGGCTGGATTAGATCTCTGGGTATTTGATCTGCATATAGTTTTATCATGTCATGTGCTTTAATTATCTGTTGAAAAGTGTGTGATCCTTCTGCCCACTGTGCTCGTATCATGCTAGGTCCAGGGATTCTTTGCTAGTGACGAACCCGAGTTTCAAATACTGTCGTTGATGGGTTCTCTTATGTTGATTATTGAGGATTGTTCGATCAGTTGAGCATGGTCCCTCTGTTAAGGGAAATTTTGATATGCCTGCCCCACTTTGATTATCCCTACCTTGATAAACTCATCACATAGTTTAGATTGAATTCATAATTTGTTGCCTAGTGAATTTAGTGAAGTTTATTTTGCTTTAAGTGGTTATAGGCTCGTTAATCTGGCTGGTCTGAAGTTTCTTTTAAGTTCCTAAGATAGATGAAGGCAGTTTGGACTGGCTTTTGTAAACCCATGCGAGATCTTGTCTCAGTTTTCAGTGCGTGTGCATTTAAGGTTTTTTTTTTATTATTTTATTTTTTCTGATTGTTTCGCTAATTAATTCGATTCTGGTGATATTCACAATTTATTTCCTTTTGTTTAGGTGTTGGTTTGGATTTCAATCCGACACAAACATGTATACTGTCTCTTTATTCTTTGTTGTTGTTTATGCAATTCGGTTTGATGCTTGTCTCATTGGTTTGCAATTTGACCGAGGTGCACTTGTCTTGGTTGGAATGGACCGAAGCTTACCTGTGTGGACTCCCTTGATTTGGAATTGTTCTTGGACCTTGCAAGTTGACTATACTGGTGGACTTTGAGCATCACGGCTATCCATGGGTTTGGACATTCTTTTAACACTTTTTAGCATCAGCTTAATTACCTTTAAGGATCAATTGTCTCTTGTACATGCATATCTGGTTTGAAATTCTTGTTGTTTCCCGACTTGTACAATGATTCCAGTTTGAAAACCGATCTGAGATTAACATATTTGTCCATAAGTTGGCTTGTAAAATATAACAAGTTTTGTTTCATCACGTTACTCTTGTCGGTGATTTGACATATCTATTTCTAATTCTCATATTTCTCTTACTTTATAGTTATGCATTCATTGTTTTTTGCTTCAACCGTTATTTGATATTATTAAGCCCTAGTTATTAGTCCTTAAGGTCCAGCCGTTAGGATAGAGGGGGTCCCCCTGGTCTGATGGGTCATTGACCAATCTCATGGTGGTGACACCCCTAAACCCTAAAACACACACCTAAATTATGTATGTATATATGTATATAGATTAATTTCCTCCTTTTGGTTTTAGACCAACATTCTCATTCAAAATTTCTCTCCAACAAGCCCAAATAACAAATCAGACCCAAATCACTCAATCTGGCCCACTTCTAGCTTGACCCATTCAGCCCAATAAGCCCATCGGGCCCAATCCATGTGTGGCCCAACCTTGGAAATAAAAATCAAAGCCCGTTTCAAAATACAATCGGCCCATCAAGCCTGATTCAAGACCAGTTTGACCTAAACCCATTTCGGGCCCAAATCCGTTTTAGCCCAAAAGCCCACACAAGGCCCACTCGACCCAAAAGTTCAAACAAGGCCCAAAGCCCAATTCAGCTCAAGCCCAGGCCCAAATTTGGTCCAAGCCCACACAAGTCAAACCAAATCCACAAATGTCAAACCTTGACAAAAAAAAAACGTTGACCTTGACCAAAAAATGTTGACTTTGACCAAAAAACGTTGGCCTTGACCAAAAATGTTGACTTTGACCAAAAAACGTTGGCCTTGACCAAAAATGTTGACCTTGACCAAAAAACGTTGGCCTTGACCAAAAACGTTGACCTTGACCAAAAAAACGTTGACCTTGACCAAAAACGTTGACCTTGACCAAAAATGTTGACCTTGACCAAAAAACGTTGGCCTTGACCAAAAACGTTGACCTTGACCAAAAAAACGTTGACCTTGACCCAACTTTGACCCAACCCGAACTTTAATCCAATTCAAACTCGACCTCAATCCAAGCCAAACTCGACCTCAATCCAAACCGCTCCAATTCAATTCAAACCTATTTCATCCAGCCCAATTCAAATCAAACCCAAATACATTTCACCCAATTCACTTTCAACTTGTAAATCCCTTTTTAAAAATCTAAAAACCCAAAAAGAATTTCAAAACCATCATTTTATTCAAGTCACATCTTTCAAAGAAACCATTTTGTAGAATTTTAAAGGAAAAACTCTTCTTACATCACAGAAAACTCTTCTCAAATGCAGAAAGTTCTTCTCACATATACAGAAAGTTTTCTCCTAAAAAAAAAATATTTCTCAAAATCAGTGTTTCTTTACCGAGGATTCTGAACAACTTCAAAAGTTTTCCAACTCAGTTTTTAACTCAAATAAACCGTTTTCGGGGAACAAGTCGTGTCTAACCCCTTCAAAACATTTCCTCCATGGTTAGGACATCACTTGTCTTCCTTCCCAAAAATAAAAATCCGAGGCGGGGCACTGGGGTCATAACCTCCCTTGTCGCAGTCTGGATCTCTTTAGGCGGGGCATTAGGGTGACAAACCTCCCCTAATTGCAGCCTAGATTTTTACAAGGCGGGGTGCTAGGGAAGTAACGACCTTCCTAGTTGCAGCCGGGATTTTAGAATCGTCTAACTCCCTTCCGCTCGATTTCAATGTTTTCGGATTTTAATGTTTTAAAACCCGGGAGTTAGAGACGTTATTAGGGTTCGACCGAGAACATCTCGTTCATGGTGTTTCTCTTTGAATCCTATTTTTCGACATAAATTCATTACCCCATCTTTCGAGCCTCGGCACTTATTATTAGTTAAGTGTCGTGTTCGAGGGGGTACATAGGGTAATCCCTCAGGATTATCCGCCCTTTTACAACAAAAAATGTTTTTTCTGGTTTTAAAAAAAACTTTAAGAGAGACAATTCTGAATACCCCAATCCAACATCTCCATTAGAGCTTTAGGACCCATAAACACTTCTCAATCCTCCTTTTAACCAACTCTAAGTCACATAGGACCTCCAATTCCTGAAGACTTCCAGAAACCTGAAGCATCTCCAAAACCCGAATACCTGCAAACCAAATATCCTCTTTCACTTCGACCATCCTTAAAATCCGAATTGCACCTCAACACGGTCAACTTCCCAAAACACCTCGAAAGCCCGACCATTTCAAAACCCGAACTTCGCAAACACAAAAAACCCCTCAAATCATCCGAATGATCCGAACACCCCTTGACTCCAAAATATAATGACTCTTTTGCTCCTCAAAACTCCCATCATTCTCTTAATCCCGTGAAGGCCCAAAACAACCTCAAATCTCTCAGAGCATTTAAAACCTCTCAAACACTTCAACCAGACCAACTCCAATACCGGCCTCATCCTCACCCCTCACTCAATCCTATCCTTGGCTTTTTAAACGAATCTCTCTAATAAGGTTTTGAAAGAAGGCAATCCCGACAATTGGAGACCGAGGTTTCCTCGGGCACCAATCCGAAGTCGTGGTCGTTGCCACTTCTAAGGGGTGTAACCCAGTGCGAACCCACACAGAATCTCTAGTATGATCAGATAAGTCCTATCCATAGGCAACAAATCATCAGAGTCAACCAACGGTTCTTAGAACCCTTCTTCCCTCCCTTCCTAGTTCCTTAGGTCAAACTAGGTGGCGACTCTAGTCAATTCCGCCTTATAGAGGCATAAGTCCGCGTGGAGCCCATCGAGAGCGGGTGTAGTGCTCACTAGCATTCCCCATAGGCTTTCTGGGAAAGACGGACGATTTAGTAGGTATTTGAGGGATGCCAGAATAACGGGTTTTCACCCTCCACAGAATGGCATTCTAGGATTTAGGCTTCTTAGTCAGATCATATTTAGATAGACCCCCCCTCATACCGAAAAATCACCCTCCACACCAGGTATTCATCTAGCTTCACTCAACCAATATAAACCACAATGGTCTTTTTGACCCCAGAAAATCAATCCACACACAAACACACCCTTCTCGGTGAAACATAACAACAATGATGAACAACTACAATTTTACAGTCGATTTCCAAGGTGACTAATCAACAATCACTTTAACAAATGGTTAGGCACTTTCTTATCTCACCCCACCCTTCCATGTCGGTATAGCACAAGTGATAGCATCACCAAGATCAATATAACCAGACATAGCAATTGCTGGATAGAAATAACACAAGACAACATTTACAGTTTACCGTTGTAACAATTTCTGCACTTATGTGTATCCAATAAATTTCACTAAGTTTCACTTGAACTAAGCTGTCAACCAGCTTATAATCAATATAAACTCAATTGATCACTCATACACAAAAGAACCAACTCATACAAACACTTACACTTGACTGTACAAACAACAACAGTGACAATGACAGTTTACAACCATTGTAACAATTCATGCATCCAAGAAGTTTTACTGATCCAAACAGCAATAAAACTATCCTTTGTTATTTAACGACAATCTTGTACTTTAACAACTTTCCATTTTACAATTTGTGTAACCATGTCGTCTAACTTAATTTACCTTAGCTAAGTGGTCGCATAACCTTATTTAGACTATATGAACCTCATTTATTCACTAAATTCAGAAGAAAACACTTCCCACCACCATTCATTTCGGTTACAACAACAATAACAATAACTTTTACATTTTGAACAGTTTTATACAATTTAGCATATCTTGGTAATTTAACTAGATATAATCTATATAATTATTCTCCTAACTCATTATAAGATACATAAACCTCTTTGATCTCAAATACACAAATATTTCAACCCACAAAAATATTACCGCACTTGACTGCACAAAATGATAACATTGACAGTCACGGTTTAACAACCGGTTCCTTAATAACTTGCCTAGGGATTTAATTAGCATTCCCTACCCTCATGTACAAGTAATACATGCTACTACCCCTAGTTACACAGCAACTAACGTGCTGGACAGAAACAATTCAAATTCAAATACATATGCTAACTTATGAGAATTGTATATTTCATTGTAAATCAACATATTCTCCATCCCTCAACTAAAACAAGTTATTTGTTTCGAACACTTATCCTAACTTACGACAACTATATATATTCTTCATCAAATACTTATACCGATTCACGTCAAATACTTACGATAATTATATATTTTCCTTTGCGTCAACCACTTGTACTAACTCACGTCTATTGTATACGGGCGGTCTTGGCTACACTGCATGCGGCGGTGTTTTTTTTTTTTCCTTTACGCCCTCGGAGAGCTGCTCTTTTTTTTTTAATTTTTTATTTTTTTTCTTTATCATAAAAATTTTAAATTGTTATAACTTTTAATATATAAGTCCAAAATAAAAAAAATTATATCATTGTTCACCTAAATTCAAGCTCTTTAAAACAAGACTAGTCGTGGATATATTTTGACAACTTTCAATAAATTACTTTTAACATAGAACGTAAAAAAAACTTGTACAGATGTTCATACAAACCTGTACAAATGTTCACTAAAACATGTACATCCTCACATAAAGACATGTACATCCTAGCGTTAAAAACATATAGATAGTCATATAAACCTGTACGAATCATTAAATATGTACATCCTTAGATTAAAACCTATACATATAAGAAAGAACACTTGTACAGACGGTCATACAAACATGTACATATGACCATACAAACATGTACAGATGTTCATTGAAGAACATGTACATTCTCACATTTAAACATGTACATCGTCACATTAAAACATGTACATTCTCACATTAAAATATGTATGTACATCCTCATATTAAAAAATCATAGTCTACATGTAAAAATAATTTTTTTTAAAAGTTGTCAAAACATATTCATATCTGGTCTTGTTTTGAAGAGCTCGAATTTAGATAAACAATAATATTTTTTTTTCATTTTAGACTTATATATTAAAAGTTACTATAATTTAAAAATATTGTGATAAAGAAAAAAACAAATAAAAATCATTTAAACAAAAAGAAAAAAATACAAAAACAAAAACGATTTGCAGCACGCGGTCGTGCTCACTAATGAAAAAACGGTGAATGTGGCGCGTGCATCTGCCCTCTAACTTTAGACATTTTTATTTTTCATGTTTTAATTTTACTAAAATACCATCATATGTAGCTAACTTGGCTACATTCAGTTATAGGTAAGAAATATATATAGGTAGTTTGCACATATATAGGTAGTTTATATTAATTCACGTGACTCCCTATATAAATTGTATACTTCTTTTCCTAGCTTGGCTACTATCTCCGTTGTCGGTAAGCATTATATATATGTACGCCCACACACAATATATAAAACTTTACAGCAGCTTTTCTCTTTTGACTTGAACTTGAGATATCAGCAACTTAACAATAGCGTGTACTCCTAGCTGCTATCCCCGTATCGATTTGCATTTATATATATATATATATATATATATATATATATATATATGGCAAATTAGAGACTGCGGCGCACCATACCTAATACGGTGCGGCAGTAGTATGTGGCAATCCCAGTCAGTGCTGACTGGATTGCTTATGTGTCATATAAGTAATGATAAAACTTTGAATGATTATAACTTTTAAAATATAAATCCAAAATTTAAAAAAATTATATCACTGTTCATCTAAATTCAAGCTCTTCAAAATAAGACCAGTCATGAAGATGTTTTAACAACTTTAAAAGATATTATTTTACATGTTATGATGATACATTAAAAAGATGTTTTGATTCATTAGTTTGATATTATGATCCATTAAATTGTTATTATGATTTATTAACTAATAAGTGGTGAATTAGATAATAAATTTCAGACCCGATAAAAATCATTATTGTTTTGTAGTGTATTATTATTGTTGTATGGTGTATTTTTAAACCTTATATGGTGAATCGTGTATTTTTCATACATACCAAATTATTTTGTGGTGTATTATTGTGTAAAATTTTTTATTCTTATCTGTGTGCGATGATACACTAAAATGACGATATGATTCATTAATTTATGATTCATTAAAATTGATATTATGATTCTTTAACTAATACGTGATAAATTAGATAACAAACTTCGGAACCGATAAAAATCATTATTGTTTAGTAGTGTATTATTATTGTTGTATAGTGTATTTTAAACCTTATATGGTGAATCGTGTATTTTTCATACACACCAAATATTATTTTGTGGTGTATTATTGTGTAAAAAATTTTATTCTTATATGTTTGTGATCATACACTAAAATGAAGATATGATTCATTAATTTTGATATTATGATTCATTAAAACTGATAGTATGATACACTAAAATGATGTTATGTGTTTTCGATGATACACTAAAATGATGCTATGAATTATAAGTCTCATTGATATATGGATATATACATGTATTTAATATAAATTTTAATAATAAATTTTAAAATATCTAAAAACATATATATGACTGGTTTGTTTTTGAAGAGTTTAAATTTAGATAAATAATAATATATTTTTTTTACATTTTGGACTTATATTTTAAAAGTTACAACTATTTAAAATTAATATAATAAAAAGTAATCCAGTCAGCAATTGACTGGACTGCCAACTAGACTATAGCTGCTTAATAGACCGACAACCAGACTGGAGCACACCAAATATAGTGCGAATGGGTCTGCACAATCGACACGCCGGAAAGAAAACAGTCCCACAACCCATCTTTTCCTCTCTTCTAGCTTACTGTATGTCTACCCAACTATGCTGTAACTCTGTCCCCTCGACTGTTCTTAGACCCTTATTCCGTATCGTTAATAACTGAGCATGGGGCAACCCTCGAAATGGCATCGACATCTCTTTTTCTCTATCGTATCTACTATTGATGCTTCGCTCTCTCTCTCTAACCAAGCTAAGGTGAAAGCAGAGCTGGCTGAATGCGATACGGTCGCATTTCAGAGGCAAGACCACAACAGGAATGGTTTGCTCAAGGCAAAGACTAGGCTCCATTCTTTTACACCGAGTTTATTTGATCAGCTAGTTTATTGTCTCTGTATGTCACATACATCAATTGTCATATCAATTATTCTTCCCCTCTACTTTTTCTAATTTTCACCTGACAACTAACATCAGGTAGATTATCAGCTATGCAAAAGAATGGGGCCATATGTCAGTGTACTCCTCCATAAGCGCAGCTCCACGTATATTCATCAGGTTTACAGCCATTTCATCATATGGTTTCTTGAAATGATGATCCTCTGAAAATTTCCGAAAGCCGCGGCCATTAATTTGTACAATGATGATCACCGTTGGAATGATCTTGTCTGAGGTTTCAAAGGATTTTACGTATTCGTATTTGCTATTTGCCATGACAACAGAGAAGTGGTGGCGGTGACTGTTGAAACAGCAAGTCAGCATGTTTTGTCATTTTTCTTGTTCTAACTTCTCTAGATTACTTCATTTGTATAGCCACGAATTTTGCTAATTAAGTAGGAGGATTAAACCTCCAAAAATCAGCTAGATACAAACATAACAGCCAAGGATAATCAATAAAGAATCAGCTCCTTAAAACCGCAAAACATTACCGAAGAAAAATCAGATTTATAAACTTGTTGTTCAAGGTAGTTACCTGATTTGTTCTAGCTATTCTTGCTAATTCTTTGAGATTCTTACTGCTTAATGGTCCTTCCTTCCTTCTCCCTAATTCACCAGCTCTTGGACTTGTATTTCCCTCCTTAAACTTGCGCACACAGTAGCAAATTCCAGCACTGTTCACGGTTGACTGCATCTAGTTGTTGTCGGTTTATTTTTTCTTCTCTAACTCACTTCAGCTTGATTCTCTTTGTTTCCTTACGAATGCAGGTCAGAAATATAGGCAGGAAGGCCACAGCTACTGAATGAAGAGAGGAGTTGGGCACTAACACAACAACTCAGCGGTCAAAATCCAGCAGCAACAACTCCTGCCCTCGGTTGTATTAGTGCTCTATGTTGTTGATTTTATTCTAGTTTCCTCTTACTACATTGGGTTTACGGGAATGAAGAAGAGGTAGTAGAAATTTCAAGGATGGGAGAGAAAATGACTTGCCGGCAATACTTAACAAACAAGGAAAGATTCCTTCCAGCCAAGTAATTATCTAAGATGATGACACCTCCTAGCATGCTTTAGTGCTCTGTCCTTATGGTTGCAACTGTTGGCTGACTTAAATGAAACCACGTAACCCCTGACTAAGCAAAGCAATCGGCTGCTCCATCTGATGATATTAGTAATGGTTGTTGATTGAAATGGTTACAAGGAGACAAAATTACTAATTACTATCAAGAATCGTAGTATTAATATTTGCTGAAACGTATTGATTTGTTGCAGCATACAATGAAGATATTCACTATGAATAAGTAAGGAGGAATGGCAATATTCAGCTGATCATACTGCACTTTAATATTAGTATAAGATGGTCAATGATTATAAGAGACAAAATAACAAATTATGTAATATATGTGTTTGGTAACATTAAAACAAAATGGCTAGTTATATATATACAACCGGTAATATAAACTTAGTTTGTATTGTAACAATGATATGTATATACACACACAATCGATAGAACTTACAGCTCATCCTTCCTTTTTTTTCCAAATCCAATCTATACCTAGGCCTGTCAAACGGGTTATCCGTTCGGGTTTTGGGTCATATCTTTTCGGGTCAAATCCGTTCGGGTCATTAAACTTTCAGGTCATTTCGGGTTCGGGTCATTCGGGTTCGGGTCATTTCGGGTTCGGGTTGTAATAGTGTCAGATAGAATCGGGTTTCGGTTATTTCGGGTCATGGTTAATATTTTTTGAAACAATTATAATAAATATATACCTAATTTCTATAAGGAATAAACAACATAGATTGTAGAACTTTCATACAATGCCTATTCTGAATTTCATTCGGATATACTAAGTTTAAATCAATTTTTTGTCATTTATTTGGGTCATTCAGGTTTAGGACAATTTATGGTCACTATTATTTCATGTTATGCCTCTGTATTGTCAACTTCTATGAGAAAGAAGGACGACTTGGGTTACACCAAGACAAGGACGAGACAGTGGAATCTCTTGAACAAGGAGTGCCCGTAGTGTCTTGGTCCATTGGCGATGACGCCGTATTCCTGTATAGCGAGCAGAAGCGTGTGGACCTCGCACAGAAACTGGTATTGAGATCAGGAGATGTCCTAATCATGGGTGGAAACTCTAGGATGCTGTATCAGGGATCAACAAGATCAAGTTGAATACGGCACCACCGGCAATAATCAATGCCACACACATGAAACCAGGACGCCTGAACCTTACCTTTAGGAAGTATTAAATTCATAGTATCATGTAATCGATTAGTAGCGTGTATTAGAGACACGGTATGTAATGGTTGGCTCATAAAGAGCAGTGTTGATTTAATTCCACTTGTGTTCACCATCAATAACTTATCCAATTGTGAATCCAATAGGTTGTGGACTCGGTACCGAAGGTAACCTGAGCATTTCACCGAAGCACAAGCCGGCAAAAGTGGCACCATCTAACAGGAACCTTCCCAGTGAACGGCATTGATGCCAATGTTATTCGACTCCGGCCGCCTCTCACACCTTCGTGTCACCATCTTTTGTGAAGAGGTTGAAGCTAGATGCGGATGAGCTGCCGAATTTTATGTAGTTACTCCCATCGAAGGAGCGAGTAAAGTGCCACCAAATACTACCAAGCAGCCACCATCGAAATCAAAAAGAAGTGTTTCCCATATCCTTCATCGAGTTTAATGGATTGGGATTCGACTTAATCATCGGAATGAACTGGTTGGAGCGGCACAAGGGTAGAATCCTCTGCGCCGAGCATCGGTTGCTGCTCAAGGGTCTTCTGGGGTTACAGTATCTTACCGCCAGAGACCGAGAGAGCCTTCAACCACACTCTGTCTGCTATGGCTATGTACCGGGAGCTCAGAAAGGGCCACAAAGATATCTGTGTTATGTACAAGACCTGGAGAGATCCAGAGTTCAGTGAAGATGTACGATTGTATCCGAATCCCTGATGTATTCCCTATGGAGCTACCCGGCATGCCACCACCGAGAGCGGTGGAATTTGAAATTGATCTTTTGCCAGGTACTGGTCCCATTGCTAGGGCACCGTACGTATGGCACACTGTGAAATGACTGAACTGAAGGAACACTACATGAATTACTTGACAAAGGGTTATACGCCTGGAGACGTATCACCCTGGGGAGCACCGGTCCTCTTGTGAAGAAGAAGGATGGTAGCCTCCGACTTTGCATTGACTACCACGAGCTGAATGCGGTTACGGTCAAAAATAAATACCCATTGCCACGCATCGACGACCTATTTGATCAGCTGAAAGGAGCATCAGTCTTCTCCAAGATTGACCTCCGTTCTGGGTATCATCAAATTGCAATTAAGGAACAAGACATCGAGGAAAACAGCATTCCGTACCAGATATGGCCACTACGAATTCACAGTGATGCCATTCGGTTTGTCAAATGCGCCAGCTAAATTCATGGACCTCATGAATCGTCTATTCAGTGAGCAGTTGGACACTTCAGTGGTTGTCTTCATCGACGACATACTTGTATACTCCAAATCAGCAGAGGAACATGAAACTCATTTGAGGAGGAAAGTGCTTGAGACACTGCGCGAGAATCAGCTGTATGCGAAGTTCTCCAAATGCGAATTCTGGCTAGATCAGATCATTCCTTGGTCATGTCATCTCGAGCGCAGGTATCTCAGTTGACCCTTCTAAGATAGAGTTGTACGATCATGGCCTAGACCCAAGACTGTACCGACATTAGGAGCTTTTCTGGTCTAGCCGGTTACTACCGGAGATTTGTAAAGGACTTCTCAAAAGTCGCTAAGCCCAGGACTACACTGATGAAGAAAGATGCACGTTTGTATGGACAGACGAGTGCGAGTTATCATTTCAGAAACTAAAAGACTCATTGACCTCCGCACCCATCCTTACTCTCCCAGAGGGCACAGAGGGATTTGAGGTATATTGTGATGCATCAGGCAAAGGTATGGGATGCGTACTCATGCAGGATGGCAAGGTTGTAGCTTATGCCTCCCGTCAGCTGAAAAAGCATGAGGAGAAACTACCCGACACACGATTTAGAGTTAGGAGCCATTGTCTTCACCTTGAAGATATGGCGACACTATCTCTATGGGGTAAGCGTCACCATCTACTCCGACCACAAGAGCTTACAGTATGTATTCATTCAGAAAGAACTGAATCTGAGACAGAGAAGGTGGATGGAGTTTCTCTCTGACTACGACATCGACCTACAGTATAAGGAAGGGAAGGGAAACATTGTAGCCGACGCCCTGAGCCGTCGAGCACACTCGCTCCATTCGCTACTCGCTTCTTCTAGCTTGGTTGACGAGGTGCGAGACGCTCAGTTGAGCGACCCTTACCTAACCAAAATCAGACAAAAGATCGAAAATGGTACATTTGAGAAAAAGTATGACTTCATGCTACATGAAGATGGTTTGATTTGTGTTGAATGGCAGGCTATGCGTCCCCCGAAGCAATGCTGAGCTAAGGGTCGCATCCTGCGAGAGTCACACAGTTCCACATTGTCAGTCCACAGGAGCCTCCAAGATGTACAAAGACATGAAGAGGTACTTCTGGTGGTCTGGAATGAAATCAGATCTGACAGAATTTGTATTGAGATGCTTAACATGCCAGAAGTAAAGTTTGAACATCGTAGACCGGGTGGAATGGTACAACGATGCCAGTTCCGGAGTGGAAATTTCATGATATCTCCATGGATTTGTGTTGTGGACTCCCACCTGTAGGGGAGGACTCAACATGATCTGGGTTGTAGTCGATCGCCTTACCAAGGTTGCCAGATTCATACCGATGAAGGACACCTGGAAAGGTAGTGAAGCTAGCTGAGCTATTCGACAGGGAGATTATTAGATATCACGGGTCCCGAGACCATAGTCTGACCGCGACACCAGATTTCTTTCGAGGTACTGGAGAGCTACACGGGAAGCGCTGGGTACAGAATTGAAGCTGAGTACCGCCTTCCATCCTCAGACCGACGGTCAGACAGAAAGGACCATCCAGACATGGAGGACATGCTTCGGGCATGTGCCTTAGACTTTCAGGGGAGTTGGTTAGACAAGCTTCATCTTATCGAATTTTCATACAATAATAGCTATCATGCCTCGATTAAGATGTCGCCTTTCCAAGCTCTATACGGTAGACCCTGCCGTACACCCTTGTGTTGGGATGAGTCAAGCGAAGCGGTCATCATAGGACCGGAGTACCTAGAACAAGTCCAAGCGGAAGTGCAACAAATCTGAGCCAATATGAAGGCAGCCCAAGATAGACAGAATCCTATGCGGATGTGAGACGACGTGACCCTTGAGTTCGCCGTAGGCGACCAAGTGTTCTTGCGAGTTTCACCTATGAAGGCGTATTCCGTTTTGGTCAGAAGGGCAAGTTGAGCCCAAAGTTTGTAGGGCCGTATGCTATCACTGAAAGAGTTGGAGCTGTAGCCTACAGGTTAGCATTACCTGAGGACTTGGGACGTGTCCATGATGTATTCATGTGCACAACTCAAGAAGTACATTGCTGATCCTTCTCATGTCTTAGAGCCCGAGAGACTATCTATTGAGCCGACCATGAGATATGTCGAAACCCTAGTGAGGATCCTTGATAGGAAGACCAGAGACACTCGCCATAAGTCTATACGAATGGTGAAGGTCCTATGGTCTAACCATGATGTCGAAGAAGCGACATAGGAGTTGGAAGATGCCATGAAGGCTAAGTACCCACAGTTGTTCATAGACTAGATAGTCTAGTATTTACAATACGGGTACGGGTCGTACCCCTTTTAAGGGGGGTAGAGCCTTTTGCTTTTGCATTTCTTCGGGGTAAGCATTGCTTAGTGTTAGGTATGTAATAGAATTTGGTGTGTCACATGTAGTGCAAGTGGAATTAGTATCGAATGTATGTATGTGTAATATATGTGTATGGATGTGTATGTGTAACATGTAATGTATTGTGTAATGTGGATGTGATGGTATGCATGGAAATGAAGGATTGCGTATGTGAATTTGTATTGTGCTTGAATTGTGTATGCTTGCAATGTGGAAGGAAGTAAACACCTCATAGGTGTAGTAAGATGCATTATGACAATTGGTTTGCATAATGAGTAGAATTATAAAACTATTAACCTTGAGCAACTTTGAGGGCAAAGTTTCTTAAGGGGGGTAGATTGAAATACCCCGTAATTTAAAATAGTGATTAATTAGGCTAATGAATAATAATTTAGAGGCTTAATTAAGTATAAATAATCATGAGGGAACAAATCCCGAAGAAACGGATCCTTAAAACGGATTAAAATCACAACGAACCTTAAAGCGCGTTTTTTGAGGTAACCGGGAAAACGTGTCTTTAAGCGGGTCAAATAGATTCGTAACAATTTTGGTCAACTAAATAATCATTAATAAATATTAGTGAGGCTTTAGAACCAATAAAATCAATAAAACGAGAAATTAGTAAAAACTGTCAAAACGGGAAGATGTGGGGTAGAAACATAAATAACCAAAACTTATGTGTCCAATAATGTAAAAAGAATTTCAAAACCCACATGGGGGCTGTGTGTGTCCGATTTATATCCCCCCACACCCTCTTAATTCCCTTTTCATTTTAACTCACACTTGTTCACACCTCCAATGGCCTTGAAACTCCACCAAACTACTCTTAACAACCTTATAATAACATTCCCCAACAAGCCCCCACCATTCTCCATTGAAAAACCACACTTTCTTTGTATATTGCCCTGGTCTGGGATATGGTCCGTACCTAAGGTCCCGGACCAATGTGTGTTTTCAACTCTCGGCCACATTTTAGCAATGGTCCGGGACTTGGTACTTACCCAAGGTCCCGGACCAGTCCCTGGGTACATTCTCGTCCTGATTTTAGTGCTGGTCCGGGACTTTATCCAAGGACTAAGTCCCGGACCACATTTTAAACTGTCAAATTTTATAGTTTTGAACCTCTTTCCATACTTGTTCTTTTGTCCAATCTTCTCCCAATCTTTCCCCGTGTATTCACACATATTCTATCACCATTTAAGCACCTAAAATCCTCCTAACTCATGGATCAACTCATCTTCAATTTCCTTGATCATTAGGCAAGTTCTTACTAAACTCTTAACACTTATAACTTAATTCCTTACACTTACAACATGTAAATTTTGTCTAAACTTCAACTAACCAAAGTGTTTCCTTTCAACCAATATAGCTACTCCTAAAGCATCATAATTCACCCATTTTCCTTTGCTAAACCTTCCAAGGTTATCTTGCATCTCAATGCACAATTTTCTCTCCTTTCCATTTGTTACACATCATTCCTAACTCGTGAACATACCTATACATTTCTTTTCATCCTCTTAACACCTTAGCATTGTTCTTTGTCTACCTTGACCATGATACACCCTCCTTAGACACTTCCATCTCATTTACTCAATTTACTCACCTTTCTCATGATGATACCTCTTATACATTCCTAGTCATTTCCTCAACAATTTCCAACATTGTCTTACTATCTTCTCTTCCATCATCCAAGTCCATCCTTACCATCAAGACTAGAACCTTATTAACCCACCATAGCATCTTCACCACTTACACAAGCTATCCAAACTTCTCATTGTTTTATTCTCTAGTTCATACCTAAATCACCTTAAAACATTATTCATCATTTCCTCCATATTTTTGCTCAAGTCTATTATTCCTCATAACATGATCTTGGTGTGTTAATACACCACCTAACCTCTAGTTCCTCCTAGGCAACTCTAGGCCATTCTAAACCTCAAGAACTCCTTAGTTAACTCATTTCCACTCAAATTCCTTTTAATGACTCCTAGTAATCCTAGGTCATATCATTCACAACCACCACTTAAACACTTTGTTTTCTACTCAAATTTCGCCATAGCTCCTCTAGTATATTATCATACCCAATGCATTGTTTTCTCATTCAATCATCCCGCACACATCAAATCCTTTCTCGTCATATTTCTCACCCAAATCAATCATTCATAATAACTCAATTTAATGCAATAATCTTAAATTGCATAGCACTAAGGCTCTAAATGACATGACGCTTAGGCCCTTAAATGACTTAAACTTAAACACTAAATTTCCAACATATAAAAGCTTTCAACCTGCAAATACACACAACAATGCTCCCATAGCAAATAAGTGTTCTCTTAATTCACCTTATACTTATCATACAACTCATTCCCATTGGCTCCTAGTCACAAGTCAAAGCTTGTTTAAATTCTTTTCCTAGGTTATATAACCCATTACAGAATTGTAAGCTTTAAGCTACATTAGTACTTATCTAAATCTCATCCCTTAAACCTTAAACATCACTAGGAAACATTTACCTTGTTTTCCAAGCTTATATTAACTTCCTCCTTAGGGATTTTCCTGAATGAATCTCAGCCACCAATTAAATCTCCCTTGCCAATGTTCTAATTCACATTCACATAATCTAATGAGCACTAGCAATATGCCTAAACTCATAGAATTCATCCTTAGGTTAAATATGTGTTTTAAAGCTTAAAAGTGTATGTTTTACCTTGATTTTGGAATGGCTTTCATAATGAAGCAAGACAAGACCTCCTCAAGTCTTTGGAGAATAGAATCAAGCTAGAACAAGAGATAAAACAAGGTCCATGAAGAGATGAATTTCCGTTATGAAGGGAAAGTGATGGAACTTGGTTTTTCTTACATTTACCTTACCTTGAGTGAATGAAGAAGACAATGAACACCTAATTAAGGCCTAAACATGCCTTAAAAGTCAACTGAGAACAACAGTGGTCAACACAAAGCAAGATATTGCTAACTATGAAGTATTCTGTTGTCGATCCCCTCTTTCGTCATTCCATAATAACACTTATTGTTCTTCTTGAACTTAATCAAGGAAAATCCATTTACTCTGTTCTTGGATATGGTATGTTTTAGCTCCTTTCTATATTCTGTACTGACTCGGTCTCTTAGTAACTGAGGTCTCTCTCCATAGAGCCTCTTGTCTTCTTTCTTATGTTGTTCTTACTAGGAACGCACTTCTAGTTCCTTATGGAACGAAAAGTGTGCCTCCTGTCTAGACTACTGGCATCAATGCGCAGTTCGTCTACCATCTCATTTTTTACTTATATTGGTTTCTGCTCATAAATCAAATTTCCTCAGTGTCAATATTTGACTGCTTACGTATGATGGTCGCTTTACTGTGCACCATGACTTAATCTCCTTATGTAAATATTGTACTCACGACCACTACTATCGTTGTAGTTGGCCTTTACTCTGTTGCCCATTGATGGTGCAACTACTTACTCGTTTATTCTAACATCTTATCTTATACTCAATTCCTTTTTGGTGTAAACACACTGGGGGTTCTCTAATTTCAGTGTGTTGCGGTTGCCGTACCGTGTTGTAAATGGTTATCTTTTAATATGAAGGAGTTCTGCTTCAATCTCAGGTTCGTAAGTAGGCTACTTTGTCTCACATTCTTTCATCCCTTATGATGTTATTTTCCATGTAATTTAACTGGTTACTGAAGAAGTCATCCGTTGAATCGCAACTCTCTCGAGTGTTGGTCACTTGACGTGCCATACTGTGCACTCACAATGTTGTATATATCTGACGATTACTGATTCATAAATCCTAGGTGTTGGATATGAGGTTGTCTCTGCAGCCTTCCTTGTTATTCATGGTAACTGGAATATTCTAAGGTATCTCGAGGTTTACGGTCTCCATTTTCTAACAAAAGCTATTACATCTCTAATAAGTGAAAACCCTTTTGAGGGGTTTATTCCCACTCATGGCCTCACAACAGGAGAGGTATCCCCACTCTAAAAGGAATGTACGTTCTCCGCCCCTGACAATGTACTATCTCATTATTCTCATTGGTGCCCTTTCTTTGGCAATATTTCCACGATCTAAGTTATTGGTTTGTAACCGTAATATCTACGAATTGTAGTTCCTTCATGGCTGACATAAGCTCTCTTATAACTTACTGTGCCTCGGCTCTGATGTGATTAACATCTTTGGCTCGTAGGCTCTTAGTGCCATTGGGTGAGAGCCGGTGCTCGTTCACTCCTGTATTCTAACTCATCTGTAGGTTTATCGGAGATTTCTAGCTCTTTGAATTCTCTCAACCGTTAGGTTACATCAAATGTAACATGGGTCTCATGGTAAGTTGCTGCATCTGCTTCCCGCTTGGAAGTTTATTTAGGTGATCTGCGGTTACTTAGTGTCTCCAATAATATTTCTGCTTCTAAGGACTTTAGTCTTTTAGCGATTAAGGTTCGGTTCGTATTAGGTATCCGCCTTACGGTGTCTAAGTTGGATATTTATCCAGGTTATCTTATGCTTCCATCTCAACGCTTCGTTCAACATTTGTTGACTACGCTACCCGTTAATGATCATTCATACTTGGGTTAATGAGTTAGGTAAACAATACTTACTGTCGTTCATCAGTTTGTTCGGCTTGACTATGCCCGCTCTTGTGGGGGTAGTCCTCTGAGCTTTCACTTTCGGGGTTGTAGGTCTTTAATCCCTGTAGATTACTCTCAAGTTTATTCTCTCTGTCCCCGTTTCTGGGGGGTTTACTAACATATTCAATGAAGATGGCTGTTATTGGTATTCTTAATGGTCATCTCGGGAGTTCTATCCCGTTCTTGCTGGAATCATTCTGCCAACAGTCTCCATTGTATTTTATAATACATTCCTTGTATGTTATTACTTACGTAGTGTTTTGCTCAGCTTATTGAGAGATCTCTTAGGTTCCTCTCCTTGAGGTTCTGGATTGGTGTTCTTACCGTACTGTCGGTTGTAGTTGTAGTAGGTTGTACTGTTGTAAAAATTTTATACCATTTAGTATTCCAACCAAGGTCAGCTCCCCGCTGACTGGTGTGTCGACTCATCTTATCATGGTCAGGCCGTCAGGCCTTTCCAAGGTCTTATTCTCCCGTTCTTATGGATTTACAATCCGGTATTAGTGTGTATTATGACTGTAGCATTCTACTATCTCGCCATGATGGCTTTCCGTATAACTTAACTGTGGTAGCACTTGCTACGGCAAGTGCGCCATGCAAGATGGGCTACCGGTACTGCGTGCGTCGGTAGTCCTCGAGACTCCTTCGATGTTCTTTTATTTTGGATAACTAGCCATCCGGCAGTTTCCGGGATGGTTTGACAGTACTGTCACTTATCAGGGCGTTCCTCATTCTGAGGGAACCCCCTTGTTCTTTCCTTATGTCTTAATCCTCGCTCCCGTTTCCACACATTTTGTCGTGGTTGCTATGCGATGGTTCTCCTTTAGGCACTACGACGTAGTCCTTTTTCAATATCTAATTTGTACATGTTTCCTTAGTCGCCTGAGCTATGTCGGCCAGGTTTGTAACCTTCCTCGTTGTATGGGATTGGAGTTCCCATTTCTAGCTGGACTTCCGGTAATCTTAATTCTCATGCTTTGTATTATCCCACTGTTATGCTCATTCGGACCACTGTCCGGTACTCATGTCGCTTATCTTTTCCTATCCATTGCACTCGTAGTGCTTTTCTTAACATTCGTATATCGGTGTAACTCGACTGCGCAGCATGTCGACCCATGATGCCGGTAATTTCCATTCTCTTACTGGTAGAATTCCGTTGGTAGCGCCTATTTCCCTAGAGCGCTCCAATTAAAAGCTCCCAGTTTTCGTAAACTGTTGTACAACAAGATGTTTCTCATATTGCTTACTGTTAACTAACTACCAGATCGGGTTTTTCCTGAGTAAGAGAAGACTTTCTTCTCTCTGGCGTTTGTTCCCCGTACTTCAAGCAAGGGATGTGGAGGGCAGGTTTAGGTACTACGGATATCCGGTAAACACCGGGAAGTCCTAACTAACGCACCTCTCGCTCTATCACTCAACACTTAACCCATAACTCAACCTCAGTATTCTCCTAAGTTCGGTAATTCCTGTCATCAGAGCGTAACTACGCTCTGATACCACTTTTTGTAACACCCTAACTCATAAATACATAACAATCTCATAAATCTCCATTTACGTAACTCACATTACAACGGAATCCTTACAACAGTTGGTGTTACCGCCGTTAGCCACCCACGTGACTAACTAGGTATACTAAATACTCCAAGATCTAGCTACGGTCTGATGGACCCGAATATACCGAACATTAGTACTTACAAGCCTTAACTATTTACATACAAATCTTACTATCTCCTCACATCCTATACAACATACTGACTCTAAATACCAAACGAGTGTACATGCACAACTCGTAGGCCACACTTAAACCCGTAACACATCTACCCCATCTTACTCTCAGGACGGTCGCCTTCTGACAATCACCTGTGAAATAAAAACAGCCCCCAAAGGGGGTCAGAAAAAATGGTACGATCCTCTCATGGCCCCCCAGCTAACGTGGCTACGACGACTAATTGTCGATAGCATGGAGGTTGATTAGATGCACAACATAATAGAAGATGCAATAAACAACAAGCCAAATATGAACAATCAAAGTTCAAACACAATGAACGACTTAAATGCGTTCCCTTAGTCATAGAGTTAATTATTTAACTCCTTAAGTTATGTTTCCTCTTAAACTAGTCGACCTTATCTTACCTCAATCTTAATCCTTATCTTAGTCTTAGAAAACAAACCATTCTTTAAATAGAAATGGTTGTAGCTTATCTTAGTCTTAGAATACAAACCATTCTTTAAATAGAAACGGTTGTATCTCAAACCTTATCTCAATTAAGTCAACCGTTCTTTAATTAGAATGGTTGCTCCTTAATTCATTGTTTTCTTGTCGGGTCCAGTAACCCTAACCAATGAGTTATCGGCTCCATTGGTTTACATAAAAAATATTTGTTAGATTTAGTTGCATTTAGGTAGATCCCACCACACATCTCAGTATGCCTCCCTCCAAGAACAAGAAGTCCGAGGAGGTCGAGTATATATGTCGACTCTAGGCGACGAGTCCAAAGACAAGTCATATTTGGAAGTCGGGACCTGATAAGGATACCGACCTCCCCTTATACACATGTGCCGGTACCATTCCGGATTCCTCACTCCCTCCAAGTTCTAGTTAGTAGAAGTCTCAAGTCAATGTTGGTTAGTTAACCTCTTTCGGTTACTAAGAAAACAATATTTGGGAGTGTTCCTTAATCTCACACAATTCTTTACTAAACATTAGTTACCAAGTTTTCAAGGTAAGTTGTGTTAGTTTTCAAACATATCACAACAGCACAATAAACATAATATTCCGGTTGCATACTTTATCTTGTTTAGTGGGCACACAAAAACAAATAGCACACAAGCCGAGGGATACCTCGTTAGTAAGCAGGTCACAAGAAAGACTGTACCGTTCACCATAGGTCGTTCGGTTGCTTACTCTCCTCCGGAGTCCAAATTCTCAAACCCTAAAACATTGATTGAATTGGGTGGTTAATCACTTTTAATTAACCTAGCTTACTTAATCACTAATGATTTCCAGCAAAGAACCACGAAGTCATTGTAGTTTAACCTAAATCACTTATGTTACTTACTTCTCATTTTAACTCACACTTGTTCACACCTCCAATGGCCTTAAAACTCCACCAAACAAATCTTAACAACCTTACAATAACATTCCCCAACAAGCCCCCACCATTCTCCATTGAAAAACCACGCTTTCTTTGTAAATTGCCCTGGTCTGGGACATGGTCCGTACCTAAGTGTAACGCCCCTACTACGCACATAACATTACTTGAAATCGCAGCGGAATTTAAACAACTAAACTATAACTAAACGATTGGTGCTACAACGCCGTCAACCACCCACGTGGTTAACAAGGCTGAATAAATACAAGTGTATCGGTCTGATGATCAGACTCCCGAGCATAGAACTAATAACCACATATATATAACATAATACCGAGTATTTACTTACATCCTTCCTAAACCTCAAACCGTCACTGTAAACTGTTCACAACCAAAATATATATCGCCACGGGAGCACAGGCGCATCCCGGGCCCAACATCCAAAAGTAATCAAAAGTAATCCTGCATCCTAGGATCTAAAGCCATTCCGCTTCTTCGATCCTCATCCTGCAGTAAAAGAAATATGGAGCCCCCGAGGGGGTCAGCAACCCTTGGCTGGTATGGTTAACGCGCAGCCCATCGGCTACCGGGATACGCGCAACTAATTGTCATGGTGACATGGCATTCATTATAAAAACACACAACTTATACATTTATCATAACATGGGTATTGTACACAACATCACACATAACACACAAGAACAATTCCTTAAGGAAGAGAACCAACACAATTAGTTCCCATGGAGAGCCTAGAGAATGTTGCCATGCTCATGCCAAGCTCGTTACATAACTCGTTACCGTCCTGTTAGATTGAACGGATAACTTAACACAAGGTGCCTCGGATATAGTCACCCAAGCACACCGAAACAACACATAGTATGCCCCTGTGGCCCGACGTGAGTCAGTAAAATAGCCTTGGTTAAGCTAAAGGGAAGGTTGGAAACCAAATTGGAAAACAACCATAACATCCAAAGAGAATCGAACCGGTTATGACATCGACTTCCATAGTCACACGCGTGGCCGGAACAGACCGGACTCCTCACTTCCCCCGTTAGCACTTGTTAGTAGTTCATTATTGAACTCAATAAACAATTCACAATAATAGGTCAAGTCTTGTTAGACACACACAAGGGAAGGGAGAGTCATACTTATCAACATAATAATATTTAACAACTGTAAACTCTTTACATGGTTTAATCTTACAAAGTCATTAACACACAGAAAAACAAACAACACACAAGCCGGTGTAAACCGGTAGGCAACAGACTGCAAGAAAACCATACCTTGGTCCTTGTTTCGACTGGTTTCCACCTTGAGAGAATCCTATACACATTTAGTAACGTCGGTTAATTAACGCACTAGTCCATTGTTAACATTACTACTTCACATTTCCAGCCATCTCATTTCCACATTTTGTTTAAACTTCTCATCTTTTAAAATGTCATTATAACACTTCTAGCGTGTCCTATATAACCTTATAATATCATTACCAACTTATCCCTATCATTAGACATCATTTAATAACCTAAACTAAGTTTTCATAGTGGTCCGGGACTTGGTCCCCAACTAAGGTCCGGACCTACACTTAACAAAATCCTCGGCCTGTTTTGATGGGGTGGTCCGGGACTTCATACAAGTCCTAAGTCCCGGACCATTCTAGGCAAAAACTCTCGGGGGTATTTAAGGGGGTGGTCCGGTACTTCTTACATAACCTAAGTACCGGACCAAGACTTGCAAGAATGCTCGGCCCTTTTAAATATATGGTCCGGGACATCATCCAAAACCTAATTCCCGGACCACTGCTACAGATTTACATTTTGAACATTTTTCTAAGTCTTGTTGCAATGGTTCTTCTCACCCATTAAATGTATAAACTTGACAATGATCTTAGGTATATTCTAATACCAAAATATCATCTTAAACACACCTAGTTCCTTATCTAACTTGTTACTCAATTTTTCTTAAAATTCACCAACACTTGTAACATTTATACTAGGTTTCTAAATGGTGTTTCTCACCTATGATAACCACTATCCCAAAATGCTTTCTCCTCATTTTAACATCATCTCCCAAGCATCATTTCTTACCAACCTAAACCCTAGTTGATGTCTAAGTCCTTTTGTTTACCTAGAACACCTTAAGACATTATTTCTCCTCTTGTAAAATACTTAGGCATTTCTAACACTTCTAGTCCACCAAACCTTATGTAAACACTTAGAACTTCTTGCACATTTCCTAAATTTTGACATGGATTCTCCTAGAACATTACTAAGCCAAAACACTTTGTTTTCTCCATGAAGCACACAAGAACACCTAAATTCACCAAGAACACTCTCACACACAAAGTTTCACCAAATTTACACTACATCACAATATAGTGCATAATTTAAATTGCATGGCACTTAGGCCCTTAAAATGCATAAACCTTAAACACTGAATTTCCACAATATATATGCCTTTGACCTGTAAATACATACAACAACACACATGTCCTTTTACTAGTCTCCTTGAGAACATTTCACTAAGTCATTTACCATTTGCTCTTTAGGTAATTTTAACAAGCATTATAAGCTCATTTCTCCTAAGGCATTAAACTACATTAGGTTAGCATATTTACCTCTTTTCCTCACAACTTCTTTCTTGTTTCCTTATAAAACCGGTAAGGATGTTTGGTTGTTTGTCAACTTCTAAACAATGTACAAGTAATGAACTGAGTATACAAGCTTGTGCTTCATCTCATTGTAACCCTAGGTTTTACATTGTTTCAAAAGCATTAAGATAGTTGTTTTACCTTGGTATTTGAAGAGAGTTTGAATATCTATCATGAGAGGACTCCACCTAGTCCTTGAAAGGTTGGAATGAAGCTAGAACAAAGCAATATAATGAGCACCATCAATGGTGATTCTCGGTCAAGATAAAAACATGGAAGAAACATCATTTTTCTTTGAGATTCCTTACCTAGAAGCAAAGGAGATCAATAATATGTAGAAATATAAGCTCAAGCTCCTTCAATGGTGGAACTCCATGGCACCGAAATGGTGGTCTTGAAGTTTTGAGAAGATAGGAATGAAGAGCTTGATGAGAGGAAGAGAATGGTGGTGTTTGTTTTTGATTTGGTTAAGTGAGCTAGGAGATAATGACAATGGAAGTTGGTGTTGATGGTGGTGCTGTAGCAAAACCGTGAGAGAGCAAGAAGATGAAGTTGGAGACGGTGGGAAATGAAGAGAATGAGAGAATGAAGATAAGTGAGTTTGTTTAGATATTTAAGTAAAGTAAATAGTGATTTACTTTATCTATTTTTCTATCTTATCAAATTAACAAGGGGATGATTCATCCCATAAGAAAACCGGCCCCCTTTATTACATAAGGGGTATTTTAGTCTTTATTTGTCAACTTAATTACTTATAATAACCTATGTTACAAACTAGCTTATTAAAGTTACTATTCAAAAAAACAAGACACATAGAAGTGAAATTTTTGATTTCCCATTGATATAGACTTCCAAATGTGATACTATATAGTACACATGTTAATTAAAGAGTAATGATGGACATTTAGCCATTTAAAACTCATTTACAAGACAATTTTTCAAAAATGTGCTTTAAGACTCCTTAAAGCACATTTTGTGTTTTAACTTGTTTTCAAGCTTGGTTTTCTTTGCTAATTGGTTTAATATGTTCATTAGTATATAAATAAGGTCTTGGTAAGTTCATTAGGTCTACCAAGCTTATCCAAGCTTAGAGCACATTTGGCTCTTATTGACCTTAAAGCACATTTTGTGTTTCCTAAGGTTTAAATTGCTTACTAATATTTCTAAGACTCTTTTTAGTCTTACTACACCTTATTTTAGTGTTTAAACAACATAACTAGGTTTGGGGTATTTCAATCTACCCCCCTTAAAAGAACTTTGTCCCCAAAGTTCATACTTCCACATATCCTAAATACTAGAACACGGGAACACATATCAACAATACTTCCATAACCACATTAACAACATCTTTACATAACATCGGACACAAGGTCCAAACAACAATACATCACAACATCATTCAGACTCAGCGGTCTGTAACATAACAATGTGACAACACAACACAGACAATGTATCCAAGTACATGTCGTACACACATAACCGAAACGGCTCTACCCCCCTTAAATAGGGGTACGCCCCGTACCCTATACATACAAACACTAAGAAGTAAACAATGACGGGTACTTCGCCTTCATCTTATCTTCCAGCTCCCAAGTGGCCTCCTCAACGTCCTAGTTAGACCAGAGGACCTTCACCAGTCTCACGAACTTATGGCGAGTGTCTCGAGTCTTAGTGTCCAGAATCCGTACGGGAGTCTCCACTGATCGCATGGTTGGCTCTAAGGTTAGCCTTTCCGGCTGAAGTACATGAGATGGATGAGACATATACTTCTTCAGCTGGGACACATGAAATACATCATGTACCTTGCCCAGCTCAGCAGGTAAATCAAGTCGGTAAGCTACCGGTCCTATCCGCTCCGTCACAACATAAGGCCCCACATATTTTGGGCTCAACTTGCCTTTCTGGCCAAAACGAAATACTCCCTTCATGGGGGATACTCTCAGAAATACCTGATCGCCCACGGCGAACTCCAGGTCACGTCTGCGCACATCTGCGTACGACTTCTGTCTATCCTGAGCTGCCTTCATGTTAGCCCGGATCTGGCGAACTTCTGCCTGAACTTGTTCCAGATACTCTGGTCCTATAATGACCGTCTCACTCGACTCATCCCAGCAAAATGGTGTGCGGCATGGTCTACCGTACAAGGCCTAGAAGGGAGACATCTTGATCGAAGCATGGTAACTATTGTTGTAGCTAAACTCGATCAGATGTAACTTGTCAATCCAGCAGGTCTGAAAGTCAAGTGCACATGCATGTAACATATCCTCAAGTGTCTGGATGGTGCGCTCACTCTGACCATTTGTCTGTGGGTGAAACGCCGTACTCAGCTTAAGTTTGGTACCCAGTGCTTCTCGTGTGGATTTCCAATACCTCGATAAGAATCTGGTATCCCTGTCAGATACAATTGTTTTCGGTACCCCATGATGCCTTACAATCTCTCTGTCGAAGAGTTCTGCAAGCTTAGCCATTTTTCAGGTGTCCTTCATCGGTATGAAATGAGCCACCTTGGTCAGTCGGTCAACAACAACCCAAATCATATTCATACCTCCCTTGTAGGCGGAAGCCCTACTACGAAGTCCATAGAAATGTCATGGAACTTCCACTCAGGCACTAGCATTGGCTGTACCATACCACCAGGCCGTCGGTGCTCAAACTTGACCTTCTGACAAGTGAGACACCTCAACATAATCATTTACATCCTTTTTCATTCCAGTCCACCAAAAATATCTTTTCATACCCTTATACATCTTTGAAGCTCCGGGGTGAATCGAAGTAGTAGAACAATGGGATTCACTCAATATGCGCTCCTTCAACTCAGCGCTACTCCTCGGTATACCCAGTCAGCCATTAAGCCTAATCAAGTCATCATCGTGGAGTCTGAAGTCGTACTTCTGACCCTCGAATGTGCCATCAATAAGCTTCTGTCTAATCTCCATCATATAATGATCCGTCATCTGAGCACTCCGCACCTCTTCAACCAAGCTAGAATGAGAGACTATCGAATGGAGAGAGTGTGCTCGGCGACTCAGTGCGTCAGCTACCACATTTGCCTTACCCTCCTTATATTGCAGATTAATGTCGTAGTCGTTTAGAAATTCAACCCACCTTCTTTGTCTCATGTTCAACTCCTTCTGAGTGAACAAGTACTTTAAACTCTTGTGGTCAGAATAAATCGTCACACTTACCCCATACAAGTGATGTCGCCATATCTTCAATGCGAAGACAATGGCACCCAATTCTAAGTCGTGGGTAGGGTAGTTCTCTTCATGTTTCTTCAACTGTCGGGAGGCGTAAGCTACGACCTTCCCGTGTTGCATCAACACACAACCCATACCTCTACCTGATGCGTCGCAATAGACCTCAAAACCATCTGGACCGTCTGGTAAAGTCAGGACTGGTGTAGATGTCAGAGCATCCTTGAGACTCTGGAAAGAACTCTCACAGTCGACTGTCCACCCGAATGGTGCATCCTTCTTCATCAAGGAAGTCATCGGCTTCGAGACACTAGAGAAGTCCTTCACAAACCTCTTATAATAACCTGCCAGACCGAGGAAGCTCCTGATATCGGTAACTGTCTTCGGCCTAGGCCAGGTGCGCACTGCATCAATCTTTGCCGGATCAACAACGATCCCGGCCTCAGAAATCACATGACTAAGAAAGGATACTTGGTTCAACCAAAACTCACATTTTGAAAATTTAGCATACAACTGATTCTTTCTCAATGTTTGTAACACACTTCTCAGGTGGCTTTCGTGCTCACCTCTCGATTTCGAGTATACAAGTATATCGTCGATGAAGACTACCACTGACTTGTCCAACTGATCTTGGAACAAGCGGTTCATTAAGTCCATGAACTTGGCTGGTGCATTGGATAGACCAAACGGCATAACCGTAAACTCATAATGTCCATACCTTGTTCTGAATGCTGTCTTCTCAATATCACTGTCACGGATAGCAATCTGATGGTATCCAGATCGTAGATCTATCTTGGAGAATACCGATGCTCCCCTCAACTGATCAAATAAGTCGTCGATGCGTGGTAAAGGGTAACAGTTCTTCACCGTGACTGCATTCAGCTCTCGATAGTCAATACACAGGCGGAGGCTACCGTCCTTCTTCTTCACGAAGAGGACCGGCGCTCCCCATGGTGAAACGCTAGGGTGGATAAACCCCTTGTCGAGTAGGTCTCTCAGCTGCTCCTTGAGCTCAGTCATCTCTGCTGGAGCCATACGATAGGGCGCCTTCGCAATTGGTCCGGTGCCCGGAACCAAATCAATCTCAAACTCCACTTCCCGTGCTGGCGGCATGCCCGACAGTTCCTTAGGAAATACATCAGGAAACTCCGACACTACTGGCACATCTGGGCTAAACTCTGGGTCTCTCTCTATGTCCTGGACATAGCAAGGTATACATCACTCCCTCGTCTGGAGGGTGATTTTTCGGTATGAGGGGGGTCTATCTAAATATGGTCTGACTAAAAGCCTAGATCCTAGAAATTGCCATTCTGTGGAGGGTGGAAACCCGTTATTCTGGCAACCCTCAAATACCTACTAAATCGTCCGTCTTTCCCAGAAAGCATAAAGGGAGTGTAAGTGAACACTACACCCGCTCTCGATGGGCCCCACGCGGACTTATGCCTCTATAAGGCGGAATTGACTAGAGCCCCACCTAGTTTGACCTAAGGAACTAGGAAGGAAGGAGAAGGGTTCTAAGAACCGTTAATTGACCCTGATGATTTATTGCCTATGGATAGGACTTATCTGATCAGGCCAGAGATTCTATTGTGGGTTCGCACTGGGTTACACCCCTTAGAAGTGGCAACGACCACGACTTCGGATTGGTGCCCGAGGAAACCTCGGTCTCCAATGGTCGTGATTGTCTTCTTTCAAAACCTTTTTAGAGAGATTCATTTAAAGCCAAAGGGTAGGATTAGGACAGGAAGAGAGAAAGGGAGTAAATAAGGCAAGCTTTTCTGCCAAACTAGCGCCAAGAAGAGGAATTGATGAATTCGGATGAGCATGCAATGAAGATTCGGGAAAAGTCTGAGGTTGAGTGAATAGACAAGACTTGGAGTCTGATGGTTTGAAATTTGTGGGAGCCGAAGAAGGGTTGAGAGTTTCGAAAGGTATGAAGAACATCTTAGAAGGGGAAAGGGGGTTTTTTTGTTTGGAATCGGGTCGCACCCTAGATGGGCTGCCTACGTACTCAACTCCCTGTTGAGATCAGACCTTACGTAGTTCAGGGTTTTTTGGGTTTCTGGAGTTTTTAGGGGTTTTAGGGTTTTTGAGGTGTTTGAGAGGTTAGTCTATGAGACGCTCGGGTCTAAGAGACATTTGGGATGTTTAGGTGGTGGGAGGTATGGGATATCAAAGTCTGTGAGACGCTCGGGTCTGTGAGACATTTGAAACTTAATATGGTGGAGAGGTTGAGATGTTCGAGTCTGTGAGGCGCTCGGCCTGTGAGACTTTGGAGGTTTGAGAGAAGCTGAAATTTGTAAGAGGATTTGAGTTTGAAGTGATTTGAACTTTGGAAAATGATTCGAGTGTGTGTGAGGCAATTGAAATTTGGGTGGAGATCCCGGTTTTTCAGGTTTGAGGTTCGAAAATGGCTAAGGAAAATCATATTGTTGTAAAAAGGGCGGATAATCCCGAGGGATTACCCTATGTACCCCCTCGAACACGACACTTAATTAATGGTAAGTGCCGAGGCTCGAAAGATGGGGCAATAAATTTATGTCGAAAAATAGGGTTCAGAGAGAAACATCATGAATGAGATGTTCTCGGTCGAACCCTAATAATGTCTCTAACTCCCGGGTTTTAAAACATTAAAAACTGAGAACATTGAAATCGAGCGGAAGGGAGTTAGACGATTCTAAAATCCCGGCTGCAACTAGGAAGGTCGTTACTTCCCTAGCACCCCGCCTTGTAAAAATCTAGGCTGCAATTAGGGGAGGTTTGTCACCCTAACGCCCTGCCTAAAGAGATCCAGACTGCGACAAGGGAGATTATGACCCAGTGCCCCCCGCCTCGGATTTTTATTTTGGAAGGGAGACAAGTGACATCTAACTAGGAAGAAAACCTTTTGAAGGTGTTAGACATCCATTGTTCCCCGAAAACGGTTTATTATTTTTTTAGTTTTAAGCTGAGTAGGAAAACCTTTGAAGTTGTTCGGAATCCTCGGTGAAGAAACACTGATTTTGAGAAATGTTTTTAGGAGAAAACTTTCTGTATATGTGAGAAGAACTTTCTGCAATAGAGAAGAGTTTTCTGTGATGTGAGAAGAGTTTTTCCTTTAAAAATCCTCAAAATGGTTTCTTTGAAAACTTGATGAAACTTGAATAAAATGATGGTTTGAGATTCTTTTTGGTTTTTGGAGTTTGAAAGGAATTTACAAGTTGAGTGCGGATTGGATGAAATGGACTTGAATTTGAATTGAATGGAACTGGACTGAATTGAATTGAGCTGAATTGAGTGGAGTTGGACTGAGCTGAAATGGGTTTGAATTGAGTTGGGTTTAAGTTGAAGTCGGGTCAGGATTGGGAAACGGGCCGGGTCAAAGTTCAGAATGATTGGGGTAGGGTCAGTCAAAGTCAAGGCCAAGGTCAAAGTGGGGTCGGGGTCAAAGTTCAGTCAAGGTCAACACTCAGTCAAGGTCAACATTCAAATTGGTCAAGCTAGGTCAATGTCAAAGTTGGACTAGAACGAACCTTGTTTGAGGCTTCAGGCCGCATTGGGTCTTGTTGGAGTTTTCGGGCCGAATTGGGTCTTGTTTGAGTTAGGCTGAAAATTGGGCCTTGGTTATGATTTGGGCCAGATTCTAATTTGGGCCAGGGCTTTTTCATTTGTGGGCTGAAGTGGGTTTTGAATTGGGCCTTGAAGTGGCCTTTCGATTTGGGCTGAAATGTGATTTGAATTGGGCCTTGGAGTGGCCTTTTGATTTGGGCTGAAATGTGATTTGAATTGGGCCTTGGAGTGGCCTTTTGATTTGGGCTGAAATGTGATTTCAGTTGGGCCTTGGAGTGGCCTTTTGATTTGGGCTGAAATGTGATTTCAATTGGACCTTGGAGTGGCCTTTTGATTTGGGCTGAAATGTGATTTGAATTGGGCCTTGGAGTGGCCTTTTGATTTGGGCTGAAATGTGATTTGAATTGGGCCTTGGAGTGGCCTTTTGATTTGGGCTGAAATGTGATTTCAGTTGGGCCTTGGAGTGGCCTTTTGATTTGGGCTGAAACGTGATTTCAGTTTGTGGGCTGATTTTTGAATCGGATTGAATTTTTGGGCCTAAGAGGATTTTTGGCCAAGTTAGGTTTGACTTGATTTTTGGGTTTGATTTAGGCCTTGGGCCTTTTGATTTTGGATGTTGGGCTTTTGAAATGGGCCTGAAATGAGCCATGGGGTTGGGTTTTAAACGGGCCTCAGATTTTGGGCCAAAATTGGCCTATTTTGGGTTGGGCTGATTTTGAAATGAAATTAGACCGAGTTTGAAGGTGGACCGGTTTGGGCCTCGAACCGGGCCTCGAATTGGGGCTTGTATTTTTGACCGTTTTTGAAGTTCAATTGACTCATTGGATTTTGAATCGATTATTGATTGTGAATTTTATTCTTATGATTAGGGGTTGTTGAAAGTTTTTTTTTAAGAGAGATATTACCCACAAACAGGTACTACGACCCTCGGGTACTATGACCTTAATGTGGGTAACATCTATGAATGGTCCTAGGGCTTTTTCTAAAGAGGCCCACAAAATGTTGTGGGCCTGAACAGATAACACGGTCCTCGAAACAAAAGGGTAACCAATGGGCTGTCGAAGGTCACTTAGGCTAGTCCCGCGTGGGATAAAATGGGTCAGGCCAGAGACTTGGCCAAAGTTACAATAAATCTATTTATTTGGGCCTAACAACAATACGTGATGATCCCAAGGGATGACAAAATCGAATACAAAGATCGAATATAAACATGACAAAATCAAACGCGACAAAGCGAGATAAAATGGAGTTCAAATACCCGAACCCAACATACTATCCAATCGATTGGTTTACAGTATGATGTTATCCCAATAATCAAAAGAGCAATGATCTAATTATCAAGTTGTTCATGCTGATTAGCTGGAGACCTAAAAGATAGTCCGCACTTCTGAGATAAAAGTGAGCAAAAAAAAAATCTTCAGGACCTATTCCGAAGCCTTAGTTACAATCTAGCAACAAGTTACTCTTATTGATTTCTTCTTTCTAAAAACTCAAGGCAACCAGACAAGAACTGCACAACATAGTATACAGAAAGTATAATTTGAAGTGTAAACAGACAAGTCTTCCATCTTATAATGATCAGAAATCTGAACCGCAAATGAACCAGACATTACATACTTGCTTAAGACCAAAATATTAAACCGCAAAGGGTATCCATAAAGCCAGAAACAGAATGCCGCAAGCATGGATGATGGGATATGGTACTCACGCCCCTAACACAAACATGTATTAACTTGAATGACTTAGTGAGTAAATCAGGTCAAGATAAATACCGAATCCGAGAATGAAGGTCACCGGCAAATCTGAATATTAATTTCCAGGAACAGAAGAACAAACTCTAGCACCGTCATTGCCGGATTGAGAGCAACGACAGCACGCTCGAACTGCAGTAAAAGTGCAGAGCAGTACAACATATGCAAACGGGTTCCATTTCAGGTCAGAGCAAATCCAAATCGGTCAGACGAACAAAACGAACAAAATAAATAAAAAAAACTATGAACAAATTGATCAGAGAACCGAAATGTAGAGAGGAATGAGAATGTAAACTCCGGCAACGAGAATAGGTTGCAAAATTAATGGTGGTTGCAAAATTAATGGTGGTGGAGAGAATGAAAACTTGTGCAGGGCTTGGAAATTCCTGGTTCAGTCGCTAGTTAGGTTGCAAATTTTTCCATTGGTGAAGGGAATGAAGCAGGCGAGCGTGTATCTTGTTGTTTCGCCAGATTGGGCGAGTAAAATTACCGTCGGTGGAAAAACCGAGGCGCAGAGCTAAGGTCCCATGGAAAAGGAAAATGGAGAAGGCGCAGAGCAGGTCTTGTTCGCCAGTGTGGTTGCAAAATTACCGATGGCGAAGAGAACGTCAGTGGACGGAGTGAAGCGGGCGTAGAGCATCGCTCCTTGTTGCCATCGCCATAGTGAAGAGAATGATTGGGAGGTGGAGAGGATGATGCAGAGCAGGGCTGATTGTTCCTTGTTTCGCCAGTTTCAGCACTTGAAGAAGAAAATGCAGGCTGGGTTGAGAGCGGCTAGGATTTTAGAGATTTTGTTTCGAGATCGAGAGAAGAATCGGAGAAAGGCAGTAGATGGATCAGGAGAATCATCGGGAAGAAGAGTTGCATCTGGTTTTTGGTTCTTCAGTCTCGAGAGGGATGGAGACGGGATTAAAACCGAGGAGAGTATGGAAGTTAGAAGGAGATTAAGTGTCGGCTGGCCTCCTCCGATCCCTTTACTGTAGGGTTTGTGACTGTCTTTATAGAATATGAAACTAGGATTTGGGGACAGGTGTTGGGCCAGGGTTTAATGGGCTGGTTTTAGCTTTGGGTCCAATACTAGGGGTTGGAATGGGTTTAAGGGCCTGGGCTAGGCCAAAGTTCAACTAAGTGTGGATTGAGTTTGAAAGATGAAAATGAGTGTGTATAAGTAGAAATGAAAATAAAAATACTAATGCTAATAGTAGAATAAAATAAAATATAAGAAAAAAAGAATAGCTGATTAAAAATAAAATAGTAAAATAAGTGAATAAACAAAAGGGGACGACCTTGAAACTGGACTGTCGATGGAAATTCATTTTCGAAGAATTGTGCTTTTTTTTTTCGAAATGCTATGAAAAAGATTATAAAATGATGGTTTCGTCTTTGCACGCACGCTAATATGTTTTGAAAAAAGAAAGGCGACGACCCCTCTTATTGTAATTATTTTCTCTGAATTTTGCTTTATAGGGTGAGAATTTTTGGTGTCTTTAGATGGCTCCCCTTGATTCAATTTTGCAAGCCCTTGCAGAATTGGATCAAGGTTGACGAGGCGCCAAAAATTCTCACTGCGGTTTGCTGGTGCATTGGGATGCGACCGTGAGTGTATGAATGCGACATGTGATGATATGATTGCTGAATGTACGAGGGCTTATGACGAGCCTCGACTAGACTCCGATGTCTAGCTCTAGGACTTATGACGAGCCTAGATGATTGAAAGTATGAGGACTTATGACGAGCCTCGGTTAGACCTCTTGATATCTAACCCTAGGACTAGGATACTGACAATAGGGTTGGCTTGGGGTGCACGAGGACTTATGACGAGCCTCAACTAGACCTCTTGACATCTAGCTATAGGACTTATGACGAGCCTATAATGCAATTGAAAGTACGAGGACTTATGACGAGCCTCAACTAGACCTCTTGATATCTAGTCATAGGACTTATGACGAGCCTATGATACTAACAATTTGATTGATTGGGTTGCACGAGGACTTATGACGAGCCTCAACTAGACCTCTTGACATCTAGCTATAGGACTTATGACGAGCCTATAATGCAATTGAAAGTACGAGGACTTATGACGAGCCTCAACTAGACCTCTTGACATCTAGCCATAGGACTTATGACGAGCCTATGATACTAACAATTTGATTGATTGGGCTGCACGAGGACTTATGACGAGCCTCAACTAGACCTCTTGACATCTAGCTATAGGACTTATGACGAGCCTATAATGCAATTGAAAGTACGAGGACTTATGAGGAGCCTCAACTAGACCTCTTGACATCTAGCCATAGGACTTATGACGAGCCTATGATACTAACAATTTGATTGATTGGGCTGCACGAGGACTTATGACGTGCCTCAACTAGACCTCTTGACATCTAGCTATAGGACTTATGACGAGCCTATAATGCAATTGGAAGTACGAGGACTTATGACGAGCCTCCACTAGACCTCTTGACATCTAGCCATAGGACTTATGACGAGCCTATGATACTAACAATTTGATTGATTGGGCTGCACGAGGACTTATGACGTGCCTCAACTAGACCTCTTGACATCTAGCTATAGGACTTATGACGAGCCTATAATGCAATTGAAAGTACAAGGACTTATGACGAGCCTCAACTAGACCTCTTGACATCTAGCCATAGGACTTATGACGAGTCTATGATGCAATTGAAAGTACGAGGACTTATGACGAGCCTCAACTAGACCTCTTGATATCTAGTCATAGGACTTATGACGAGCCTATGATACTAACAATTTGATTGATTGGGTTGCACGAGTACTTATGACGAGCCTCAACTAGACCTCTTGACATCTAGCTATAGGACTTATGACGAGCCTATAATGCAATTGAAAGTACGAGGACTTATGACGAGCCTCAACTAGACCTCTTGACATCTAGCCATAGGACTTATGACGAGCCTATGATACTAACAATTTGATTGATTGGGCTGCACGAGGACTTATGACGTGCCTCAACTAGACCTCTTGACATCTAGCTATAGGACTTATGACGAGCCTATAATGCAATGGAAGTACGAGGACTTATGACGAGCCTCCACTAGACCTCTTGACATCTAGCCATAGGACTTATGACGAGCCTATGATACTAACAATTTGATTGATTGGGCTGCACGAGGACTTATGACGTGCCTCAACTAGACCTCTTGACATCTAGCTATAGGACTTATGACGAGCCTATAATGCAATTGAAAGTACGAGGACTTATGACGAGCCTCAACTAGACCTCTTGACATCTAGCCATAGGACTTATGACGAGTCTATGATACTTTATGGAGTTGTACGAAACTCGCTGCTTTTAGTGGTTGATTTGAGGATAACTTTGATTGTGGATTGATTTGGGATTGGATGCTTTTCGGTTGCTCTTGTGAGGGATGTGATAGTCGAATGTTTTTTTTGATGTGGCCCTTGACTTTGTCAGTGGGACTTGTGTTTCGGTTTTGTCTTAACAGTCTCGCTCGATGTGCACTATTGTTTCGGGATTTGGTAGGACTCTTGGCTCCAGAGTTTCGAGATGGTTCCGGTATGGCTCCTGAGTTTTTTCTTTTGTTTTGGTTTTGGTGATTTTGTGATTGGTCTTTGAATGGATGGTTTTTTGTAAGGAGTGACTTCGGGAACTCGATGATTTTGATATGACCGGATGGCTCCGATATGATCAGATGGCTCCGGTGCAGTCGGATGGCTCCTGTATGATTCATGACTCCATTGTGAGCTACGGCTCTAGGATGGTTGGTGGGTTTTGATTCGGTTAGAGATCTTTGGGATGGCTGGTGGGTTTTGATTTGTTTTGGATTTTGAGTCGAATGGTGGGTCGATGTGATTTGTGTCCTTTGATGTGGTTGACAATTTTTTGTTGTGGATAAATGGTTTTGGTATGGATTTTGAATCGAATGGTGAGTCGATGTGATTTGTGTCCTTTGATGTGGTTGACAATTTTTTTGTGGATGAATGGCTTTAATACGGTCGGTTTCGGCTTCAGTATCCTCGAGAGGGCTCCGGGATAGTTCGGGATGGCTTCGGGGAGGCTACGAGATTGCTCCATTTGATGATAGTGGTGAACAAAAGGGGAATCTTCTTTTGAGGTGGTCGCACCCTTTGTGCGTTGCCTACGTACTCAATTTCGTATTGAGATCAGACTTGACGTAGTTCGAAACTCTGCGAGCAAGGTCTTGGTGACGAAATGGCTCCAATATGGACTTGAGGTGGCTCCCGTATTGTTCTCGGATTGTTGGGATGACCCCTGTGTAGTTCCAAGGGTGGTTTCCATGTCGGATGATGGCTCCCACATGGATCCAGCTTGGTTACGGATATGATGTTGATGAGGCTCGAGCATGACGCTGGATGGCTCCAGAATTGTCTTCGTACGGCCTCGAATGGCTTTATTTTGGTTCGATGTAGCTCAAGGATAGCCCAGGATGGCTCCGAGATGGTTCGATGTAGCTTGATGATGGTCTGGGATGGCTCCAGTTGACATCTTTTGATCAAAACTTACGCTTCAACAACTGCAACTGAAGTCGACTTTTAGCGAGACTAGATGGAGTTCTTACCAGTCGGATGTCGAAAATGAAGTGGTTATGATGCATGCAGATGCTAAATGCTAGAAGAGATGCAAAATGCATATGCAGTTTTGAAGAGAAGGTACGATTCTATCTCTTTACTACGAGGTTTACGAATATAAGACATCTTAGGTTCGATCTTGAGTGATTGTTGAGCTTGAATGCATGAATCACTTTCTCTCATGGATGGATGCGGGTCAATCTCTCGTGAGTATGGTCGTGTGTGCAAATGTCGTGATACTCTTGATGCTTAGAGCAGTATTTTCCTAAGAATTTATTTTTGAGGTCCTGGACTTTCCGATCCTCACAAATTCCTCACCTGTCAATGGGGTTAGCTGTTTATGATTTGGTGCTTCGATCAAAGAGTACTCGCACTCGAAAAACCTTGTAAGGTAAGGTTGCGCTCATTCGCTCATGGTCCCTTTGGTATGACGGGACATGTTGATAACAAGTACGAAGCTTATGATTCATGTTTCAGATCCGATACTTTCAGTTAACGCTCATCAACTAACGAGTCAGAGGTCTTTTATTGGGTTATAACGAGGCTGAGAGGAATGATGTATGTCACATGGGATTGAGGATTTGTTTGGAAGTTGTGGAGCTTTTGTGCAATAGAGGACATGTTTCACCTTTGCCATGGGTGGAATGATTAGATGGGTTTTGATAACCCCTTATCGGTTTCTTTAGGACATCATTGGTCCTTTTGGTTTGGATTTCTCCTTCTTGCCTCTTCTGGCGTACGATTTGAACTTTCTTCTCATTTGGGTGTTTTGGAAATTGTATTTGGCTCATCGACTTTCTCAAGCATTCTATACTTCGTATTCTGTCTCTCAGCTTTGGAGTTGCATTGACTCATCGATCTTCTTGAACATTTTTGGTGCTCTTTTTTTGGCGTTTGGCTTTGGAGTTGCATGATTTCTTCAAACATTTTCATTTGTTGTCTTGTGAAAGATGATGGGGAGGGGCCATGGCTCCGGCTCTATCGGGGTCCTCTATTGCAAGGGTAGGTAAGTGTATGTGTAGATTGGCATATTGTGGAGTTTGCACGAAAAGGTTTATCTTGGAAGGCTCAGCGGGGCTCACTAAAGATTACGTGCAGGGCAGTCAAAGCTTTTTGGTTTTGTGGAGATTTTGTTCCTAAGTGCCTCGTCGTTCACATTAGTCAATGATTGTTTTCTTACTATTCTCGAATCTTTGCATGAATCACAGTTCATATCCTGTTTATCGACATTGATCTCACTATGTATTGTGCCTCTCCATGTGTTGAAAGAATGCACATGTCGCTCATGGTTTTACCTCTTTGGACTCACTCTATCTTCCCTCATCGCTCAGTGGATTGTCCAATACCCTCATTTGGAAATCAAGAGAAATACTGCTCTTCGCACACTACTCATTTGGTTTGTGGTGCTGATTTTGATTGGACGTTCGTTGACGGGTCGAGAGTTTAGCGGTTCGCACACTCTATTCAAACAATCAATCAAGATTTTTCCAAAGATGTCGTTTCGATATGGAAGTATGCAAATGAAACTATCTACCATGCTATATGTTGTGGTAATATGGAATTACTACGTATAGGATGCATGAAATGCTGAAAATGATGAATGAAGAAGGTTGACTTTGGTGTTTTGACCGAATGTTTTTTTTTTGTGTTTTTTTTTTTGGATGCAATGTATGCGTGGTAAGGCTACACCTACTCTCGCTTGAGTCGGCTTCATTTGATGGTCTATGAAGCTCATCCCGCCATTATAAACTCTAAAGATGGTCTAGCTGTTGGGGTCGCCGTCAGGGTAGTGATTCTCAAGTAAGGTCGGGTTGGTGATTGGCTCTTGGATTTTGAATTTTTAGGGAGTGACAACTCCCGCATGGTGGCCCCATGGTATGACATGCTCTTTCTCTTTTAGTCACTGGCGTGCATGGTGATTCTGATTGGGAGAGGTTTGAACTCGGTTTTCTTTTCTATCCCTCTGAGATCGGGCTATGGCGGATGATATATTGGATGAAAGTGTGTGTGGTGTGGTGATAATGAAACACATGGTTATGCAACTTTTGAGGCGGGCACGACTCGTGAATGCTTGATGGAATTGAAATGGCTGGAAGTGCAAGTGACTCTTTTTTTTTGTCATGAATGTGATGCATGCGTTTTGCTTTGTGCTCGGTTGCATTTGTTGGTGTTGTTTATTTAGGGGATGCCTCCTGTAGATACCGTGAATTCTCGCTCCATAAAGCAAAGTTGATGAATGATATATAACTGTGAGGAGTCGTTCCTTATTCATTCTTCTCTTTATTCGTGCATGCCAAAAGAAACCAAGTTTTAGAAAAACAATTTTGAAAACATGTGTTTTCAAGGTGGTGGATTTTCTCAATAGAAATTTCGATGCTCGATCATTCACAAATAAAATAGGGAGTGGGGAACCCTATACACTTCGATCTAAATAAATTCAAAGGGAATGTGTAAACCTATACATGTAATCTATTCAGAAATGGACAAGAGAGAAAAGAATGCTAGGGGAAAACCTATACATCAATTCTAAAAGTCATTAAAGGGGGGAATTTTGAGCTAAACTCCTTCTGAACTCTTCCGCTTCGTCTTCGGGCTCTTGCTTCGAAGTGGTATTGTGATCATACAGAACGGGTTGGTGTTCTTCTAACTCTCAACAGTTTGAACTCGAACAGGTGTTCCTAATCTTCATGTCGCTTGATCCGGGTTAGTGCAACTCTAATATTGTATTTGAACGGTTGGTGTTGGTCTTCCTGTCGCTCGGCTAGCTCCACGGGCAGGTGCGCCTCTAGCTTTCGGCTCGATCCGCTAGTTGATCTTCATGTTGCTTCACTTGCTCCGTTGAAGGATGAGGGATATGTTTGAGAAAGGAAAGGTGGATTATCGAGCACAAAATCATTGTGAAAATCCACCACTGTTATGAAAACACGAAATGATTAGTACGCTCCACAGTAATAACCGCTGCTCTTGAAGGTGGGTTGAGCTTCAAAAATAGCAGGTCGCAACATGGGGACTAAATCATTTATTTTGAAATACATTTGTGAAAATCAACTTTGAAAACTATTTTCGAAAACCATTAAGAAACAAAGTTGGTGAAGAATGTTGTTTGAAATTCGTTTGTAAAAAGTAGGTTTTTGAAATGAAATTCATGGGGAAGTAGTGTTTGAAAATAATTTGTAAACAGTAGATTTTTGAAATTTGTTTTTTTGCAAGCTGTTTGATAAAGTTTGTTTTCTGGAAGACTTTGATTGAATCTGGTTTTGAAAACTGTTTTGGAAATAACAGTTTTGAAAATCATTGTTTTTTGAAATCGTTTGAAATGGACGACTTTGAAGATGTTTCATTAGAGCAAACGACATGATTCATTTTCTGATTTTTGCTAATTTTTGAAACGTGATCACACATAGATATAAGCGCAAAGTGAAAATCGTGGCTGATTTTATGTGGAGCTGAGTGTGAATGATTGGGATAATCACCTTAGTCAATCAATGCTTCCATACCACCGGGGGAACCGTTTTCACTGTTCATCTCTCGGGATTTATCTCTGTTATGCCTTGTGGGGCACGTCATCAAGAAAGTCCGGAGTGCTTAAGTTCGAAAGGTCAGGATACCCGAAGTGATACAGCCACACGAGCCACGGGTGATTATCACAACATACTCACTTTTCGGAAAACTCGGGGAAGTACTGCATGGGGTCGGGTCTCCCGTCGTCTGCACGGTCAGGTGTGTCTAAAGTCCAAGTTATTCACTGACTACGTTGTGCCATGTATGGGTATCCGGTAAATACGGGATCCTCTATGGATGTGTAGCGTGACATCAGGCTTTAGAGACACCCGTGGTGCAGAGGACACTTGGAGAACTGAGCCCATGCAATCTTCAGGGTAATGCAAAGGGTGGTCAGACAGGCGGCATACAAGGGGGTGACTACCCATAAACCCATCTTAGACACAGGACCGGGCAGCTGGACACTGAAGGCTCAGAGTTCACTATATGCTGGCTTTGACTCGAAAAGGTAAGTGTTGAAGGATCATGAGTTTTCAAGGCGTAGATACTACGATCATACCGCCTCGTGTGCATAGTCCTTACTACGAAGGGCATCTGCTCATGGGGAATCAATTGTGGACCAATATTTATCCCGACTGCAAATATCAAGGGTGACACGGAGGAATGCATGTCCTAAGCTACCCTATGCACCCACCTCAGGACTATTCCTAACAGTTCAATATCACAACCAAAAAGCGGTAAATAAAATGTGCATGCAAAGAGAGGGAAGAAGTTAGACCCCTACTGGGCCCACCTACCTGAAGTTCCTGCAAGTTAGTCTAGCATAATCACGCAATTATGTAGCAAGCAAAGCGCAGATGGCAAGCAAAGTCAAGTATAAACTACACACTCTCATCCTAACTATCCTCACCAATCACACTTTGAGTGTGGAGTAGAGTAATCCTAATGGCTTTCGAAATGAATCTCTTGAAGGTTTTGAAAGAAGTGGGGAAGTCCCGACAATTTGTAATGGAGTTCAGTCTTCCTTGAGTTTGAGAAAAACTTACTCAAGTTTTCCCCAGCAGAGTCGCCATTCTGTGGAGGGTGATTTTTCGGTATGAGGGGGGTCTATCTAAATATGGTCTGACTAAAAGCCTAGATCCTAGAAATTGCCATTCTGTGGAGGGTGGAAACCCGTTATTCTGGCAACCCTCAAATACCTACTAAATCGTTCGTCTTTCCCAGAAAGCATAAAGGGAGTGTAAGTGAACACTACACCCGCTCTCGATGGGCCCCACGCGGACTTATGCCTCTATAAGGCGGAATTGACTAGAGTCGCCACCTAGTTTGACCTAAGGAACAAGGAAGGAAGGAGAAGGGTTCTAAGAACCGTTAATTGACCCTGATGATTTATTGCCTATGGATAGGACTTATCTGATCAGGCCAGAGATTCTATTGTGGGTTCGCACTGGGTTACCCCTTAGAAGTGGCAACGACCACGACTTCGGATTGGTGCCCGAGGAAACCTCGGTCTCCAATGGTCGGGATTGTCTTCTTTCAAAACCTTTTTAGAGAGATTCATTTAAATCCAAAGGGTAGGATTAGGACAGGAAGAGAGAAAGGGAGTAAATAAGGCAAGCTTTTCTGCCAAACTAGCGCCAAGAAGAGGAATTGATGAATTTGGATGAGCATGCAATGAAGATTCGGGAAAAGTCTGAGGTTGAGTGAATAGACAAGACTTGGAGTCTAATGGTTTGAAATTTGTGGGAGCCAAAGAAGGGTTGAGAGTTTCGAAAGGTATGAAGAACATCTTAGAAGGGGAAAGAGGGTTTTTTTGTTTGGAATCGGGTCGCACCCTAGATGGGCTGCCTACGTACTCAACTCCCTGTTGAGATCAGACCGTACGTAGTTCAGGGTTTTTTGGGTTTCTGGAGTTTTTAGGGGTTTTAGGGTTTTTGAGGTGTTTGAGAGGTTAGTCTATGAGACGCTCGGGTCTAAGAGACATTTGGGATGTTTAGGTGGTGGGAGGTATGGGATATCAAAGTCTGTGAGACGCTCGGGTCTGTGAGACATTTGAAACTTAATATGGTGGAGAGGTTGAGATGTTCGAGTCTGTGAGGCGCTCGGGCCTGTGAGACTTTGGAGGTTTGAGAGAAGCTGAAATTTGTAAGAGGATTTGAGTTTGAAGTGATTTGAACTTTGGAAAATGATTCGAGTGTGTGTGAGGCAATTGAAATTTGGGTGGAGATCCCGGTTTTTCAGGTTTGAGGTTCGAAAATGGCTGAGGAAAATCATATTGTTGTAAAAAGGGCGGATAATCCCGAGGGATTACCCTATGTACCCCCTCGAACACGACACTTAATTAATGGTAAGTGCCGAGGCTCGAAAGATGGGGCAATAAATTTATGTCGAAAAATAGGGTTCAGAGAGAAACACCATGAATGAGATGTTCTCGGTCGAACCCTAATAACGTCTCTAACTCCCGGGTTTTAAAACATTAAAAACTGAGAACATTGAAATCAAGCGGAAGGGAGTTAGACGATTCTAAAATCCCGGCTGCAACTAGGAAGGTCGTTACTTCCCTAGCACCCCGCCTTGTAAAAATCTAGGCTGCAATTAGGGGAGGTTTGTCACCCTAACGCCCTGCCCTAAAGAGATCCAGACTGCGACAAGGGAGATTATGACCCCAGTGCCCCGCTCGGATTTTTATTTTGGAAGGGAGACAAGTGACATCTAACTAGGAAGAAAACCTTTTGAAGGTGTTAGACATTCATTGTTCCCCGAAAACGGTTTATTATTTTTTTAGTTTTAAAGCTGAGTAGGAAAACCTTTGAAGTTGTTCGGAATCCTCGGTGAAGAAACACTGATTTTGAGAAATGTTTTTAGGAGAAAACTTTCTGTATATGTGAGAAGAACTTTCTGCAATAGAGAAGAGTTTTCTGTGATGTGAGAAGAGTTTTTCCTTTAAAAATCCTCAAAATGGTTTCTTTGAAAACTTGATGAAACTTGAATAAAATGATGGTTTGAGATTTTTTTGGTTTTTGGAGTTTGAAAGGAATTTACAAGTTGAGTGCGGATTGGATGAAATGGACTTGAATTTGAATTGAATGGAACTGGACTGAATTGAATTGAGCTGAATTGAGTGGAGTTGGACTGAGCATGGGTTTGAATTGAGTTGGGTTTAAGTTGAAGTCGGGTCAGGATTGGGAAACGGGCCGGGTCAAAGTTCAGAATGATTGGGGTAGGGTCAGTCAAAGTCAAGGCCAAGGTCAAAGTGGGGTCGGGGTCAAAGTTCAGTCAAGGTCAACACTCATCAAGGTCAACATTCAAATTGGTCAAGCTAGGTCAATGTCAAAGTTGGACTAGAACGAACCTTGTTTGAGGCTTCAGGCCGCATTGGGTCTTGTTGGAGTTTTCGGGCCGAATTGGGTCTTTTTGAGTTAGGCTGAAAATTGGGCCTTGGTTATGATTTGGGCCAGATTCTAATTTGGGCCAGGGCTTTTCATTTGTGGGCTGAAGTGGGTTTGAATTGGGCTTGAAGTGGCCTTTCGTTTGGGCTGAAATGTGATTTGAATTGGGCCTTGAGTGGCCTTTGATTTGGGCTGAAATGTGTGAATTGGCCTTGGAGTGGCCTTTTGATTTGGGCTGAAATGTGATTTCAGTTGGGCCTTGGAGTGGCCTTTTGATTTGGGCTGAATGTGATTTCAATTGGACCTTGGAGTGGCCTTTGATTGGGCTGAAATGTGATTTGAATTGGGCCTTGAAGTGGCCTTTTGATTTGGGCTGAAATGTGATTTGAATTGGGCCTTGGAGTGGCCTTTGATTTGGGCTGAATGTGATTCAGTTGGGCCTTGGAGTGGCCTTTTGATTGGGCTGAAACGTGATTTCAGTTTGTGGGCTGATTTTTGAATCGGATTGAATTTGGGCCTAAGGATTTTGGGCAGTTAGGTTGACTTGATTTTTGGGTTTGATTTAGGCTGGGCCTTTTGATTTTGGATGTTGGGCTTTTGAATGGGCCTGAAATGGGCCATGGGGTTGGTTTTTTAAACGGGCCTCAGATTTGTGGCCAAAATTGGCCTTGGATTTTGGGTTGGGCTGATTTTGAAATGAAATTAGACCGAGTTTGAAGGGGAGGTTTGGGCCTCGAACCGGGCTCGAATTGGGGCTTGTATTTTTGGACCGTTTTTGAAGTTCAATTGACTCATTGGATTTGAATCGATTATTGATTATGAATTTTATTCTTATGATTTAGGGGTTATTGGGAAAGTTTTTTTTTTAAGAGAGATTACCCACAAAAGGTACTACGACCCTCGGGTACTACGACCTTAATGTGGGTAACATCTATGAATGGTCCTAGGGCTTTTCTAAAGAGGTCCACAGAATGTTGTGGGCCTGAACGATAACACGGTCCTCGAAAACAAAAGGGTAACCTATGGGCGTCTAAGGTCCACTTAGGCTAGTCCCCGCGTGGGATAAAAGGGTCAGCCAGAGACTTGGCCAAAGTTACCAATAAATCTATTTATCGTTGGGCCTAACCAACAATACGTGATGATCCCAAGGGATGACAAAACGAATAAAGATCGCATCTAAACATGACAAAATAAAACGCAAGACAACGTGAGAAATAATGGAGTCAATACAAAAATCCAACATACTATCCAATCGATTGGTTTACAGTTTGATGTTATCCCAATAATCAAAAGAGCAATGATCTAATTATCAAGTTGTTCATGCTGATTAGCTGGAGACCTAAAAGATAGTCCGCACTTCTGAGATAAAAGTGAGCAAAAAAAAAATCTTCAGGACCTATTCCGAAGCCTTAGTTACAATCTAGCAACAAGTTACTCTTATTGATTTCTTCTTTCTAAAAACTCAAGGCAACCAGACAAGAACTGCACAACATAGTATACAGAAAGTATAATTTGAAGTGTAAACAGACAAGTCTTCCATCTTATAATGATCAGAAATCTGAACCGCAAATGAACCAGACATTACATACTTGCTTAAGACCAAAATATTAAACCGCAAAGGGTATCCATAAAGCCAGAAACGAGAATGCCGCAAGCATGGATGATGGGATATGGTACTCACACCCCTAACACAAACATGTATTAACTTGAATGACTTAGTGAGTAAATCAGGTCAAGATAAATACCGAATCCGAGAATGAAGGTCACCGGCAAATCTGAATATTAATTTCCAGGAACACAAGAACAAACTCTAGCACCGTCATTTTCGGATTGAGAGCAACGACAGCACGCTCGAACTGCAGTAAAAGTGCAGAGCAGTAAACATATGCAAACGGGTTCCATTTCAGGTCAGAGCAAATCCAAATCGGTCAGACGAACAAAACGAACAAAATAAAATAAAAAAAACTATGAACAAATTGATCAGAGAACCGAAATGTAGAGAGGAATGAGAATGTAAACTCCGGCAACGAGAATAGGTTGCAAAATTAACGGTGGTTGCAAAATTAACGGTGGTGGAGAGAATGAAAACTTGTGCAGGGCTTGGAAATTCCTGGTTCAGTCGCTAGTTAGGTTGCAAATTTTTCCATTGGTGAAGGGAATGAAGCAGGCGAGCGTGTATCTTGTTGTTTCGCCAGATTGGGCGAGTAAAATTACCGTCGGTGGAAAAACCGAGGCGCAGAGCTAAGGTCCCATGGAAAAGGAAAATGGAGAAGGCGCAGAGCAGGTCTTGTTCGCCAGTGTGGTTGCAAAATTACCGATGGCGAAGAGAACGTCAGTGGACGGAGTGAAGCGGGCGTAGAGCATCGCTCCTTGTTGCCATCGCCATAGTGAAGAGAATGATTGGGAGGTGGAGAGGATGAAGCAGAGCAGGGCTGATTGTTCCTTGTTTCGCCAGTTTCAGCACTTGAAGAAGAAAATGCAGGCTGGGTTGAGAGCGGCTAGGATTTTAGAGATTTTGTTTCGAGATCGAGAGAAGAATCGGAGAAAGGCAGTAGATGGATCAGGAGAATCATCGGGAAGAAGAGTTGCATCTGGTTTTTGGTTCTTCAGTCTCGAGAGGGATGGAGACGGGATTAAAACCGAGGAGAGTATGGAAGTTAGGAAGGAGATTAAGTGTCGGCTGGCCTCCTCTGATCCCTTTACTGTAGGGTTTGTGACTGTCTTTATAGAATATGAAACTAGGATTTGGGGACAGGTGTTGGCCCAGGGTTTAATGGGCTGGTTTTAGCTTTGGGTCCAATACTAGGGGTTGGAATGGGTTTAAGGGCTGGGCTAGGCCAAAGTTCAACTAAGTGTGGATTGAGTTTGAAAGATGAAAATGAGTGTGTATAAGTAGAAATGAAAAAAAAATACTAATGCTAATAGTAGAATAAAATAAAATATAAGAAAAAAAGAATAGCTGATTAAAAATAAAATAAAATAAAATATAAAATAAGTGAATAAACAAAAGGGGACGACCTTGAAACTGGACTGTCGATGGAAATTCATTTTCGAAGAATTGTGCTTTTTTTTCGAAATGCTATGAAAAAGATTATAAAATGATGGTTTCGTCTTTGCACGCACGCTAATATGTTTTGAAAAAAGAAAGGCGACGACCCCTCTTATTGTAATTATTTTCTCTGAATTTTGCTTTATAGGGTGAGAATTTTTGGTGTCTACATCGTCGTAGTTCATGACACATAGCCATGGCGGTGATGACCTGAGTCGAAGGCTCCCTGGGCCTCTGGCGGTAAGATATAGTAACCCCAGATGGACTCCGAAGAAACAGTCGATGCTCGGCACACAGGATTTTTCCCTTGTACCGCTCCAACCAGTTCATCCCGACAATCACATCAATACCAAGTCCGTCGAACTCTATCAAGTCGATCGGAAACTCTTCACCTCTGATTCGCACAACAACATCTCGGTGGTAGCGGGTACACCTGATCCGCTCTTTCGACGGGAGAGTGACTAGGAAGTCTGGCATCTCATCACCATCTAACCCCAGCCTCTTCGCAAAGGATAGCAAAATAAAAGTATGTGAGGCTCCGGAGTCGAACAAGATCGAAGCATCCACGCCATTGACTGGAAAGGTACCGGTGAGGATTGTGCCGCTCTTGCCGGCTTCTGCCTCATTGCAGACACTCAGTATACCTCCCGTTCCAAGTGCACAGCCTAATTCATTGGCAAACTAATAAGTATTGGGTAATAACACGGTTGACATACTTCAAACAACTCCACTTTATTCATTAACACACTCTTTTTACAACATTCATTGGCTTATACTGTCGCCATAATTGACACTTACAACATCCTTAACATACACTGGTTCAACACATCACATAATTATACAAGGCTTAAAACTGTCTGAAGGTCAAATTCAAACGTCCGGGTTTCATGTGTGTGGCATTGATCACTACCGATGGTGCGGTATTCAGTTTGATCTTCTTGATGCCATGGTATAGCATCCTTGACTGCCCACCCATTATTAACACATCTCCCGATTTCAACACTAGCTTCTTTGCGAGATCAGCACGCTTCTGCTCGCCGTACACAAACACTGCGGTATCACCAATGGACCAAGACACCACAGGTACTCCCTTACTTAGAGACTCGGGCGACTCATCCATGTCTTGGTGTAATCCTAACCGTCCACCTTTCTGGTAGAAGTTCACAATACACAGATCTGCTTTCCCATTGGGAATTGAATCCGTTTCAACTTGTTGAGCAATTTCCACGGCGTGGTTAACGACCGCAAGGAATTCCTCAGGTATACTTGGTACAGTTGCTCCATCTTCAGCTCGCACTTCTTGATATGTCTTGGTGTACGGGTTCCAGTCCTTACCCATGCACATCATCTTCAATTTCATTCTTGATCCGCTCGGGTATTCGGGTGTGTAGAAACCTCCAGGTGTTGTTCCAAGTTCATTGCATCGTCTGATGATGTGGATTTGTGCCTCCGGTGTCAGGTATCCATTTAAGAGTATCATACCTGGCTGGATATCCTGACATTGCTCCATTAGAAAGTCGGTGATGCCGATGGTAGTTTCTTCAGGGTTTGGTGTGGGTGGGATTGGATAACATATATTGAAGGTTCCTTTAAGTTTAGAGTTATCTAATTAGGTGACTTTCACACTATACTTTAATTGTTTACTCACATGGTTGTTTACTTAAACTCACTAACACACATGCATGAAATGCGGCATGCAAACACTTATTTCACGCAACAGTTTAGGCGGTACCTGGTCTAGAAGAGGGCCCTGGCGCCTCAGACCGGTCCACCACATTCAGGGCGGCCTTGCCGGACCCCGACCCCTTCCCCTTCTGGGAATCTGTGTACCTCTGATCTGGGGGTGGCTGATTCGCCGTCTTCAGGCCATCGGTGGTCGCAGTGGCCTTACCCTTCCATTGCCCCTTGGGCCTGTAGTTTCTATTGTTCGGGTTCTGCCAGCACTCATAGTCGCGGTGCCCCATCTTTTTGCAGTATCGGCACTGCACATCATTACCCTTGCAGTCCTTGCCGGGGTGGTCTCCGTTACACCACTTGCAGTAATAGTGGCGCTCCGGTCCAGAACCCGTGCTAGCTGCTAACACATCACACACTCAGTACATACTTCACAAGTTAATAACACACACTAGATTTCGGTATTGGAATTTATTACCCTTGGGTGGGTAAGAGCGTAAAGGCTTGGCCGCATATGCGTAGGTGAGCTGCAGAGGCTCCTCAGCAGTGGTGGACTGGGTCTGGCCCTTGCCACCCTGTTGCTGTCCTTTCTGGGACTGGGGGTATGACTTCTTCTTCTTTCCTCCCCATTGCCCTTGCGTGCCTTGGCCCTCGCTCATGGCCTTGCGCTTGAGCGCACTCTCCTCGTCCCTCAGACGGACGGTGATCTCCACAATTGCAGCGGCATGGTAGCACTCCTATATTTAGGGTGTCAGTTATGCCCCGCCAAACAAATTCACATCATATTAACATACTATACATACTTATTCACATCACACTGTAGTCCCATTACCTGCAAAGTAGTATATCCGGTTAGCCCCATGCCATTGCGTAGGCGGTAGCTCAGTCCGTTGTAGAAACGGTTCACAAGAATCCGGTCTGAGTAACCCAGATCCGGTAGCAGGTGGATAAGTCCGATGAAGGCTGAGTAGTATTCATCTACCGTCATCTTATCCCCTTGCCTCAGATTGTCCAACTCCAGGCGCTTGGCCTCTTGCACGTGTATCGGGTAGTACTTGGCTCACAAGAGCCGTGTACTCCCTCCACTGAAAGGTCGGGTCAGCAACTCTGCCCTCCCGTACTAGCTTCCACCAGCTCTGTGCCGAACCCTTCAAGTAGTAAGCGGAAGTCGAACCTTGGCCTCCTCAGGCACCGCCAAGGTCTCGAAGGCGGTCTCCATCTCGGAGATGTACGCCTCCAGCTTACGAGGGTCGGTCTCCCCACTGAATGATGGTGGCCTCAGATCAGCCAACGCCTTGACCCAGTGGTTTGAACTCCAGGCTGTTGCCGCCCCTGCTGCATCGCAGCTACCAATTGGGGTACCATCTGGGCTACGGCGGCTGCTACTGCCTCAACCATAACCTGAGCTGTAGTATTCTCGCCCTGGTCACCCGTATCACCAGTACTGTGTCCGCGGCCTCTACCTCTCGGTCGACCTGACATCTGAATTCACATGAACATTCATTAGCAATATGCTTGCACACTTATCGGCCCAACGGTTGTAACGCTTTTCCTGACTTTAAGGTATTTCCACACTTGGTTAGTGGTTAACCTATCAATAACTGCTCACTTGATAGCTATTGCTAGATTTCCTAACTCGGTATATCCCTAAGCTCGGTATTCTAATCATCAGAGCGATACTTCGCTCTGATACCACTTTTTGTAACACCCCTACTACGCACATAACATTACTTGAAATCGCAGCGGAATTTAAACAACTAAACGATTGGTGCTAAACGCCGTCAACCACCCACGTGGTTAACAAGGCTGAATAAATACAAGTGTATCGGTCTGATGATCAGACTCCCGAGCATATAACTAATAACCACATATACATAAACATAATACTGAGTATTTACTTACATCCTTCACTGTAAACTGTTCACAACCAAAATATATATCGCCACGGGAGCACAGGCGCATCCCGGGCCCAACATCCAAAAGTAATCAAAAGTAATCCTGCATCCTAGGATCTAAAGCCATTCCGCTTCTTCGATCCTCATCCTGCAGTAAAAGAAATATGGAGCCCCCGAGGGGGTCAGCAACCCTTGGCTGGTATGGTTAACGCGCAGCCCATCGGCTACCGGGATACGCGCAACTAATTGTCATGGTGACATGGCATTCATTTTAAAAACACACAACTTATACATTTATCATAACATGGGTATTGTACACAACATCACACATAACACACAAGAACAATTCCTTAAGGAAGAGAACCAACACAATTAGTTCCCATGGAGAGCCTAGAGAATGTTGCCATGCTCATGCCAAGCTCGTTACATAACTCGTTACCGTCCTGTTAGATTGAACGGATAACTTAACACAAGGTGCCTTGGATATAGTCACCCAAGCACACCGAAACAACACATAGTATGCCCCTGTGGCCCGACGTGAGTCAGTAAAATAGCCTTGGTTAAGCTAAAGGAAATGTTGGATACCAAATTGGAAAACAACCATAACATACAAAGAGAATCAAACCGGTTATGACATCGACTCCTATACTCACACGCGTGGCCGGAACAGACCGGACTCCTCACTTCCCCCGTTAGCACTTTTTAGTAGTTCATTATTGAACTCAATAAACAATTCACAATAATAGGTCAAGTCTTGTTAGACACACACAAGGGAAGGGAGAGTCATACTTATCAACATAATAATATTTAACAACTGCAAACTATTTACATGGTTTAATCTTACAAAGTCATTAACACACAGAAAAACAAACAACACACAAGCCGGTGTAAACCGGTAGGCAACAGGCTGCAAGAAAACCATACCTTGGTCCTTGTTTCGACTGGTTTCCACCTTGAGAGAATCCTATACACATTTAGTAACGTCGGTTAATTAACGCACTAGTCCATTGTTAACATTACTACTTCACATTTCCAGCCATCTCATTTCCACATTTTGTTTTAACTTCTCATCTTTTAAAATGTCATTATAACACTTCTAACGTGTCCTATATAACCTTATAATATCATTACCAACTTATCCCTATCATTAGACATCATTTAATAACCTAAAACTAAGTTTTCATAGTGGTCCGGGACTTGGTCCCCAACTAAGGTCCCGGACCTACACTTAACAAAATCCTCGGCTTGTTTTGATGGGGTGGTCCGGGACTTCATACAAGTCCTAAGTCCCGGACCATTCTAGGCAAAAACTCTCGGGGGTATTTAAGGGGGTGGTCCGGTACTTCTTACATAACCTAAGTTCCGGCCAAGACTTGCAAGAATGCTTGGCCCTTTTAAATATATGGTCCGGGACATCATCCAAAACCTAAGTCCCGGACCATTGCTACAGATTTACATTTTGAACATTTTTCTAAGTCTTGTTGCAATGGTTCTTCTCACCCATTAAATGTATAAACTTGCCACTGATCTTAGGTATATTCTAATACCAAAATATCATCTTAAACACACCTAGTTCCTTATCTAACTTGTTACTCAATTTTTCTTAAAATTCACCAACACTTGTAACATTTATACTAGGTTTCTAAATGGTGTTTCTCACCTATGATAACTACTATCCCAAAATGCTTTCTCCTCATTTTAACATCATCTCCCAAGCATCATTTCTTACCAACCTAAACCCTAGTTGATGTCTAAGTCCTTTTTTTACCTAGAACACCTTAAGACATTATTTCTCCTCTTGTAAAATACTTAGGCATTTCTAACACTTCTAGTCCACCAAACCTTATGTAAACACTTAGAACTTCTTGCACATTTCCTAAAATTTGACATGGATTCTCCTAGAACATCACTAAGCCAAAACACTTTGTTTTCTCCATGAAGCACACAAGAACACCTAAATTCACCAAGAACACTCTCACACACAAAGTTTCACCAAATTTACACTACATCACAATATAGTGCATAATTTAAATTGCATGGCACTTAGGCCCTTAAAATGCATAAACCTTAAACACTGAATTTCCACAATATATATGCCTTTGACCTGCAAATACATACAACAACACATATGTCCTTTTACTAGTCTCCTTGAGAACATTTCACTAAGTCATTTACCATTTGCTCTTTAGGTAATTTTAACAAGCATTATAAGCTCATTTCTCCTAAGGCATTAAACTACATTAGGTTAGCATATTTACCTCTTTTCCTCACAACTTCTTTCTTGTTTCCTTATAAAACCGGTAAGGATGTTTGGTTGTTTGTCAACTTCTAAACAATGTACAAGTAATGAAATGAGTATACAAGCTTGTGCTTCATCTCATTGTAACCCTAGGTTTTACATTGTTTCAAAAGCATTAAGATAGTTGTTTTACCTTGGTATTTGAAGAGAGTTTGAATATCTATCAAGAGAGGACTCCACCTAGTCCTTGAAAGGTTGGAATGAAGCTAGAACAAAGCAATATAATGAGCACCATCAATGGTGATTCTCGGTCAAGATAAAAATATGGAAGAAACATCATTTTTCTTTGAGATTCCTTACCTAGAAGCAAAGGAGATCAATAATATGTAGAAATATAAGCTCAAGCTCCTTCAATGGTGGAACTCCATGGCACCGAAATGGTGGTCTTGAAGTTTTGAGAAGATAGGAATGAAGAGCTTGATGAGAGGAAGAGAATGGTGGTGTTTGTTTTTGATTTGGTTAAGTGAGCTAGGAGATAATGACAATGGAAGTTGGTGTTGATGGTGGTGCTGTAGCAAAACCGTGAGAGAGCAAGAAATGAAGTTGGAGACGGTGGGAAATGAAGAGAATGAGAGAATGAAGATAAGTGAGTTTGTTTAGATATTTAAGTAAAGTAAATAGTGATTTACTTTATCTATTTTTCTGAAATACCCCAAATATAAATAATATTATTAAATCATTGTTTATTGGAATATAATCCAAATATAAATCATTTCACGTACGCATGCAAACCCATGCACGAAAACGTTACGTAAAAATAGTCGTTTCACCATGAACGCTAAAACGCCTTAGAAGCATATGGTCAAACATGACCTTGTATGACCCTCTAATATTCAAACCAAATGGTCATACAATTATTAATGAATATATAAATATATTCCCTAAGCTATATTCACTCAAAACGCAAAACGCTCGGAGTGCTCACGCACGCCCCTTAAAGCACGAAAAGTCCGGAGGAGTGCCGAGGTGGCACGAACTCCTATAAAATTGATTCCTTGAGTTCCTAACATCATTATTAACCATTATAAAGATAACCCACGAAGTGGTTTCTGAAAATTCAGCAAAAACCACAGGAGGATTTCTTAGCGCTCCTTTTTGGCCCGGGAGTGTCCCGATGGCCCGTAAATTATGTCACGGGTTGATATAACCCCATATAACTCAATGTAACATCTTAGTATATGATTATTTACTATAATAAGTGTTTACAAACACTTGTAACTCATAAAAACAATTGGTTTCCAAAAAAGTTCCTTAGAGCACAAAAACACACCTTCGGGTGTCACGAAAATGCGTTTTACGCAATTGCCTTGTAGTTTTTGACATGCCACGAATTGGTAATCTTAAAAAGGGTTAAAATGACCTTCTAAATCAGTTGGTGTGACTAGTCAACAAGGTGCTCTATAGGGGCCGATTTTAAGGGCAAAAACTAGTATAAAATTTGCTTTAAAAATTTATAAAAGGCTTAAAACATGATGACTCATCATCCCATGTGTTATATTACTTAATGCCAAAGTATGTAGGTCTCATTTGGCCTGATAGCTGTCGAAATTCAGTCATGGAGCAAGACCATGTGAGCTAGGAAGAAAACAAAATGCTTAAAAGCAAAAAGTAGATCTAGATTCTTTCTTTTGCTTTCTTAAAAACTAAGTGACCTTCCAAGCTACTTCCTTGGCTCTTCTTGGCCGGTTTTTGAGCTCCATTCAGTCCCTAAATTCGTGACTCTACATGAGGAAGAAGACAACACAAACTTAGAAAAATCAAAAGAAGATACCTTACCTAAATTTCCTTGTCTTCTAGTTCACATTATTTCTTCCACATGCTCTTGCCTTGTCACACTCCTCATGGCCGGTTTTCAAGCTGGAAAAGAGGTCATTTATTGAGCCAATCAACCATGAAATAAACTAAGAAAAAGTATAGTCATTTGACATTAAAAATTGTCAAAACAAAAATCAATTCCAAAGTGCAATTCCTTACCATTTACGTGAGCTAAGTCTCACTTTCTTCCTTGCCCTCTTCATCCACGGTTTAGGTAAGCTCTCTCCTCTCTCTTCTAAGCTTCATCTTCTTCCTTTGAAGCTCTTAAGTCCATTAATGGAGTTTTAACTTCTATCTTCATCTTTAAGGTAATTTCCTAGCATTTCTTGGCAAGTCTTGAAGCAAAACTCTTCCTAGCATAACAAGGTGTGTTCGGCTTCACTTAGTTCTCCAAGGAGATTGTCCAAACCAACATTAAACCAAGGAGCATCTCAAGGTTATCTTAAGGTAGGTTTTAAAGCTTGAAAATCCTTAAAACACATTTTTGTGTGTAACCAAGTTCTACCTCTTCTACGTCTCTTTTCTTCTTCATTTTGGTGAAGGAAAACTTGCTCTTCATCTACCTTTGGAGCCGAAATTATAAGAGAAAAAGTCTAAGGTAAAGTATTATAAAACTACTTACAAATCTACTTAAGATCTTTGTTGAAGATCTAACTCCTAAACACCTTCACCTCTTGCATAAAACCGAAGAGGAGCATCAAGTTTACCTAGGAGAAAGCTTGGAGATTCAAGAAGAAGTTCAAGCACTTAACCACCTTTGTTAAGAAGTAAGTTTACTAAGTAAATCTTTATGTTATAAGCTTTGTTAAGCTTCTAAAAATTGTACAAAAATTATGTACATCTCCTAGGCTAAATAATACCGAAACTATATGGTTTTATATGCCAAAAATATAATCTATAACATATATAGAAAATATTTACCTTAAGACACATTTTTGTGTCATAGAATTTGTTTATGTTACAAATTAATTAAGGCCGAAAAGTCTAGGGCAAAAATGCTATATTTTAAGCAAAGAATCAATATAAGACATTACAATAATTGTTACATGAGTTATATGACTCATATGAATTTATGTACATTTATTATGACATATAAATCCACTTTTATATACTATATGGTCACTAAATGAATATGGCCGAATTACCTAAGTGTTAAATAGGTATTAATGACCTACTTAGGTATATAAACTTATATCATAAAGATTGGTGAGTTAAAAATATTTTATTAAAGCTTAAATGACTAATTAAATAAGTTATGTGGCTTAAATGTAATTTTTACAAAGTTTGGTGCACTTATTGTGAAAACCGAGAGCTAAAGGGGTATTTGGTGTAATTATAATATAATATAAGGTTAGGAATTAAGTTTAAGAATTTTAGGTAATTTAAACAAGCTTTGAAATAACTTTTTATAAAGTTTTGGGCTATTATGTAATTTATAAAAGTTGTTATGAAAGTTTAGAATTTATGTGGGCGAATTCATAATTAAGAGAATTATTAGGTTCGCTTTCGAAATTTTAAGGAATTAAATATTTAGACTATAGTTTATAAGTTATTAAGTAACTATTAGAAAGTTTTGGGGTGAAAATGTAATTAATGGAAAGTTCAAGACCAAAGCCGAATTCTTTGGGGTTAGTTTGGTAATTTAAGAATTTATATATATATATTCGGCATTTATGGAGAATTAAAATTAAAACTATAGTTTACATGTCATTATGTAAAAGTTATGAGATTTTGTGGATTAGATTGTAATTATAAGAAATAAATTATTAAAGCCGAGGATTTAAGGGGCTAAGTTGTAATTTTTGAGAGTTATAATATTTAAAAAAAACTATATACCAAAATATTAGGGATGGCTTTGTAATTTAGCTAAATAAGAAATTAAAACTCTATAATATAAAGAGATTAGAATTTAATATAAAGTTTATGAATTTATGTGGTTGTTTTGTAAATAACCGAAATATAAGAGTAAGAATTTAGATTAAAATAAATATAGGTCCTACATGGATATTTGGAGGAATTTAGAAGAAAGAATTTTGATTAAAGGAATTATGGAATTAAAACTATGGCTTACATGGTTATAAGGAATTAAAAGATAAACAATAAATATTATTTATGGTTAAAAAGGAGAATAAAAACTATAAGAATTTTATGCCTATGTATGACATATAAATATAGTTAAGGAATTATAAGTTGTTATGTCACCTAGGCAAATAAAATAAACAACAAATGCAATAAACACATATATGTGCATTAAAGGATTTATAAATAAATCAAAAGGAATAACAAATAAGTTATACATAAAATCATGAGGTGATTAAAAGAAATAAACCTCACATGAAATAACAATATGAGACTTGTTAAAAGATCCAATAGAATTATTATATAAGGGTAACATAAATTAACCCTCTCAGTTAATTCTATTCTAGGACTTTGTTTGACTAGACGTTGACCAGGGTATAATCAACTGCAACCTACGGTGAACGGTATGGGATTCTTGCAACCTGTTTTCTACCGGATTACACCGGCTTGTGTGCTATCTGTTGTTTGAAATAACGACCAAGATAATTAATGTAAAATGTTGTTTACTCTTGTGCGCTGTTGTATTACTTTATGTGCGTGAATGATGCTGACTACTACGTGTATGTCCCACGCATACAAACACTACTATACCAGTGGATTAAATACCTGCGCTTCAGTATACCGAGGACTTGTACTCAAGTCTCTCACTAACTTCACTTTATAACAAACGTCATTATCCTAAACGTGATAATTGACATTATACATTGGGTTCTTGTCAACATCTTTATATGACACCTGACAACTCTATACTAAGAGAATGAGGAGCCCAGTTGGATCTGGCCATGCATGCTACAGGAGCTGTACCTGTCTCAGGTCGTCTCCTATCTACGTCGCGACGGAACATTCAGTTGGGAGGAAGACTCTATTCCTCCCGGGATTCAAATGCCCTTCAGTTTGAGGAAGACTTTATTCCTCTAGTGGGATTCTATTTCCCACGCCACTCAGTTCAGGGTTTAACTACGTTATCTCCTGGGGTTTTTATACCCAACCTTTCTCTATAACGAGGTCACTATACCTCCACTATATTGATATACTTTTATACACCTGTCAGTCCCACTGTGTGGACCCGACAGCTATCAGACATTTCAGTTCAGCTAACTTGACCTTCTGTGTCTTGTTCTATGTGACAATATTGTCCTTGTATGGATACTTGTTATCATCAGATTATGCTTGTTTACAGCTTTATAAAAATGAACTGCATGTGTTCGACAAAGTAGTTGGTGTGGCCCGGTAGACGATGGGCTGCACGTTTTCCATACCAGCATTGTTTGCTGAGCCCCTTTGGGGGCACCCCCATTTTTCAGGTACCTGAAGTTTAAGAAGATCACCACACTGAGTGTAGGTGGGGTAGACCAAGCTTTGGGAGTCTACTATTAGTTAATTATTTTACTTCAGTATTTTACTTTGAGTTTGATTCCTAGTATCTCGGGTTGTATCTGTATTCCAGACCGTGACATTTGAGGATTGTATTTGGACTTAGCCTTGTTGGTCACAAGGGTGGCCAACGGCATTGTAATACCGCCCGGTTGTTGTATTTATCTCCGCTGCAGTTGTATTTTATTTGGGAGTGATCGCCGTTCAGTTTATTGGATTTCGGGTTGGGGTATTACATTTTCTATCTTATCAAATTAACAAGGGGATGAGTCATCCCATAAGAAAACCGGCCCCCTTTATTACATAAGGGGTATTTTAGTCTTTATTTGTCAATTTAATTACTTATAATTACCTATGTTACAAACTAGCTTATTAAAGTTACTATTCATAAAAACAAGGCACATAGAAGTGAAATTTTTGATTTCCCATTGATATAGACTTCCAAATGTGATACTATATAGTACACATGTTAATTAAAGAGTAATGATGGACATTTAGCCATTCAAAACTCATTTACAAGACAATTTTTCAAAAATGTGCTTTAAGACTCCTTAAAGCACATTTTGTGTTTTAACTTGTTTTCAAACTTGGTTTTCTTTCCTAATTGGTTTAATATGTTCATTAGTATATAAATAAGGTCTTGGTAAGTTCATTAGGTCTTAACCAAGCTTATCCCAAGCTTAGAGCACATTTGGCTCTTATTGTCCTTAAAGCACATTTTGTGTTTCCTAAGGTTTAAATTGCTTACTAATATTTCTAAGACTCTTTTTAGTCTTACTACACCTTATTTTAGTGTTTAAACAACATAACTAGGTTTGGGGTATTTCACTAAGGTCCTGGACCAATGTGTGTTTTCAACTCTCGGCCACATTTTAGCAATGGTCCGGGACTTGGTACTTACCTAAGGTCCCGGACCAGTCCCTGGGTACATTCTCGTCCTGATTTTAGTGCTGGTCCAGGACTTTATCCAAGGACTAAGTCCCGGACCACATTTTAAACTGTCAAATTTTACAGTTTTGAACCTCTTTCCATACTTGTTCTTTTGTCCAATCTTCTCCCAATCTTTCCCCATGTATTCACACATATTCTATCACCATTTAAGCACCTAAAATCATCCTAACTCATGGATAAACTCATCTTCAATTTCCTTGATCATTAGGCAAGTTCTTACTAAACTCTTAACACTTATAACTTAATTCCTTACACTTACAACATGTAAATTTTGTCTAAACTTCAACTAACCAAAGTGTTTCCTTTCAACCAATATAGCTACTCCTCAAGCATCATCATTCACCCATTTTTCCTTTAGTAAACCTTCCAAGGTTATCTTGCATCTCAATGCACAATTTTCTCTCCTTTCCATTTGTTACACATCATTCCTAAACTCGTGAACATACCTATACATTTCTTTTCATCCTCTTAACACCTTAGCATTGTTCTTTGTCTACCTTGACCATGCTACACCCTCCTTAGACACTTCCATCTCATTTACTCAATTTACTCACCTTTCTCATGATCATACCCTCTTATACATTCCTAGTCATTTTCCTCGACAATTTCCAACATTGTCTTACTATCTTCTCTTCCATCATCCAAGTCCACTCCTTACCATCAAGACTATAACCTTATTAACCCACCACTAGCATCTTCACCACTTACACAAGCTATCCAAACTTCTCATTGTTTTATTCTCTAGTTCATACCTAAATCACCTTAAAACATTATTCATCATTTCCTCCATATTTTTGCTCAAGTCTAATTATTTCTCATAACATGATCTTGGTGTGTTTAATACACCCACCTAACCTCTAGTTCCTCCTAGGCAACTCTAGGCCATTCTAAACCTCAAGAAATCCTTAGTTAACTCATTTCCACTCAAATTCCTTTTAATGACTCCTAGTAAATCCTAGGTCATATCAATTCACAACCACCACTTAAACACTTTGTTTTCTACTCAAATTTCGCCATAGCTCCTCTAGTATATATTATCATACCTAAATGCATTGTTTTTCTAATCATCCCGCACACATCAAATCCTTTCTCATCATATTTTCTCACCCAAATCAACTCATTCATAATAAACTCAATATAATGCAATAATCTTAAATTGCATAGCACTAAGGTTCTTAAATGACATGGCTATTAGGCCCTTAAATGACTTAAACTTAAACACTGAATTTCCCACATATTAAAGCTTTCAACCTGCAAATACACACAACAATGTTCCCATAGCAATATATGTGTTCTCTTAATTCACCTTATACTTATCTTACTAACTCATTCCCATTGGCTCCTTAGTCACAAGTTCACAAGCTTGTTTAAATTCTTTTTCCTAGGTTATATAACCCATTACATAATGTAAGCTATAAGCTACATTAGTACTTATCTAAATCTCATCCCTTAAACCTTAAACCATCACTAGGTAAAACATTTACCTTGTTTTTCCAAGCTTATCTTAACTTCCTCCTTAGGGATTTTCCTGAATGAATCTCAACCACCAATTAAATCTCCCTTGCCAATGTTTTAATTCACATTCACATAATCTAATGAGCACTAAGCAATATGCCTAAACTCATAGAATTCATCCTTAGGTTAAAATATGTGTTTTAAAACTTAAAAGTGTATGTTTACCTTTGAATTTTGGAATGGCTTTCATAATGAAGCAAGACAAGACCTCCTCAAGTCTTTGGAGAATAGAATCAAGCTAGAACAAGAGATAAAACAAGGTCCCATGAAGAGATGAATTTCCGTTATGAAGGGAAAGTGATGGAAACTTGGTTTTTCTTACATTTACCTTACCTTGAGTGAATGGAGAAGACAATGAACACCTCATGAAATACCCCAAACTAATAAAACATGGATTAAACATCTAATCACATTAATTAAGGCCTAAACATGCCTTAAAAGTCAACTAAGAACAACAGTGGTTAACACAAAGCAAGATATTGCTAACTATGAAGTATTCTGTTGTCGATCTCCTCTTTCGTCATTCCATAATAACACTTATTGTTCTTCTTGAACTTAATCAAGGAAAATCCATTTACTATGTTCTTGGATATGGTATGTTCTAGCTCCTTTCTGTATTCCATACTGACTCGGTCTCTTAGTAACTGAGGTCTCTCTCCATAGAGCCTCTTGTCTTATTTCTTATGTTGTTCCTACTAGGAACGCACTTCTAGTTCCTTATGGAACGAAAAGTGTGCCTCCTGTGAAATCTTTCCTCGCATGTCTAGACTACTGGCATCAATGCGCAGTTCGTCTACCATCTCATTTCTTACTTATATTGGTTCCTGCTCATAAATCGAATTGCCTCAGTGTCAATATTTGACTGCTTACGTATGATGGTCGCTTTACTGTGCACCATGACTTAATCTCCTTATGTAAATATTGTACTCACGACCACTACTACCGTGGTAGTTGGCCTTTACTCTGTTGCCCATTGATGGAGCAACTACTTACTCGTTTATTCTAACATCTTATCTTATACTCAATTCCTTCCTGGTGTAAACACACTGGGGGTTCTCTAATTTCAGGGTGTTGCGGTTGCCGTACCATGTTGTAAATGGTTATCTTTTAATATGAAGGAGTTCTACTTCAATCTCAGGTTCGTAAGTAGGCTACTTTGTCTCACATTCTTTCATCCCTTATGATGTTATTTTCCATGTTATTTAACTGGTTACTGAAGAAGTCATCCGTTGAATCACAAACTCTCTCGAGTGTTGGTCACTTGACGTGCCATACTATGCACTCACAATGTTTATATCTGACGATTACTGATTCATAAATCCTAGGTGTTGGATATGAGGTTTGTCTCTACAGCCTTCCTTGTTATTCATGTGTAACTGGAATGTTCTAAGGTAATCTCGAGGTTTACGGTCTCCATTTTCTAACAAAAGCATATTACATCTCTAATAAGTGAAAGCCCTTTTTGAGGGGTTTATTCCCACTCATTGCCTCACAACAAGGAGAGGTATCCCCACCCTAAAAGGAATGGTTCGTTCTCTGCCCCTGACAATGTACTATCTCATTATTCTCATTGGTGCCCTTTCCTTGCAAAATATTTTCCACGATCTAAGTTATAGGTTTGTAACCGTTCATATCTACGAATTGTAGTTCCTTCATGGCTGACATAAGCTCTCTTATAACTTACTGTGCCTCGGCTCTGATGTGATTAACATCCTTGGCTCGTAGGCTCTTAGTGCCATTGGGTGAGAGCCGGTGCTCGGTTCACTCCTTGTATTCTAACTCATTTGTAGGTTATCCTCGTAGATTTCTAGCTCTTTGAATTCTCTCAACCGTTAGGTTACATATTAAATGTAACATCGGGTCTCATGGTAAGTTGCTGCATCTTGCTTCCCGCTTGGAAGTTTATTCAGGTGATCTGCGGTTACTTAATGTCTCCAATAATATTTCCGCCTCTAAGGACTTTAGTTTTTTAGCAATTAAGGTTCGGTTCATATTAGGCATCTACCTTACGGTGTCTAAGTTGGATATTTATCCAGGTTATCTTATGCTTCCATCTCAAAGCTTCTTTCAACATTTGTTGACTACGCCACCCGTCACTGATCATTCATACTTGGGTGTTAATGAGTTAGGTAAACAATACTTACTGTCATTCATCAGTTTGTTCGGCTTGACTATGCCCGCTCTGTGGGGGTAGTCCTCTGAGCTTTCCACTTTCGAGGTTGTATGCCTTTAATCCCTGTAGATTACTGCTCAAATTTATTCTCTTTGTCCCCGTTTCTAGGGTTTACTAACATATTCAACGAAGATGGCTGTTATTGGTATTCTTAATGGTCATCTCGGGAGTTCTATCCCGTTCTTGCTGGAAGTCATTCTGCCAACTGTCTCCATTGTATTTTATAATACATTCCTTGTATGTTATTACTTACGTAGTGTTTTGCTCGACTTATTGAGCGATCTCTTAGGTTCCTCAACTTGAGGTTCTGGATTGGTGTTCTTACCGTACTATTGGTTGTTGTTGTAGTAGGTTGTAAAGTTGTTAAAATTTTATACCATTTAGTATTCCAAGGTCAGCTCCAGGTCTGGTGTGTCGACTCATCTTATCATGGTCAGGCCGTCAGGCCTTTCCAAGGTATTCTCCCGTTCTTATGGATTTACAATCCGGTATTAGTGTGTATTATGACTGTAGCATTCTACTATCTCGCCATGATGGCTTTTAGTATAACATAACTGTGGTAGCACTTGCTACGGCAAGTGTGCCATGCAAGATGGGCTACCGGTACTGCGTGCGTCGGTAGTGGTACTTCCACCTAGTTTCCTTGTCTTTGGTAGTCCTCGAGACTCCTTCGATGTTCTCTTATTTGGATAACTAGCCATCCGGCAGTTTCCGGGTTGGTTTGACAGTACTGTCACTTATCAGGGCGTTCCTCATTCTGAGGGAACCCCTTGTTCTTTCCTTATGTCTTAATCCTCGCTCCGTTTCCACACATTTTGTCGTGGTTACTATGCGATGGATGGTCTCCTTTAGGCAACGAAGTGTCCTTTTCAATATCTAATTGTTACATGTTTTCTTAGTCGCCTGAGCTATGTCGGCCAGGTTTGTAACCTACCTTATTGTACAGGATTGGGAGTTCCCATTTCTAGCTGGACTTCCGGTAATCTTAATTCTCATGCTTTGTATTATCCCACTGTTATGCTCATTCGGACCACTGTCCTGTACTCATGTCGCTTATCTTTTCCTATCCATTGCACTCGTAGTGCTTTTCTTAACATTCGTATATCGGTGTAACTCGACTGCGCAGCATGTCGACCCATGATGCCGGTAATTTCCATTCTCTTACTCGTAGAATTCCGTTGGTAGCGCCTATTTCCCTAGTGCGCTCCAATTAAAAGCTCCCAGTTTGCGTAAACTGTTGTACAACAAGATGTTTCATATTGCTTACTGTTAACTAACTACCAGATCGGGTTTTCCTGAGTAAGAGAAGACTTTCTTCTCTCTGGCGTTTGTTCCCCGTACTTCAAGCAAGGGATGTGGAGGGCAGGTTTAGGTACTACGGATATCCGGTAAACACCGGGAAGTCCTAACTAACGCACCTCTCGCTCTATCACTCAACACTTAACCCATAACTCAAACTCAACCTCAGTATTCTCCTAAGTTCGGTAATTCCTGTCATCAGAGCGTAACTACGCTCTGATACCACTTTTTGTAACACCCCAACTCATAAATACATAACAATCTCATAAATCTCCATTTACTTAACTCACATTACAACGAATCCTTACAACAGTTGGTGTTACCGCCGTTAGCCACCCACGTGACTAACTAGGTATACTAAATACTCCAAGATCTAGCTACGGTCTGATGGACCCGAAATACCGAACATTAGTACTTACAAGCCTTAACTATTTACATACAAATCTTACTATCTCCTCACATCCTATACAACATACTGACTCTAAATACCATACGAGTGTACATGCACAACTCGTAGGCCACACTTAAACCCGTAACACATCTACCCCATCTTACTCTCAGGACGGTCGCCTTCTGACAATCACCTGCGAAATAAAAACAGCCCCCAAAGGGGGTCAGAAAAAATGGTACGATCCTCTCATGGCCCCCCAGCTAACGTGGCTACGACGACTAATTGTCGATAGCATGGAGGTTGATTAGATGCACAACATAATAGAAGATGCAATAAACAACAAGCCAAATATGAACAATCAAAGTTCAAACACAATGAACGACTTAAATGCGTTCCCTTAGTCATAGAGTTAATTATTTAACTCCTTAAGTTATGTTTCCTCTTAAACTCAGTCCGACCTTATCTTACCTCAATCTTAATCCTTATCTTAGTCTTAGAAAACAAACCATTCTTTAAATAGAAATGGTTGTAGCTTATCTTAGTCTTAGAATACAAACCATTCTTTAAATAGAAACGGTTGTATCTCAAACCTTATCTCAATCTTATCTCAGTTCTTATCTCAATTAAGTCAACCGTTCTTTAATTAGAATGGTTGCTCCTTAATTCATTGTTTATCTTGTCGGGTCCAGTAACCCTAACCAATGAGTTATCGGCTCCATTGGTTTACATAAAAAATATTTGTTAGATTTAGTTGGGCATTTAGGTAGATCCCACCACACCATCTCAGTATGCCTCCCTCCAAGAACAAGAAGTCCGAGGAGGTCGAGTCTATATGTCGACTCTAGGCGACGAGTCCAAAGACAAGTCATATTTGGAAGTCGGGACCTGATAAGGATACCGACCTCCCCTTATACACATGTGCCGGTACCATTCCGGATTCCTCACTCCCCCCAAGTTCTAGTTAGTAGAAGTCTCAAGTCAATGTTGGTTAGTTAACCTCTTTCGGTTACTAAGAAAACAATATTTGGGAGTGTTCCTTAATCTCACACAATTCTTTACTAAACATTAGTTAGCAAGTTTTCACGGTAAGTTGTGTTAGTTTTCAAACATCACACAACAGCACAATAAACATAATATTCCGGTTGCATACTTTATCTTGTTTAGTGGGCACACAAAAACAAATAGCACACAAGCCGAGGGACACCTCGTTAGTAAGCAGGTCACAAGAAAGACTGTACCGTTCACCATTGGTCGTTCGGTTGCTTACTCTCCTCCGGAGTCCAAATTCTCAAACCCTAAAACATTGATTGAATTGGGTGGTTAATCACTTTTAATTAACCTAGCTTACTTAATCACTAATGATTTCCAGCAAAGAACCACGAAGTCATTGTAGTTTAACCTTAATCACTTATGTTACTTACTTCTCATTTTAACTCACACTTGTTCACACCTCCAATGGCCTTAAAACTCCACCAAACAACTCTTAACAACCTTATAATAACATTCCCCAACAAGCCCCCACCATACTTCATTGAAAAACCACACTTTCTTTGTAAATTGCCCTGGTCTGGGACATGGTCCGTACCTAAGGTCCCGGACCAATGTGTGTTTTCAACTCTCGGCCACATTTTAGCAATGGTCCGGGACTTGGTACTTACCCAAGGTCCCGGACAAGTCCCTGGGTACATTCTCGTCCTGATTTTAGTGCTGGTCCGGGACTTTATCCAAGGACTAAGTCCCGGACCACATTTTAAACTGTCAAATTTTACAGTTAACCTCTTTCCATACTTGTTCTTTTGTCCAATCTTCTCCCAATCTTTCCCCATGTATTCACACATATTCTATCACCATTTAAGCACCTAAAATCCTCCTAACTCATGGATCAACTCATCTTCAATTTCCTTGATCATTAGGCAAGTTCTTACTAAACTCTTAACACTTATAACTTAATTCCTTACACTTACAACATGTAAATTTTGTCTAAACTTCAACTAACCAAAGTGTTTCCTTTCAACCAATATAGCTACTCCTCAAGCATCATCATTCACCCATTTTTCCTTTGCTAAACCTTCCAAGGTTATCTTGCATCTCAATGCACAATTTTCTCTCCTTTCCATTTGTTACACATCATTCCTAAACTCGTGAACATACCTATACATTTCTTTTCATCCTCTTAACACCTTAGCATTGTTCTTTGTCTACCTTGACCATGCTACACCCTCCTTAGACACTTCCATCTCATTTACTCAATTTACTCACCTTTCTCATGATCATACCCTCTTATACATTCCTAGTCATTTTCCTCGACAATTTCCAACATTGTCTTACTATCTTCTCTTCCATCATCCAAGTCCACTCCTTACCATCAAGACTAGAACCTTATTAACCCACCACTAGCATCTTCACCACTTACACAAGCTATCCAAACTTCTCATTGTTTTATTCTCTAGTTCATACCTAAATCACCTTAAAACATTATTCATCATTTCCTCCATATTTTTGCTCAAGTCTTATTATTCCTCATAACATGATCTTGGTGTGTTTAATACACCCACCTAACCTCTAGTTCCTCCTAGGCAACTCTAGGCCATTCTAAACCTCAAGAACTCCTTAGTTAACTCATTTCCACTCAAATTCCTTTTAATGACTCCTAGTAAATCCTAGGTCATATCAATTCACAACCACCACTTAAACACTTTGTTTTCTACTCAAATTTCGCCATAGCTCCTCTAGTATATTATCATACCCAAATGCATTGTTTTTCTCATTCAATCATCCCGCACACATCAAATCCTTTCTCATCATATTTTCTCACCCAAATCAACTCATTCATAATAAACTCAATATAATGCAATAATCTTAAATTGCATAGCACTAAGGCTCTTAAATGACATGGCTCTTAGGCCCTTAAATGACTTAAACTTAAACACTGAATTTCCCACATATAAAAGCTTTCAACCTGCAAATACACACAACAATGCTCCCATAGCAATATAAGTGTTCTCTTAATTCACCTTATACTTATCTTACTAACTCATTCCCATTGGCTCCTTAGTCACAAGTTCACAAGCTTGTTTAAATTCTTTTTCCTAGGTTATATAACCCATTACATAATGTAAGCTTTAAGCTACATTAGTACTTATCTAAATCTCATCCCTTAAACCTTAAACCATCACTAGGTAAAACATTTACCTTGTTTTTCCAAGCTTATCTTAACTTCCTCCTTAGGGATTTTCCTGAATGAATCTCAGCCACCAATTAAATCTCCCTTGCCAATGTTCTAATTCACATTCACATAATCTAATGAGCACTAAGCAATATGCCTAAACTCATAGAATTCATCCTTAGGTTAAAATATGTGTTTTAAAGCTTAAAAGTGTATGTTTACCTTTGAATTTTGGAATGGCTTTCATAATGAAGCAAGACAAGACCTCCTCAAGTCTTTGGAGAATAGAATCAAGCTAGAACAAGAGATAAAACAAGGTCCCATGAAGAGATGAATTTCGTTATGAAGGGAAAGTGATGGAAACTTGGTTTTTCTTACATTTACCTTACCTTGAGTGAATGGAGAAGACAATGAACACCTCATGAAATACCCCAAACTAATAAAACATGGATTAAACATCTAATCACATTAATTAAGGCCTAAACATGCCTTAAAAGTCAACTGAGAACAACAGTGGTCAACACAAAGCAAGATATTGCTAACTATGAAGTATTTTGTTGTCGATCTCCTCTTTCGTCATTCCATAATAACACTTATTGTTCTTCTTGAACTTAATCAAGGAAAATCCATTTACTCTGTTCTTGGATATGGTATGTTCTAGCTCCTTTCTGTATTCCGTACTGACTCGGTCTCTTAGTAACTGAGGTCTCTCTCCATAGAGCCTCTTGTCTTCTTTCTTATGTTGTTCTTACTAGGAACGCACTTCTAGTTCCTTATGGAACGAAAAGTGGGCCTCTAATCTTATCTTCCTCGCATGTCTAGACTACTGGCATCAATGCGCAGTTCGTCTACCATCTCATTTCTTACTTATATTGGTTTCTGCTCATAAATCGAATTGCCTCAGTGTCAATATTTGACTGCTTACGTATGATGGTCGCTTTACTGTGCACCATGACTTAATCTCCTTATGTAAATATTGTACTCACGACCACTACTACCGTGGTAGTTGGCCTTTACTCTGTTGCCCATTGATGGTGCAACTACTTACTCGTTTATTCTAACATCTTATCTTATACTCAATTCCTTCCTGGTGTAAACACACTGGGGGTTCTCTAATTTCAGTGTGTTGCGGTTGCCGTACCGTGTTGTAAATGGTTATCTTTTAATATGAAGGAGTTCTACTTCAATCTCAGGTTCGTAAGTAGGCTACTTTGTCTCACATTCTTTCATCCCTTATGATGTTATTTTCCATGTAATTTAACTGGTTACTGAAGAAGTCATCCGTTGAATCACAAACTCTCTCGAGTGTTGGTCACTTGACGTGCCATACTGTGCACTCACAATGTTTATATCTGACGATTACTGATTCATAAATCCAAGGTGTTGGATATGAGGTTTGTCTCTAGCCTTCCTTGTTATTCATGTGTAACTGGAATGTTCTAAGGTAATCTCGAGGTTTACGGTCTCCATTTTCTAACAAAAGCATATTACATCTCTAATAAGTGAAAGCCCTTTTTGAGGGGTTTATTCCCACTCATGGCCTCACAACAAGGAGAGGTATCCCCACCCTAAAAGGAATGGTTCGTTCTCCGCCCTGACAATGTACTATCTCATTATTCTCATTGGTGCCCTTTCCTGGCAATATTTTCCACGATCTAAGTTATAGGTTTGTAACCGTTCATATCTACGAATTGTAGTTCCTTCATGGCTGACATAAGCTCTCTTATAACTTACTGTGCCTCGGCTCTGATGTGATTAACATCCTTGGCTCGTAGGCTCTTAGTGCCATTGGGTGAGAGCCGGTGCTCGGTTCACTCCTTGTATTCTAACTCATCTGTAGGTTATCCTCGTAGATTTCTAGCTCTTTGAATTCTCTCAACCGTTAGGTTAAATATTAAATGTAACATCGAGTCTCATGGTAAGTTGCTGCATCTTGCTTCCCGGTTGGAAGTTTATTCAGGTGATCTGCGGTTACTTAGTGTCTCCAATAATATTTCCGCTTCTAAGGACTTTAGTCTTTTAGCGATTAAGGTTCGGTTCGTATTAGGCATCCGCCTTACGGTGTCTAAGTTGGATATTTATCCAGGTTATCTTATGCTTCCATCTCAACGCTTCGTTCAACATTTGTTGACTACGCCACCCGTCAATGATCATTCATACTTGGGTGTTAATGAGTTAGGTAAACAATACTTACTGTCGTTCATCAGTTTGTTTGGCTTGACTATGCCCGCTCTGTGGGGGTAGTCCTCTGAGCTTTCCACTTTCGGGGTTGTATGCCTTTAATCCCTGTAGATTACTGCTCAAGTTTATTCTCTCTGTCCCCGTTTCTGGGGTTTACTAACATATTCAACGAAGATGGCTGTTATTGGTATTCTTAATGGTCATCTCGGGAGTTCTATCCCGTTCTTGCTGGAAGTCATTCTGCCAACAGTCTCCATTGTATTTTATAATACATTCCTTGTATGTTATTACTTACGTAGTGTTTTGCTCGGCTTATTGAGCGATCTCTTAGGTTCCTCTCCTTGAGGTTCTGGATTGGTGTTCTTACCGTACTGTCGGTTGTTGTTGTAGTAGGTTGTACTGTTGTTAAAATTTTATACCATTTAGTATTCCAACCAAGGTCAGCTCCCTGCTGACTGGTGTGTCGACTCATCTTATCATGGTCAGGCCGTCAGGCCTTTCCAAGGTCTTATTCTCCCGTTCTTATGGATTTACAATCCGGTATTAGTGTGTATTATGACTGTAGCATTCTACTATCTCGCCATGATGGCTTTCCGTATAACTTAACTGTGGTAGCACTTGCTACGGCAAGTGCGCCATGCAAGATGGGCTACCGGTACTGCGTGCGTCGGTAGTGGTACTTCCACCTAGTTTCCTTGTCTTTGGTAGTCCTCGAGACTCCTTCGATGTTCTCTTATTTTGGATAACTAGCCATCCGGCAGTTTCCGGGTTGTTGACAGTTGTTGACAGTCTGTCACTTTCGTCGTTCTAGGGAACCCCCTTGTTCTTTCCTTATGTCTTAATCCTCGCTCCCGTTTCCACACATTTTGTCGTGGTTACTATGCGATGGTTCTCCTTTAGGCACTACGACGTAGTCCTTTTTCAATATCTAATTTGTACATGTTTCCTTAGTCGCCTGAGCTATGTCGGCCAGGTTTGTAACCTTCCTCGTTGTATGGGATTGGGTTCCCATTTCTAGCTGGACTTCCGGTAATCTTAATTCTCATGCTTTGTATTATCCCACTGTTATGCTCATTCGGACCACTGTCCGGTACTCATGTCGCTTATCTTTTCCTATCCATTGCACTCGTAGTGCTTTTCTTAACATTCGTATATCGGTGTAACTCGACTGCGCAGCATGTCGACCCATGATGCCGGTAATTTCCATTCTCTTACTGGTAGAATTCCGTTGGTAGCGCCTATTTCCCTAGTGCGCTCCAATTAAAAGCTCCCAGTTTTCGTAAACTGTTGTACAACAAGATGTTTCTCATATTGCTTACTGTTAACTAACTACCAGATCGGGTTTTTCCTGAGTAAGAGAAGACTTTCTTCTCTCTGGCGTTTGTTCCCCGTACTTCAAGCAAGGGATGTGGAGGGCAGGTTTAGGTACTACGGATATCCGGTAAACACCGGGAAGTCCTAACTAACGCACCTCTCGCTCTATCACTCAACACTTAACCCATAACTCAAACTCAACCTCAGTATTCTCCTAAGTTCGGTAATTCCTGTCATCAGAGCGTAACTACGCTCTGATACCACTTTTTGTAACACCCCAACTCATAAATACATAACAATCTCATAAATCTCCATTTACTTAACTCACATTACAACGGAATCCTTACAACAGTTGGTGTTACCGCCGTTAGCCACCCACGTGACTAACTAGGTATACTAAATACTCCAAGATCTAGCTACGGTCTGATGGACCCGAATATACCGAACATTAGTACTTACAGCCTTAACTATTTACATACAAATCTTACTATCTCCTCACATCCTATACAACATACTGACTCTAAATACCATACGAGTGTACATGCACAACTCGTAGGCCACACTTAAACCCGTAACACATCTACCCCATCTTATCTCAGGACGGTCGCCTTCTGACAATCACCTGCGAAATAAAAACAGCCCCCAAAGGGGGTCAGAAAAAATGGTACGATCCTCTCATGGCCCCCGCTAACGTGGCTACGACGACTAATTGTCGATAGCATGGAGTTGATTAGATGCACAACATAATAGAAGATGCAATAAACAACAGCCAAATATGAACAATCAAAGTTCAAACACAATGAACGACTTAAATGTGTTCCCTTAGTCATAGAGTTAATTATTTAACTCCTTAAGTTATGTTTCCTCTTAAACTCAGTCCGACCTTATCTTACCTCAATCTTAATCCTTATCTTAGTCTTAGAAAACAAACCATTCTTTAAATAGAAATGGTTGTAGCTTATCTTAGTCTTAGAATACAAACCATTCTTTAAATAGAAAGGTTGTATCTCAAACCTTATCTCAATCTTATCTCAGTTCTTATCTCAATTAAGTCAACCGTTCTTTAATTAGAATGGTTGCTCCTTAATTCATTGTTTATCTTGTCGGGTCCAGTAGTAACCCTAACCAATGAGTTATCGGCTCCATTGTTTACATAAAAAATATTTGTTAGATTTAGTTGGGCATTTAGGTAGATCCCACCACACCATCTCAGTATGCCTCCCTCCAAGAACAAGAAGTCCAGGAGGTCGAGTCTATATGTCGACTCTAGGCGACGAGTCCAAAGACAAGTCATATTTGGAAGTCGGACCTGATAGGATACCGACCTCCCCTTATACACATGTGCCGGTACCATTCCGGATTCCTCACTCCCCCAAGTTCTAGTTAGTAGAAGTCTCAAGTCAATGTTGGTTAGTTAACCTCTTTCGGTTACTAAGAAAACAATATTTGGGAGTGTTCCTTAATCTCACACAATTCTTTACTAAACATTAGTTAGCAAGTTTTCACGGTAAGTTGTGTTAGTTTTCAAACATCACACAACAGCACAATAAACATAATATTCCGGTTGCATACTTTATCTTGTTTAGTGGGCACACAAAAACAAATAGCACACAAGCCGAGGGACACCTCGTTAGTAAGCAGGTCACAAGAAAGACTGTACCGTTCACCATTGGTCGTTCGTTGCTTACTCTCCTCCGGAGTCCAAATTCTCAAACCCTAAAACATTGATTGAATTGGGTGGTTAATCACTTTTAATTAACCTAGCTTACTTAATCACTAATGATTTCCAGCAAAGAACCACGAAGTCATTGTAGTTTAACCTTAATCACTTATGTTACTTACTTCTCATTTTAACTCACACTTGTTCACACCCCAATGGCCTTAAAACTCCACCAAACAACTCTTAACAACCTTATAATACATTCCCCAACAGCCCCCACCATTCATTGAAAAACCACACTTTCTTTGTAAATTGCCCTGGTCTGGGACATGGTCCGTACCTAAGGTCCCGGACCAATGTGTGTTTTCAACTCTCGGCCACATTTTAGCAATGGTCCGGGACTTGGTACTTACCCAAGGTCCCGGACAGTCCCTGGGTACATTCTCGTCCTGATTTTAGTGCTGGTCCGGGACTTTATCCAAGGACTAAGTCCCGGACCACATTTTAAACTGTCAAATTTACAGTTTTAACCTCTTTCCATACTTGTTCTTTTGTCCAATCTTCTCCCAATCTTTCCCCATGTATTCACACATATTCTATCACCATTTAAGCACCTAAAATCCTCCTAACTCATGGATCAACTCATCTTCAATTTCCTTGATCATTAGGCAAGTTCTTACTAAACTCTTAACACTTATAACTTAATTCCTTACACTTACAACATGTAAATTTTGTCTAAACTTCAACTAACCAAAGTGTTTCCTTTCAACCAATTAGCTACTCCTCAAGCATCATCATTCACCCATTTTTCCTTTGCTAAACCTTCCAAGGTTATCTTGCATCTCAATGCACAATTTTCTCTCCTTTCCATTTGTTACACATCATTCCTAAACTCGTGAACATACCTATACATTTCTTTTCATCCTCTTAACACCTTAGCATTGTTCTTTGTCTACCTTGACCATGCTACACCCTCCTTAGACACTTCCATCTCATTTACTCAATTTACTCACCTTTCTCATGATCATACCCTCTTATACATTCCTAGTCATTTTCCTCGACAATTTCCAACATTGTCTTACTATTCTTCTCTTCCATCATCCAAGTCCACTCCTTACCATCAAGACTAGAACCTTATTAACCCACCACTAGCATCTTCACCACTTACACAAGCTATCCAAACTTCTCATTGTTTTATTCTCTAGTTCATACCTAAATCACCTTAAAACATTATTCATCATTTCCTCCATATTTTTGCTCAAGTCTTATTATTATCATAACATGATCTTGGTGTGTTTAATACACCCACCTAACCTCTAGTTCCTCCTAGGCAACTCTAGGCCATTCTAAACCTCAAGAACTCCTTAGTTAACTCATTTCCACTCAAATTCCTTTTAATGACTCCTAGTAAATCCTAGGTCATATCAATTCACAAACCACCACTTAAAACACTTTTTTTCTACTCAAATTTCGCCATAGCTCCTCTAGTATATTATCATACCCAAATGCATTGTTTTTCTCATTCAATCATCCCGCACACATCAAATCCTTTCTCATCATATTTTCTCACCCAAATCAACTCATTCATAATAAACTCAATATAATGCAATATCTTAAATTGCATAGCACTAAGGCTCTTAAATGACATGGCCTTAGGCCCTTAAATGACTTAAACTTAAACACTGAATTTCCCACATATAAAAGCTTTCAACCTGCAAATACACACAACAATGCTCCCATAGCAATATAAGTGTTCTCTTAATTCACCTTATACTTATCTACTAACTCATTCCCATTGGCTCCTTAGTCACAAGTTCACAAGCTTGTTTAAATTCTTTTTCCTAGGTTATATAACCCATTACATAATGTAAGCTTTAAGCTACATTAGTACTTATCTAAATCTCATCCCTTAAACCTTAAACCATCACTAGGTAAAACATTTACCTTGTTTTTCCAAGCTTATCTTAACTTCCTCCTCCTAGGGATTTTCCTGAATGAATCTCAGCCACCAATTAAATCTCCCTTGCCAATGTTCTAATTCACATTCACATAATCTAATGAGCACTAAGCAATATGCCTAAACTCATAGAATTCATCCTTAGGTTAAAATATGTGTTTTAAAGCTTAAAAGTGTATGTTTACCTTTGAATTTTGGAATGGCTTTCATAATGAAGCAAGACAAGACCTCTCAAGTCTTTGGAGAATAGAATCAAGCTAGAACAAGAGATAAAACAAGGTCCCATGAAGAGATGAATTTCCGTTATGAAGGGAAAGTGATGGAAACTTGGTTTTCTTACATTTACCTTACCTTGAGTGAATGGAGAAGACAATGAACACCTCATGAAATACCCCAAACTAATAAAACATGGATTAAACATCTAATCACATTAATTAAGGCCTAAACATGCCTTAAAAGTCAACTGAGAACAACAGTGGTCAACACAAAGCAAGATATTGCTAACTATGAAGTATTTTGTTGTCGATCTCCTCTTTCGTCATTCCATAATAACACTTATTGTTCTTCTTGAACTTAATCAAGGAAAATCCATTTACTATGTTCTTGGATATGGTATGTTCTAGCTCTTTTCTGTATTCTGTACTGACTCGGTCTCTTAGTAACTGAGGTCTCTCTCCATAGAGCCTCTTGTCTTCTTTCTTATGTTGTTCTTACTAGGAACGCACTCTAGTTCCTTATGGAACGAAAAGTGTGGCCTCCTGTGAAATCTTTCCTCGCATGTCTAGACTACTGGCATCAATGCAGTCGTCTACCATCTCATTTCTTACTTATATTGGTTTCTCTATAAATCGAATTGCCTCAGTGTCAATATTTGACTGTTACGTATGATGGTCGCTTTACTGTGCACCATGACTTAATCTCCTTATGTAAATATTGTACTCACGACCACTACTAACCGTGGTAGTTGGCCTTTACTCTGTTGCCCATTGATGGTGCAACTACTTACTCGTTTATTCTAACATCTTATCTTATACTCAATTCCTTCCTGGTGTAACACACTGGGGGTTCTTAATTTCAGTGTGTTGGGTTGTCTACCGTGTTTAAATGGTTATCTTTTAATATGAAGGAGTTCTACTTCAATCTCAGGTTCGTAAGTAGGCTACTTTGTCTCACATTCTTTCATCCCATATGATGTTATTTTCCATGTAATTTAACTGGTTACTGAAGAAGTCATCCGTTGAATCACAAACTCTCTCGAGTGTTGGTCACTTGACGTGCCATACTGTGCACTCACAATGTTTATATCTAACGATTACTGATTCATAAATCCAAGGTGTTGGATATGAGGTTTGTCTCTGCAGCCTTCCTTGTTATTCATGTGTAACTGGAATGTTCTAAGGTAATCTCGAGGTTTACGGTCTCCATTTTCTAACAAAAGCATATTACATCTCTAATAAGTGAAAGCCCTTGTTGAGGGGTTTATTCCCACTCATGGCCTCACAACAAGGAGAGGTATCCCCACCCTAAAAGGAATGGTTCGTTCTCCGCCCCTGACAATGTACTATCTCATTATTCTCATTGGTGCCCTTTCCTGGCAATATTTTCCACGATCTAAGTTATAGGTTTGTAACCGTTCATATCTACGAATTGTAGTTCCTTCATGGCTGACATAAGCTCTCTTATAACTTACTGTGTCTTGGCTCTGATGTGATTAACATCCTTGGCTCGTAGGCTCTTAGTGCCATTGGGTGAGAGCCGGTGCTCGGTTCACTCCTTGTATTCTAACTCATCTGTAGGTTATCCTCGTAGATTTCTAGCTCTTTGAATTCTCTCAACGTTAGGTTACATATTAAATGTAACATCGGGTCTCATGGTAAGTTGCTGCATCTTGCTTCCCGCTTGGAAGTTTATTCAGGTGATCTGCGGTTACTTAGTATCTCCAATAACATTTCCGCTTCTAAGGACTTTAGACTTTTAGCGATTAAGGTCCGGTTCGTATTAGGCATCCACCTTACGGTGTCTAAGTTGGATATTTATCCAAGTTATCTTATGCTTCCATCTCAACGCTTCGTTCAACATTTGTTGACTACGCCACCCGTCAATGATCATTCATACATGGGTGTTAATGAGTTAGGTAAACAATACTTACTGTCGTTCATCAGTTTGTTCGGCTTGACTATGCCCGCTCTGTGGGGGTAGTCCTCTGAGCTTTCCACTTTCGGGGTTGTATGTCTTTAATCCCTGTAGATTACTGCTCAAGTTTATTCTCTCTGTCCCCGTTTCTGGGGTTTACTAACATATTCAACGAAGATGGCTGTTATTGGTATTCTTAATGGTCATCTCGGGAGTTCTATCCCGTTCTTGCTGGAAGTCATTCTGCCAACAGTCTCCATTGTATTTTATAATACATTCCTTGTATGTTATTACTTACGTAGTGTTTTGCTCGGCTTATTGAGCGATCTCTTAGGTTCCTCTCCTTGAGGTTCTGGATTGGTGTTCTTACCGTACTGTCGGTTGTTGTTGTAGTAGGTTGTACTGTTGTTAAAATTTTATACCATTTAGTATTCCAACCAAGGTCAGCTCCCTGCTGACTGGTGTGTCGACTCATCTTATCATGGTCAGGCCGTCAGGCCTTTCCAAGGTCTTATTCTCCCGTTCTTATGGATTTACAATCCGGTATTAGTGTGTATTATGACTGTAGCATTCTACTATCTCGCCATGATGGCTTTCCGTATAACTTAACTGTGGTAGCACTTGCTACGGCAAGTGCGCCATGCAAGATGGGCTACCGGTACTGCGTGCGTCGGTAGTGGTACTTCCACCTAGTTTCCTTGTCTTTGGTAGTCCTCGAGACTCCTTCGATGTTCTTATTTTGGATAACTAGCCATCCGGCAGTTTCCGGGTTGGTTTGACAGTACTCACTTATCAGGGCGTTCCTCATTCTGAGGGAACCCCCTTGTTCTTTCCTTATGTCTTAATCCTCGCTCCCGTTTCCCACATTTTGTCGTGGTTACTATGCGATGGTTCTCCTTTAGGCACTACGACGTAGTCCTTTTTCAATATCTAATTTGTACATGTTTCCTTAGTCGCCTGAGCTATGTCGGCCAGGTTTGTAACCTTCCTATTGTATAGGATTGGGAGTTCCCATTTCTAGCTGGACTTCCGGTAATCTTAATTCTCATGCTTTGTATTATCCCACTGTTATGCTCATTCGGACCACTGTCCGGTACTCATGTCGCTTATCTTTTCCTATCCATTGCACTCGTAGTGCTTTTCTTAACATTCGTATATCGGTGTAACTCGACTGCGCAGCATGTCGACCCATGATGCCGGTAATTTCCATTCTCTTACTCGTAGGTAGTCCGTTGGTAGCGCCTATTTCCCTAGTGCGCTCCAATTAAAAGCTCCCAGTTTTCGTAAACTGTTGTACAACAAGATGTTTCTCATATTGCTTACTGTTAACTAACTACCTGATCGGGTTTTTCCTGAGTAAGAGAAGACTTTCTTCTCTCTGGCGTTTGTTTCCCGTACTTCAAGCAAGGGATGTGGAGGGCAGGTTTAGGTACTATGGATATCCGGTAAACACCGGGAAGTCCTAACTAACGCACCTCTCGCTCTATCACTCAACACTTAACCCATAACTCAAACTCAACCTCAGTATTCTCCTAAGTTCGGTAATTCCTGTCATCAGAGCGTAACTACGCTCTGATACCACTGTTTGTAACACCCCAACTCATAAATACATAACAATCTCATAAATCTCCATTTACTTAACTCACATTACAACGGAATCCTTACAACAGTTGGTGTTACCGCCGTTAGCCACCCACGTGACTAACTAGGTATACTAAATACTCCAAGATCTAGCTACGGTCTGATGGACCCAAATATACCGAACATTAGTACTTACAAGCCTTAACTATTTACATACAAATCTTACTATCTCCTCACATCCTATACAACATACTGACTCTAAATACCAACGAGTGTACATGCACAACTCGTAGGCCACACTTAAACCCGTAACACATCTACCCCATCTTACTCTCAGGACGGTCGCCTTCTGACAATCACCTGCGAAATAAAAACAGCCCCCAAAGGGGGTCAGAAAAAATGGTACGATCCTCTCATGGCCCCCCAGCTAACGTGGCTACGACGACTAATTGTCGATAGCATGGAGGTTGATTAGATGCACAACATAATAGAAGATGCAATAAACAACAAGCCATATTTGGACAATCAATGTTCAAACACAATGAACGACTTAAATGCGTTCCCTTAGTCATAGAGTTAATTATTTAACTCCTTAAGTTATGTTTCCTCTTAAACTCAGTCCGACCTTATCTTACCTCAATCTTAATCCTTATCTTAGTCGTTAGAAAACAAACCATTCTTTAAATAGAAATGGTTGTAGCTTATCTTAGTCTTAGAATACAAACCATTCTTTAAATAGAAACGGTTGTATCTCAAACCTTATCTCAATCTTACCTTAGTTCTTATCTCAATTAAGTCAACCGTTCTTTAATTAGAATGGTTGCTCCTTAATTCATTGTTTATCTTGTCGGGTCCAGTAACCCTAACCAATGAGCTATCGGCTCCATTAGTTTACATAAAAAATATTTGTTAGATTTAGTTGGGCATTTAGGTAGATCCCACCACACCATCTCAGTATGCCTCCCTCCAAGAACAAGAAGTCCGAGGAGGTCGAGTCTATATGTCGACTCTAGGCGACGAGTCCAAAGACAAGTCATATTTGGAAGTCGGACCTGATAAGGATACCGACCTCCCCATATACACATGTGCCGGTACCATTCCGGATTCCTCACTCCCCCCAAGTTCTAGTTAGTAGAAGTCTCAAGTCAATGTTGGTTAGTTAACCTCTTTCGGTTACTAAGAAAACAATATTTGGGAGTGTTCCTTAATCTCACACAATTCTTTACTAAACATTAGTTAGCAAGTTTTCACGGTAAGTTGTGTTAGTTTTCAAACATCACACAACAGCACAATAAACATAATATTCCGGTTGTATACTTTATCTTGTTTAGTGGGCACACAAAAACAAATAGCACACAAGCCGAGGGACACCTCGTTAGTAAGCAGGTCACAAGAAAGACTGTACCGTTCACCATTGGTCGTTCGGTTGCTTACTCTCCTCCGGAGTCCAAATTCTCAAACCCTAAAACATTGATTCAATTGGGTGGTTAATCACTTTTAATTAACCTAGATTACTTAATCACTAATGATTTCCTGCAAAGAACCACGAAGTCATTGTAGTTTAACCTTAATCACTTATGTTACTTACTTCTCATTTTAACTCACACTTGTTCACACCTCCAATGGCCTTAAAACTCCACCAAACAACTTAACAACTTATAATAACATTCCCCAACAAGCCCCCACCATACTTCATTGAAAAAACACACTTTCTTTGTAAATTGCCCTGGTCTGGGACATGGTCCGTACCTAAGGTCCCGGACCAATGTGTGTTTTCAACTCTCGGCCACATTTTAGCAATGGTCCAGGACTTGGTACTTACCCAAGGTCCCGGACAGTCCTGGGTTCATTCTCGTCCTGATTTTAGTGCTGGTCCGGGACTTTATCCAAGGACTAAGTCCCGGACCACATTTTAAACTGTCAAATATTACAGTTTCTAACCTCTTTCCGTACTTGTTCTTTTGTCCAATCTTCTCCCAATCTTTCCCCATGTATTCACACATATTCTTTCACCATTTAAGCACCTAAAATCCTCCTAACTCATGGATCAACTCATCTTCAATTTCCTTGATCATTAGGCAAGTTCTTACTAAACTCTTAACACTTATAACTTAATTCCTTACACAAACAACATGTAAATTTTGTCTAAACTTCAACTAACCAAAGTGTTTCCTTTCAACCAATATAGCTACTCCTCAAGCATCATCATTCACCCATTTTTCCTTTGCTAAACCTTCCAAGGTTATGTTGCATCTCAATGCACAATTTTCTCTCCTTTCCATTTGTTACACATCATTCCTAAACTCGTGAACATACCTATACATTTCTTTTCATCTTAACACCTTAGCATTGTTCTTTGCCTACCTTGACCATGCTACACCCTCCTTAGACACTTCCATCTCATTTACTCAATTTACTAACCTTTCTCATGATCATACCCTCTTATACATTCCTAGTCATTTTCCTCGACAATTTCCAACATTGTCTTACTATCTTCTCTTCCATCATCCAAGTCCACTCCTTACCATCAAGACTAGAACCTTATTAACCCACCACTAGCATATTCACCACTTACACAAGCTATCCAAACTTCTCATTGTTTTATTCTCTAGTTCATACCTAAATCACCTTAAAACATTATTCATCATTTCCTCCATATTTTTGCTCAAGTCTTATTATTCCCATAACATGATCTTGGTGTGTTTAATACACCCACCTAACCTCTAGTTCCTCCTAGGCAACTCTAGGCCATTCTAAACCTCAAGAACTCCTTAGTTAACTCATTTCCACTCAAATTCCTTTTAATGACTCCTAGTAAATCCTAGGTCATATCAATTCACAACCACCACTTAAACACTTTGTTTTCTACTCAAATTTCGCCATAGCTCCTCTAGTATATTATCATACCCAAATGCATTGTTTTTCTCATTCAATCATCCCGCACACATCAAATCCTTTCTCATCATATTTTCTCACCCAAATCAACTCATTCATAATAAACTCAATATAATGCAATAATCTTAAATTGCATTGCACTAAGGCTCTTAAATGACATGGCTCTTAGGCCCTTAAATGACTTAAACTTAAACACTGAATTTCCCACATATAAAAGCTTTCAACCTGCAAATACACAAACAATGCTCCCATAGCAATATAAGTGTTCTCTTAATTCACCTTATACTTATCTTACTAACTCATTCCCATTGGCTCCTTAGTCACAAGTTCAAAAGCTTGTTTAAATTCTTTTTCCTAGGTTATATAACCCATTACATAATGTAAGCTTTAAGCTACATTAGTACTTATCTAAATCTTATCCCTTAAACCATCGCTAGGTAATATATTTACCTTATTTTTCCAAGCTTATCTTAACTTCATCCTTAGGGATTTTCCTGAATGAATCTCAGCCACCAATTAATCCCCCTTGCCAATGTTCTAATTCACATTCACATAATCTAATGAGCACTAAGCAATATGCCTAAACTCATAGAATTCATCCTTAGGTTAAAATATGTGTTTTAAAGATTAAAAGTGTATGTTTACCTTTGAATTTTGGAATGGCTTTCATAATGAAGCAAGACAAGACCTCCTCAAGTCTTTGGGGAATAGAATCAAGCTAGAACAAGAGATAAAACAAGGTCCCATGAAGAGATGAATTTTGGTTATGAAGGGAAAGTGATGGAAACTTGGTTTTTCTTACATTTACCTTACCTTGAGTGAATGAAGAAGACAATGAACACCTCATGAAATACCCCAAACTAATAAAACATGGATTAAACATCTAATCAGATTAATTAAGGCCTAAACATGCCTTAAAAGTCAACTGAGAACAACAGTGGTCAACACAAAGCAAGATATTGCAAACTATGAAGTATTCTGTTGTCGATCTCCTCTTTCGTCATTCCATAATAACACTTATTGTTCTTCTTGAACTTAATCAAGGAAAATCCATTTACTCTGTTCTTGGATATGGTATGTTCTAGCTCCTTTCTATATTCCGTACTGACTCGGTCTCTTAGTAACTGAGGTCTCTCTCCATAGAGCCTCTTGTCTTCTTTCTTATGTTGTTCTTACTAGGAACTCACTTCTAGTTCCTTATGGAACGAAAAGTGTGCCTCCTGTGAAATCTTTCCTCGCATGTCTAGACTACTGGCATCAATGCACAGTTCGTCTACCATCTCATTTCTTACTTATATTGGTTTCTGCCCATAAATCGAATTGCCTCAGTGTCAATATTTGACTGCTTACGTATGATGGTCGCTTTACTGTGCACCATGACTTAATCTCCTTATGTAAATATTGTACTCACGACCACTACTACCGTGGTAGTTTGCCTTTACTCTGTTGCCCATTGATGGTGCAACTACTTACTCGTTTATTCTAACATCTTATCTTATACTCAATTCCTTCCTGGTGTAAACAAACTGGGGGTTCTCTAATTTCAGTGTGTTGCGGTTGCCGTACCGTGTTGTAAATGGTTATCTTTTAATATGAAGGAGTTCTGCTTCAATCTCAGGTTCGTAAGTAGGCTACTTTGTCTCACATTCTATCATCCCTTATGATGTTATTTTCCATGTAATTTAACTAGTTACTGAAGAAGTCATCCGTTGAATCACAAACTCTCTCGAGTGTTGGTCACTTGACGTGCCATACTGTGCACTCACAATGTTTATATCTAACGATTACTGATTCATAAATCCAAGGTGTTGGATATGAGGTTTGTCTCTACAGCCTTCCTTGTTATTCATGTGTAACTGGAATGTTCTAAGGTAATCTCGAGGTTTACGGTCTCCATTTTCTAACAAAAGCATATTACATCTCTAATAAGTGAAAGCCCTTTTTGAGGGGTTTATTCCCACTCATGGCCTCACAACAAGGAGAGGTATCCCCACCCTAAAAGGAATGGTTCGTTCTCCGCCCCTGACAATGTACTATCTCATTATTCTCATTGGTGCCCTTTCCTGGCAATATTTTCCACGATCTAAGTTATAGGTTTGTAACCGTTCATATCTACGAATTGTAGTTCCTTCATGGCTGACATAAGCTCTCTTATAACTTACTGTGCCTCGGCTCTGATGTGATTAACATCCTTGGCTCGTAGGCTCTTAGTACCATTGGGTGAGAGCCGGTGCTCGGTTCACTCCTTGTATTCTAACTCATTTGTAGGTTATCCTCGTAGATTTCTAGCTCTTTGAATTCTCTCAACCGTTAGGTTACATATTAAATGTAACATCGGTTCTCATGGTAAGTTGCTGCATCTTGCTTCCCGCTTGGAAGTTTATTCAGGTGATCTGCGGTTACTTAGTGTCTCCAATAATATTTCCGCTTCTAAGGACTTTAGTCTTTTAGCGATTAAGGTTCGGTTCGTATTAGGCATCCGCCTTACGGTGTCTAAGTTGGATATGTATCCAGGTTATCTTATGCGTCCATCTCAATGCTTCGTTCAACATTTGTTGACTACGCCACCCGTCAATGATCATTCATACTTGGGTGTTAATGAGTTAGGTAAACAATACTAACTGTCGTTCATCAGTTTGTTCGGCTTGACTATGCCCGCTCTGTGGGGGTAGTCCTCTGAGCTTTCCACTTTCGGGGTTGTATGTCTTTAATCCCTGTAGATTACTGCTCACGTTTATTCTCTTTGTCCCCGTTTCTGGGTTTACTAACATATTCAACGAAGATGGCTGTTATTGGTATTCTTAATGGTCATCTCGGGAGTTCTATCCCGTTCTTGCTGGAAGTCATTCTGCCAACAGTCTCCATTGTATTTTATAATACATTCCTTGTATGTTATTACTTACGTAGTGTTTGCTGGCTTATTGAGCGATCTCTTAGGTTCCTCTCCTTGAGGTTCTGGATTGGTGTTCTTACCGTACTGTCGGTTGTTGTTGTAGTAGGTTGTACTGTTGTTAAAATTTTATACCATTTAGTATTCCAACCAAGGTCAGCTCCCTGCTGACTGGTGTGTCGACTCATCTTATCATGGTCAGGCCGTCAGGCCTTTCCAAGGTCTTATTCTCCCGTTCTTATGGATTTACAATCCGGTATTTGTGTGTATTATGACTGTAGCATTCTACTATCTCGCCATGATGGCTTTCCGTATAACTTAACTGTGGTAGCACTTGCTATGGCAAGTGTGCCATGCAAGATGGGCTACCGGTACTGCGTGCGTCGGTAGTGGTACTTCCACCTAGTTTCCTTGTCTTTGGTAGTACTCGAGACTCCTTCGATGTTCTCTTATTTGGATAACTAGCCATCCGGCAGTTTCCGGGTTGGTTTGACAGTAGTGTCACTTATCAGGGCGTTCCTTATTCTGAGGGAACCCCCTTGTTCTTTCCTTATGTCTTAATCCTCGCTCCCGTTTCCACACATTTTGTCGTGGTTACTACGCGATGGTTCTCCTTTAGGCACTACGACGTAGTCCTTTTTCAATATCTAATTTGTACATGTTTCCTTAGTCGCCTGAGCTATGTCGGCCAGGTTTGTAACCTTCCTCGTTGTATGGGATTGGGAGTTCCCATTTCTAGCTGGACTTCCGGTAATCTTAATTCTCATGCTTTGTATCCCACTGTTATGCTCATTCGGACCACTGTCCGGTACTCATGTCGCTTATTTTCCTATCCATTGCACTCGTAGTGTTTTTCTTAACATTCGTATATCGGTGTAACTCGACTGCGCAGCATGTCGACCCATGATGCCGGTAATTTCCATTCTCTTACTGGTAGAATTCCGTTGGTAGCGCCTATTTCCCTAGTGCGCTCCAATTAAAAGCTCCCAGTTTTCGTAAACTGTTGTACAACAAGATGTTTCTCATATTGCTTACTATTAACTAACTACCAGATCGGGTTTTTCCTGAGAAAGAGAAGACTTTCTTCTCTCTGCCGTTTGTTCCCCGTACTTCAAGCAAGGGATGTGGAGGGCAGGTTTAGGTACTACGGATATCCGGTAAACACCGGGAAGTCCTAACTAACGCACCTCTCGCTCTATCACTCAACACTTAACCATAACTCAAACTCAACCTCAGTATTCTCCTAAGTTCGGTAATTCATGTCATCAGAGCGTAACTACGCTCTGATACCACTTTTTGTAACACCTCAACTCATAAATACATAACAATCTCATAAATCTCCATTTACTTAACTCACATTACAACGGAATCCTAACAATAGTTGGTGTTACCGTCGTTAGCCCCCACGTGACTAACTAGGTATACTAAATACTCCAAGATCTAGCTACGGTCTGATGGACCCGAATATACCGAACATTATTACTTACAAGCCTTAACTATTTACATACAAATCTTACTATCTCCTCACATCCTATACAACATACTGACTCTAAATACCATACGAGTGTACATGCACAACTCGTAGGCCACACATAAACCCGTAACACATCTACCCCATCTTACTCTCAGACGGTCGCCTTCTGACAATCACCTACGAAATAAAACAACCCCCAAAGGGGTCAGAAAAAATGGTACGATCCTCTCATGGCCCCCCAGCTAACGTGGCTACAACGACTAATTGTCGATAGCATGGAGGTTGATTAGATGCACAACATAATAGAAGATGCAATAAACAACAAGCCAAATATGAACAATCAAAGTTCAAACACAATGAACGACTTAAATGTTCCCTTAGTCATAGAGTTAATTATTTAACTCCTTAAGTTATGTTTCCTCTTAAACTCAGTCCGACCTTATCTTACCTCAATCTTAATCCTTATCTTAGTCTTAGAAAACAAACCATTCTTTAAATAGAAATGGTTGTAGCTTATCTTAGTCTTAGAATACAAACCATTCTTTAAATAGAAACGGTTGTATCTCAAACCTTATCTCAATCTTACCTTAGTTCTTATCTCAATTAAGTCAACCGTTCTTTAATTAGAATGGTTGCTCCTTAATTCATTGTTTATCTTGTCGGGTCCAGTAACCCTAACCAATGAGTTATCGGCTCCATTGGTTTACATAAAAAATATTTGTTACATTTAGTTGGGCATTTAGGTAGATCCCACCACATCTCAGTATGCCTCCCTCCAAGTACAAGAAGTCCGAGGAGGTCGAGTCTATATGTCGACTCTAGGCGACGAGTCTAAAGACAAGTATTTGGAAGTCGGGACCTGATAAGGATACCGACCTCCCCTTATACACATGTGCCGGTACCATTCCCGATTCCTCACTCCCCCCAAGTTCTAGTTAGTAGAAGTCTCAAGTCAATGTTGGTTAGTTAACCTCTTTCGGTTACTAAGAAAACAATATTTGGGAGTGTTCCTTAATCTCACACAATTCTTTACTAAACATTAGTTAGCAAGTTTTCACGGTAAGTTGTGTTAGTTTTCAAACATCACACAACAGCAAAAACATAATATTCCGGTTGCATACTTTATCTTGTTTAGTGGGCACACAAAAACAAATAGCACACAAGCCGAGGGACACCTCGTTAGTAAGCAGGTCACAAGAAAGACTGTACCGTTCACCATGGTCGTTCGGTTGCTTACTCTCCTCCGGAGTCCAAATTCTCAAACCCTAAAACATTGATTGAATTGGGTGGTTAATCACTTTTAATTAACCTAGCTTACTTAATCACTAATGATTTCCAGCAAAGAACCACGAAGTCATTGTAGTTTAACCTTAATCACTTATGTTACTTACTTCTCATTTTAACTCACACTTGTTCACACCTCCAATGGCCTTAAAACTCCACCAAACAACTCTTAACAACCTTATAATAACATTCCCCAACAAGCCCCCACCATACTTCATTGAAAAACCACACTTTCTTTGTAAATTGCCCTGGTCTGGGACATGGTCCGTACCTAAGGTCCCGGACCAATGTGTGTTTTCAACTCTCGGCCACATTTTAGCAATGGTCCGGGACTTGGTACTTACCCAAGGTCCCGGACAAGTCCCTGGGTACATTCTCGTCCTAATTTTTGTGCTGGTCCGGGACTTTATCCAAGGACTAAGTCCCGGACCACATTTTAAACTGTCAAATTTTACAGTTTCTAACCTCTTTCCATACTTGTTCTTTTGTCCTATCTTCTCCCAATATTTCCCCATGTATTCACACATATTCTATCACCATTTAAGCACCTAAAATCCACCTAACACATGGATCAACTCATCTTCAATTTCCTTGATCATTAGGCAAGTTCTTACTAAACTCTTAACACTTATAACTTAATTCCTTACACTTACAACATGAAATACCCCAAACCTTAGTATATTGTTTAAACATTTAAATATGGTATATTAAGACTAAAAAGAGTCTTAGAAGCATTAGTAAGCAAATTAAACCATAGAAAACACAAAATGGCTTTAAGGTCAATAAGAGCCAAAATGTGCTCTAAGTTGGGATAAGCTTGGTTAAGGACCTAATGAACTTACCAAGACCTATTTTATATACTAATGAACATATTAAACCAATTAGCAAAGAAAACCAAGCTTGAAAAACATGTTAAAACACAAAATGTGCTTTAAGGAGTCTTAAAGCACATTTTTGAAAAATTGTCTTGAAAATGAGTTTTGAATGGCTAAATGTCCATCATTACTCTTTAATTGAACATGTGTACTATATAGTATCACATTTGGAAGTCTATATCAATGGGAAATTCAAAAATTTCACATCTATGTGCCTTGTTTTTATGAATAGTAACTTAATAAGCTAGTTTGTAACATATGTTATTAAAGTAATTAAATTGACAAATAAAGACTAAAATACCCCTTATGTAATAAAGGGGGCCGGTTTCTTATGGGATGACTCTCCCCTTGTTAATTTGATAAGATAGAAAAATAGATAAAGTAAAACACTATTTACTTTACTTAAATATCTAACAACTCAATTACTTCATTCTCTCATTCTCTTCATTTCCCAACGTCTCAACTTCATCTTCTTGCTCTCTCATGGTTTTGCTACAGCACACCATCAACACCAACTTCCATTGTCATTATCTCCTAGCTCACTTAACCAAATAAAAAACAAACACCACCATTCTCTTCCTCTCATAAAGCTCTTCATTCCTATCTTCTCAAAACTTCAAGACCACCATTTCGGTGCCATGGGAGTTCCACCATGAAGGAGATTGAGCTTATATTTCTACATATTATTGATTTCCTTTGCTTCTAGGTAGGAATCTCAAAGAAAATGATGTTTCTTCCATGTTTTTATCTTGACCGAAAATCACCATTGATGGTGCTCATTATTTGCTTTGTCTAGCTTCATTCCAACCTTTCAAGGACAGGTGGGTCTCTCTTGATAGATATTCAACTCTCTTCAAATACCAAGGTAAAAACAACTACCTTAATGCTTTAAAATAATTATATGTAAACTAGGGTTTACAATGAGATGAAGCTTAAAGCTTGTATACTCATTATATCATTTGTATAATGTTTAGAAGTTGAAAAGCAACTAAAAGCCTTGCCAATTTAGTCAAGGAAACAAGAAAGAAGTTTGTGAGGAAAAAGAGGTAAATATGCTATAACCTAATGTGGTATAAAGTCTTAGGAGAAATGAGAGCATGTTGCTTGTTAAAAATGATCTAAGGAGCCAATGGTGAAGACTGATATTAATGCTCTTAAGGGCTTAGTAAAAGCATATGTATTGTTGAGTGTATTTGCAGGTCAAAGGCAAATATATTATGGAAATCAGTGTTTAAGATTTATGCATCTTAAGGGCCTAAGAGCCATTTTATTTAAGGGCCTAAGTGCCATGCAATTTAAATTATGCACTATATTGTAATGTAGTGAACTTGGGTGAAAACTTGTGTGTGAGGAGTGTTCTTGGTGAATTAGGTGTTCTTGTGTGTTAATGGAGAAAACAATGTGTTTTGGTTTAGTAATGTTCTAGGAGAACCTATGTCAAATTTTAGGTAAGAAACAAGAAGTTTAAGGGTTTAGAGTGAGTTTGGTAAGCTAGGAAATGTTAGTTTGTATGGAAGGTGATCAATAGTGGAAGAAACATGCATTGAGTTGTTTAAAGATGTAAAAGGGCTTAGGCAATGTTTTAGAGGATTTAGAATGCAAAAGAATGTTTTGGGAACATTTCAAGATCATGGTGAGATTGGTATTTAGGACTTGTGCATTGTTGGTGACAAAGGGATGAAGTGATTTGTTGCATGAGAGTATAAACTTGTAGATGTTCAAGGAGTTGCTTAGAAAGAAAGAAATGCTGGGAGATGATGTTTTAGTGGTGAGGAAACATTTGGCATAGTGGTTATCATAGGTATGAAACACCACTTGGAAAACTAAGGAGGAAATAACATAAGTGTAGGAATTTCGGTATGAAATGAGTAAGTGTTTAAGGTGATAGATAATTGCTAAACGAAAATTGTAGGGAAAACTATATACAAAAGAATAAAATAAATAACTAAAACCTACAAACTCTACTACGGGTAGCAAAATAAAAAACCGGTCGGAGTATAGTATAGTGTAAATATATTACGACCGAGAGAGTATCGAACCCAAGGGACTTATAGAAAATTAGTCCTAATCCGGGCGAAAGCCTATTATAATAACAAGGGGGAAAAGTAAATGTGACCTAACTACATAACTAAATAAAATAAACTAACTAATGTATGATTCGGACTAGATCAACCAAGCACCACCTGTGAACATTCAAAACATAACAAGCATATGAAATCACCCGAACAAATGAACGTGGGATGTCCCGTCGGATAGTTTCTGCACGGCATATTCAAAGACTTGGAATGTGCCGGACAACAATAACCCGGCAACTCGACCGGCAAGAACAAAATGTGTGAATTTTTTCCCAGTTCGAACCCCGAAAACAAGGACTCACTATCCAAATTCGAACACAACAATCTCTCGTCAGTATTCGACTGAATAATGAAAATGGATAAGGTTTATTCAAACTTCTTTTCGGTGTTGTCATCTACACTCTGCATCTAACAACGGTGACGGACCACTAAGATTCCTTAACCAAAAACACTCTTGTCTTTTGAACCTCAAGGAAATTTAGAAGATAGGAGAACAAGTAGCGAACTCATTCCGCCTTATATGGAAATCTAATCTTAGTAAACACTGTGGAATATATATACTGAATGATCAAGTGTTTACAAGGAAGAACTCATCCCTAACCAAAACCTAACAGGATTCGCATCACCATCCACACAACTACAAGAAGAGAATACAAGAGAGAGAAGGAGTGTTAATAGCCTTAAACCTGACAAGGTCTTCTTCTTCTCTGCGTGGATGGATCTGCAAATGTTCCTTGGGACCACCAACACTGAATGTGGGCGAAATGAAGAGTGAATGAGAGTGTATGGGTATGTTGAAGTGTGTCAAATTGTAGCCTTCCTCGGCCTATTTATAGGCATCAAATGTGTCGTTGCGGGCGTCGTGCCGCATCACCAGTACAGGCACACGTGATAAAGCGCCCAACTGTTAACGGTCGAACCGTCAATTCCGCGCAAAATAGGCATATGCCGGTAGAAGATAACCGGCATCACACCCGACAACTGCTAAAATCTCCAAGGTCAATAACGGCCATCGTCTGGTCAACCGTGGCGACTCTTCACTTATGCCGGATGGGATCTACCCGGCATCATGTCCGGCAAGGTCTCTTTTCTATTCTGTACTTATGCCGTGCAGAAACTACCCGGCATGGAGTCCGGCTTCACTGAACTTTTAGACTAGAAATCATTCCTTGCAAGAGAGAAAACTCATAAAAACATAAATCTGTACAAATATTATACTTTAACACATAATAAGCACAAATAACATAAATATAACTTTATTAGATAAATATAATACTAAATCTAGTGCATAAAAAATATGATAAGTCTGCGGCTTATCAGGCCCTACACTTACCTTTTGCTAGTCCTCGAGCAAAACAAGATTAGAAAGGAGTAATTACTATGCACAAAACAGATAAACTCTAGAATGACAATAAGATAAATATTCTCAACTTTCTGACTCTATTCACAAAGTATCACTTTATCATCCTTATCCATCAAAACATACAATGGATTGTAAATAAAGACTCTCAAAATTGATCAAAAACTTTTGGGCTATTTTGCATAAGGGATTTGTAATCTCTCCTTTTCCGGTTTCCATCATTCAGCTCTATTTTCAAGAGTTCTGAATGTGGCCAAGACACTCATCATTGGTTTTTATTATTCAGCCCTATTTTGCAAGGGTTTCTGAATCAACCATGAATTTTTTGGCATTTGAAGAACGGGGGGATTTAGGAGAAAAAACAAAAGGAAAAAAAACTCTCGTTTCTTGCTTTTATGCTGAGGCATTTTGCAAACCTCAAGGAATATAATGCTTTTCCTTTGGAAGAAGAGTTTTTTCTTCTTTTTTCTTCTATTTTTTTTCTTCTTCTTCTTCTTTTTTTTTCACAAAAACCCTATTAAGATTTGTACCCAAAGATTTTTCACAATTTGGAAAGAAAAGCATAACACTCAGAAGTATAATAAGGAAAGATTGGAGAAAGATCATGTACTCATGTTTAAATAAAAAGAATCAAGAAGTTAAAAACAGGAATCTACAAGTCATTAGAAAGTTTACCTCTTGAGAGAACAAGCTTTTAGTCATTCCTAATCTCATCTTAATAAAAAACATGCAAAAAGTTTAGTAAAACATTGATTAAAACTCACAACGTATACATATTATTTATAAACAAACATATATATTTTTTAAGGGGGGATCCCTGCCCTACACTTGGCAGGAGGAAACACTGTCCCTAGTGTTCGAAAGAAAGAGAAAAGAAATAAATAAAGAAAGACGGTAACAGATAAAATTAAAGTAATTAAGAAGAAAATGACTCCCCTGTGGTGCAAGAAGACTAGACGCGTGGGGCTGCCCTACACTTAGCCTTTGGCTACTTGGTAGAGTGATCAGAGATATCGATAGAGATATGAACGATCTCGCTTACTCCCGTTGATAAATTTAGCGTTGGGGACGGGAGTTGACCAAGTGGTCATAGTTGAGCAAAAAGTTGCTGCATTTGCAACTGTATCGACTTATGCTCCATGCGAATGGTCGACGTCTCTGCAAGTTCCGCTTCCTCATATGGTATAAAATCTGGCAATTCGGAGCATTGGGCGTGTGGTCGTGCAATTTTCCACATTCGCCTGTTGAGGAAAAGAGTTTATTGCCATTCGCCTGTGGTATTTGAGTATTTGATTATTTGTGTAGGGAGTGCGTTTGTTGGTTTTGTCGTTGCCTTAAGGAACGAACAAATGTCTTCTTTGTCTCCTGATCGCGGTCAGATGAATCTTCATGAAGATTATGCGATCGGAGATGCATTCACCTTATTTACTTAGGAAGAGCAACACACAATATTAATTTAACAATGAAATATATAAATATATATATATAAATGTTGCGAAACGAAAAGAAAAATAGAACATATTGAATATGCCGGACTTCGTGCTGGGCATGAAGTATCCGGCATTGGACTTCCTCCTTTATGCCGGGTAGAGTGCCGGGTGAATCTTACCCGGCAGTGGACTTCCTCCACTATTGTCGGGTTTATACCAACCGGCATGTTGCCCGGCGTGACAAAAAATCGAACATAACTTAATTAAAAGACATTGAAAGGTAAAGGATAATCAAAAAATAAATGTAAGAGTAAATAAGGGATTGTAGGGGATCATTCCTAACTGTCCCTACTATTTACGATAAAAAAAAATACTGAGAGAATTTGAACATGCCGGGTGACATGCCGGATAAACCCTGTCCGGCATAGGAATTCCTTCGATAAGCCGTTTATATTTAATCCGGCATAATACACGGCAAGTTCAAACTCGAAATCTAAATTAAAGAATCATAGTATAGGGACTATTAGGAGAGAGAAATAACGAATGGGAGTAAGCAAGAATAAATTTAGATTGCCAAGAACTCAATACTGTAAGAAATTTTGAAAAACTTTGAACATGCCGGACACAATGCTGGGTAAGACATATCCGGCATCAGACTTCCTCCGAGTTTGTCGGGTGACAGACGCCCGGCACTCCGCACGGCACATTCAAGTTTGCAAAACTAAGGGCGAAAATAAATTAAAGAATCAAAGAATCAAACAATTAAAGAATAGGGCGTTTTACCGAATTTAAGGACTTGGACTAATTCCAAGTCCCCGGCAACGGCGCCAATTTGCTAAACGGAAAATTGTAGGGAAAACTATATACAAAAGAATAAAATAAATAACTAAACCTACAACTCTACTACGGGTAGCAAAATAAAACCCGGTCGGAGTATAGTGTAAATATATTACGACCGAGAGTATCGAACCCAAGGGACTTATAGAAAATTAGTCCTAATCCGGGCAAAAGCCTATTCTATAATAACAAGGGGGAAAAGTAAATGTGACCCTAACTACATAACTAAATAAAATAAACTAACTAAATGTATGATTCGGGACTAGATCAACCCAAGCACCACTGTGAACACTTAATACATAACAAGCCTCTGAAATCACCCGAACAAATGAACGTGCCGGATGTCCCGCCGGATAGTTTCTGCACGGCATATTCAAAGACATTGAATGTGCCGGACAGAACTAACCCGGCACTAGACCCGGCAAGAACAAAATGTGAATTTTTATCCCAGTTTCGAACCCCGAAAACAAGGACTCACTATCCAAATTCGAACCCAACAATCTCTCGTCAGTATTCGACTGAAATAATGAAAATGGATAAGGTTATTCAACTCTTTTCGGTGTTGTCATCTACACTCTGCATCTAACAACGGTGACGGACCACTAAGATTCCTTAACCAAAAACACTCTTGTCTTTTGAACCTCAAGTGAAATTTAGAAGATAGGAGAACAAGTAGCGAACTCATTCCGCCTTATATGGAAATCTAAATCTTAGTAAAACTTGTGGAATATATATATTGAATGATCAAAGTGTTTACAAGGAAGAACTCATCCCTAACCAAAACCTAACAAGGATTCTGCATCACCATCCACACAACTACAAGAAGAGAATACAAAGAGGGAGAAGGAGATGTTAATAGCCTTAACCCTGACAAGGTCTTCTTCTTCTCTTGCGTGGATGGATCTGCAAATGTTCCTTGGACACCAACACTTGAATGTGGGCGGAAATGAAGAGTGAATGGAGTGTATGGGTATGTTGAAGTGTGTCAAATTGTAGCCTTCCTCGGCCTATTTATAGGCATCAAATGTGTCGTTGACGGGCGTCGTGCCGGATCACCAGTAGCCGGCACACGTGATAAATGTGCCCAACTGTTAACGGTCGAAACCGTCAATTCCGCGCGAAACAATGCATATGCCGGGTAGAAGATACCCGGCATCACACCCGGCACTAGCTAAATCTCCAACGGTCAATAACGGCCATCGTCTGGTCAACCGTGGCGACTCTTCACTTATGCCGGATGGGATCTACCCGGCATCATGTCCGGCAAGGTCTCTTTTCTATTCTGTACTTATACCGTGCAGAAACTACCCGGCATGGAGTCCGGCTTCAACTAAACTTTTGCCTAGAAAATCATTCCTTGCACAGAAAACTCATAAAAACATAAATCTGTACAAATATTATACTAAAACACATAATAAGCACAAATAACATAAATATAACTTTATTTAGATAAATATAATACTAAATCTAGTGCATAAAATATGATAAGTCTGCGGCTTATCAATAATGAGTTTCATGGATGTTGTATGAGGATATAAGTGTACCAAATGATGTTAGAAAACATTAGGAGGCCTTAGGAGAAGTTTGGAGTTAATTGGGCAATGGAAAATAAGGGTCTAGAGCAGACCGACCTTGCGACCGAACTTGCCAAGGTCGGTCGAGCCCAGTTTACCCTGCGAGAATTGGTTTCTAGAATGGACCGACCTTGGGGACCGGACTTGCAAGATCGGTCGGGCATGGATTTTTAGTACGGATTGAGTCTCTAGAATAGACCGAACTTGGGACCGGACTTACAAGTTCGGTCGGGCCTGAATTTTCAAAGGGAAGAAACTCTCGGGAATGGACCGAACATGGGACCGAACTTACAAGGTCGGTCGGAGTAGAAAATTTTGATGGTAATATGTTCTGGAATGGACCGACCTTGTGTAAGGTCGGTCGGTAAGGTCGGTCGGACCTAAACTTGTAAAAAAAAAAACAACAAGAATGGCTTAAGTAATAAACCCTAGGGGGTATAATGTAGGTAATCAAGTATAAGTTAAGACATTAAAACATGTCATATATCATGTTAAACATTTAGTAAATTTGAGGTTAAATAAATTAATTAACCGACGTTATTAATCATGTATAGGAGTGACCTACGGTGGAAACAAATCGAAGCAAGGACCAAGGTATGGTTTTCTTGTAGTCTGTTGCCTACCGGTTTACACCGGCTTGTGTGTTGTTTGTTTTTCTGTATGTTAATGACTTTGTAAGATTAAACCACGTAAAGAGTTTACAGTTGTTAAATATTATTATGTTGTTAAGTATGACTCTCTCTTCCCTTGTGTGTGTCTAACAAGACTTGACCTATTATTGTGAATTGTTTACTGAGTTCAATGTTGAACTACTAACAAGTGCTAACGGGGGAAGTGAGGAGTCCGGTCTGTTCCGGCCATGCGTGTGAGTATGGGAGTCGATGTCATAACCGGTTCGATTCTCTTTGTATGTTATGGTTGTTTTGCAATTTGGTTTCCAACCTTCCCTTTAGCTTAACCAAGGCTATTTTACTGACTCACGTCGGGCCACAGGGGCATACTATGTGTTGTTTCGGTGTGCTTGGATCACTATATCCGAGGCACCTTGTGTTAAGTTATCCGTTCAATCTAACAGGACGGTAACGAGTTATGTAACGAGCTTAGCATGAGCATGGCAACATTCTCTAGGCTCTCCCTGGGAACTAATTGTATTGGTTCACTTCCTAAATGGAATTATTCTTGTGTGTTATGTGTGATGTTGTGTACAATACCCATGTTATGATATATGTATAAGTTGTGTGTTTTAAAATGAATGCCATGTCACCATGACAATTAGTTGCGCGTATCCCGGTAGCCGATGGGCTGCGCGTTAACCATACCAGCCGAGGGTTGCTGACCCCCTCGGGGGCTCCATATTTCTTTTACTGCAGGATGAGGATCGAAGAAGCGGAATGGCTTTAGATTCTAGGATGCAGGTTTACTTTTGATTACTTTTGGATGTTGGGCCCGGGATGCGCCTGTGCTCCCGTGGCGTTATATATTTTGGTTGTGAACAGTTTACAGTGATAGTATACAGTGAAGGATGTAAGTAAATACTCGGTAATATGTTAATGTATATGTGGTTATTAGTTCTATGCTCGGGAGTCTGATCATCAGACCGATACACTCGTATTTATTCAGCCTTGTTAACCACGTGGGTGGTTGACAGCGTTGTAGCACCAATCGTTTAGTTATTGTTTAGCTGTTTAAATTCCGCTGCGATTTCAAGTAATGTTATGTGCGTAGTAGGGGTGTTACAAAAAGTGGTATCAGAGCGAAGTATCGCTCTGATGGCAAGAATACCGAGCTTAGGGATATACCGAGTTAGGAAACCTAACTACAGTTACCTAAGTGAACAGTTAAGGAAAGGTTAACCGCTAACTAAGTGTGGAAATACCTTATGGTCGGGAAAAGCGTTACAATCGTTGGACCGATAAGTGTGCAAGCATATTACTAATGAGTGATCATGTGAATTCAGATCTCAGGTTGACCGAGAGGTAGAGGCCGTGGACACGGTACTAGAGATACGGATGACCAGGGCGAGAATACTACGGCTCAGGTTATGGCTGAGGCAGTAGCAGCCGCCGTAGCTCAGATGGTACCCCAATTGTTAGCTGCGATGCAGCAGCCAGCAAGGCGGTGAGGGTCAACAAGGGCCACAACCGCAACCACAGCCGCGCGAGACCAACTGGGTCAAGGCGTTGGCGGATCTGAGACCACCGTCGTTCAGTGGGGAGACCGACCCTAGTAAGCTGGAGGCGTACATCTCCGAGATGGAGACCGCTTTCGAGACCTTGGACGTTCCTGCTGGTGCCAAGGTCTGACTAGCCGCTTACTATCTGAAGGGATCGGCTCAGACATGGTGGAAGCTGGTAAGGGAGGGAAGAGTTGGTGATCCTACCTTCCAGTGGAGGGAGTACACGGCCCTGCTACAAGCCAAGTACTACCCTATTCACGTCCAGGAGGCCAAGCGCCTAGAGCTTGACAATTTGAGACAGGGAGACAAGATGACAGTCGATGAGTACTACACCGCTTTTATTGGACTCATCCATCTGCTGCCGGATCTGGGCTATTCAGACCGGATTTTAGTGAACAGTTTTTACAACGGGTTGAGCTACCGTCTACGCTACGGCATGGGGCCGAGCGGGTATACCACCTTGCAGGTAATGAAAATGCAGTATAAGTGAATGAGTATGCATAGCAAGTTAATGTGATGTGAATTTGTTTGGCGGGGCATAACTGACACCCTAAATATAGGAGTGCTACCATGCCGCTGCAATTGTGGAGATCACCGTCCGTCTGAGGGACGAGGAGAGTGCGCTCAAGCGCAAGGCCATGAGCGAGGGCCAAGGCACGCAAGGGCAAGGGGGAGGAAAGAGGAAGAAGCCGTACCCCCAGTCCCAGAAAGGACAGCAACAGGGTGGCAAGGGCCAGACCTAGACCACCACTGCTGAGGAGCCTCTGCAGCTCACCTACGCATATGCGGCCAAGCCCTTACGCTCTTACCCACCCAAGGGTAATTAATAAATTTCAATACCGAAATCTAGTGTGTGTTATTAACTTGTGAAGTATGTACTGAGTGTGTGATGTGTTAGCAGCTAGCACGGGCTCTGGACCGGAGCGCCACTATTACTGCAAGTGGTGTAACAGAGACCACCCCGGCAAGGACTGCAAGGGTAATGATGTGCAGTGTCGATACTGCAAAAAGATGGGGCACCGCGACTATGAGTGCTGGCAGAACCCGAACAGTAGAAACTACAGGCCCAAGGGGCAATGGAAGGGTAAGGCCACTGCGACACCGATGGCCCGAAGACGGCGAATCAGCCACCCCCAGATCAGAGGTACACAGATTCCCAGAAGGGGAAGGGGTCGGGGTCCGGCAAGGCCGCCCTGAATGTGGTGGACCGGTTTGAGGCGCCAGGGCCCTCTTCTAGACCAGGTACCGCCTAAACTATTGAGTGAAATAAGTGATTGCATACCGCATTTCATGCATGTGTGTTAGTGAGATTAAGTAAACAACCATGTGAGTAAACAATTAAAGTATAGTGTGAAAGTCACCTAATTAGATAACTCTAAACTTAAAGGAACCTTCAATATATGTTATCCAATCCCACCCACACCAAAGCCTGAAGAAGCTACCATCGGCATCACTGACTTTCCAATGGAGCAATGTCAGGTCATCCAACCAGGTATGGTACTCTTAAATGGATACCTGACACCGGAAGCACAAATCCATATCATCAGACGATGCGATGAACTTGGAGCAAAACCTGGAGGTTTCTACACACCCGAATACCCGAGCGGATCAAAGATGAAATTGAAGATGATGTGCATGGGTAAGGACTGGAACCCTTACACCAAGACATATCAAGAAGTGCAATCGGAAGATGGAGCAGCTGTGCCAAGTATACCTGAGGAATTCCTTGCGGTCGTTAACCACACCGTGGAAATTGCTCAGCAAGTTGAAACGGATTCAATTCCAAATGTGAAAGCAGATCTGTGTATTGTGAACTTCTACCAGAAAGGTGGACGGTTAGGTTTACACCAAGACAAGGATGAGTCACCCGAGTCTCTAAGTAAGGGAGTACCCGTGGTGTCTTGGTCCATTGGTGATACCGCAGTGTTTGTGTATGGCGAGCAGAAGCGTGCTGATCTCGTAAAGAAGCTAGTGTTGAAATCAGGAGATGTGTTAATCATGGGAGGGCAGTCAAGGATGCTATACCATGGCATCAAGAAGATCAAACTGAATACCGCACCGTCGGCAGTGATCAATGCCACACACATGAAACCCGGACGTTTGAATTTGACCTTCAGACAGTTTTAAGCTTTGTATAATTATGTGATGTGTTGGACCAGTGTATGTTAAGGATGTTGTAAGTGTTAATCATGGCGACAGTATAAGCCAACGAACGTTGTAAAAAGAGTGTGTTAATGAATAAAGTGGAGTTGTTTGAAGTATATCAACCGTGTTGTTACCCAATACTTATTAGTTTGCCAATGAATTAGGATATGCTCTCGGAACGGGAGGTATACTGAGTGTCTGCAATGAGGCAGAAGCCGACAAGAGCGGCACGATCCTCGCCGGTACCTTTCCAGTCAATGGCGTGGACGCTTCGATCTTGTTCGACTCCGGAGCCTCACATACATTTATTTCGCTATTCTTTGCGAAGAGGCTGGGGTTAGACGGTGATGAGATGCCAGACTTCCTAGTTACTCTCCCGTCGAAAGAGCGGATCAGGTGTACCCGCTACCACCGAGATGTTGTTGTGAGAATCAGAGGTGAAGAATTTTCGATCGACTTGATAGAGTTCGACGGACTTGGCTTTGATGTAATTGTCGGGATGAACTGGTTGGAGCGGTACAAGGGCAGAATCCTATGTGCCGAGCACCGTCTGCTTCTTAGGGGTCCGTCTGGGGTTGCCATATCTTACCGCCAGAGGCCTAGGGAGCCTTCGACTCAGATCATCACCGCCATGGCTATGTACCGTGAATTACGACGAGGGAGTGATGTATACCTCTGCTATGTCCAGGACATAGAGAGAGACCCAGAGTTTAGTCCTGATGTGCCGGTAGTGTCGGAGTTTCCTAATATATTTCCTAAGGAACTACCGGGCATGCCGCCAGCACGGGAAGTTGAGTTTGAGATCGATTTGGTTCCGGGCACCGGACCAATTGCGAAGGCGCCCTATCGTATGGCTCCAGTAGAAATGATAGAGCTCAAGGAGCAACTGAGAGACTGTTAGCAGAAATATGTTACTATCTCTACCAAGGCAGTGTACCTTTCGTTTTGTGGAATAGTGAATTGTGTCGGGTTGTCGATCTCAGGGACCTCGTTCAATTAATTGACAATTTATTTACTAACCGAGAAAACTAAACTAAGAAAACAGGAAACGTCACTTTTTCAGGTTTTACTTAATTTAAAAAAAAGAATGACTAAACAAATTAACATAAAATAATGAAACGGTGAAAAGATAAAAAAAACGAAATAAAGAAATAAAGATTGAAACTCTTAAATCTAAAGAAGCATCCGGATTGTTCTGCAAACCTTCACTTTATTAATCTATTTATAAACTCTTCCCTAATTCTGCAATAAACTCAGAATCTTAATTAACCCGTTGACCGGTCCCTGTACAACGAATCCTAACTGGTAGAAATAACAAGCTGCAAACCATGCCCAAGTCAATTCTAACCAATCGCATTATAACCAATTCCTATTGGAGACAGATTAACCTATAGGCAAACCATGCTTCTAGTCGTTAATCCGGTTTAACTTCCTATGTCTTGTTAACTAATCTCAGCGCCGCATTTTGATTAGAAAACTACAAATATTGCTTTAATAATTAGCTAGAGAATTAAAGCACATAAACAATAGGAATTAAACTACTGCAATTATAATCAGAGAAAAAGATTACAAAATAACTATAAAGATTCAGTTTGCTACCCCAACCCGGGGAGCTAAACTAACTACTCAAACATAATTATAAAAATTATGCAAATAACAAAGAACGACATTAAACTGTAATAAAAAATTATATAAGATACTGGTGGTATATGGTTGTGGTGGTGTTCGTGAATGTGATAGTGGTCAGGTGGATGGATGTCTGGTGCGGGTGTTTGGAATTGAATGAATGTGAAGTGGTGGAGATATGTCACGATTTGTAGCAGGTGGATGGATCGATGATGGAGCAGTGGTGATGATGTTGAATTTGTGGGTGAATGAGGCATGGCGTGAATAAGTTGGAGGCAAGAGCCCCTCTCCTGGGGCAGTGTGAGCGTTCTTTAATTCTGCAACCCTACTATATATATAGGCACAGTCAATGATAGAAAAATTTACCTTCTCTTCTTTTTTTTTATCTCCAATAACAACCCCAATATTCTTTCTGACCACATCCCCATCCAAATTCGGCGCCGTCTTCTTTTTCCTCCGCATCGAACCCTGTACATGTCTGCAGCCCATGTGAGTGCCGCAGCCCATGTTCCTTTCCAATTCGGCTGCTCCCGACAAAACTCCAAACCTCTATATCAAATGTCAAAATATGTCGGCCACTCATCTCATGCTAATGTATGTGATGCATCTGCATGCGAATTCAAGTGCAGGTCGTGGACTCAAGCCCTCTCCAGTGCATGTATCATAGCCCAAATTCCTTGCGCATGCAATGACAATTATGTCAATGTCCAGCAAGCATGCTAGTCCAAGTACGTCAATACATGTTTGCACCTCTAAAGTCCAAAATTGATCGCGGATATATATATATTCAAGACTTTTTCCTGTATTTGACACATAAAATATATCAGTTCATATCAAAACATAAATATACGAAAAAAGCATATGATAAGTGAGAAATATGACATGAATTGTTATAAAAATAGGAAGAATTAAAGCCCTAAAAGTAGATATATTTCACACTTATCAGAGACTTACTCGACAAGGGGTTTATTCGCCCTAGCGTTTCACCATGGGGAGCGCCGGTCCTCTTCGTGAAGAAGAAGGACGGTAGCCTCCGCTTGTGTATTGACTATCTGGAGCTGAATGCAGTTACGGTGAAGAACCGTTACCCTTTACCACACATCGACGATTTATTTGATTAGTTGAAAGGGGCATCAGTATTCTCCAAGATAGATCTATGATCCGGATACCATCAGATTGCCATCCGTGACAGTGATATTGAAAAGACAGCATTCAGAACAAGGTATGGACATTATGAGTTTACGGTTATGCCGTTTGGTTTATCCAATGCACCAGCCAAGTTCATGGACTTAATGAACCGCTTGTTCCAAGATCAATTGGACAAGTCAGTGGTGGTCTTCATCGACGATATACTTGTGTACACGAAATCGAGAGGTGAGCACGAAAGCCACCTGAGAAGTGTGTTGCAAACATTGAGAAAGAATCAGTTGTATGCGAAATTTTCAAAGTGTGAATTTTGGTTGAACCAAGTATCCTTTCTTGGTCATGTGATTTCTGAGGCCGGGATCACTGTTGATCCGGCAAAGATTGATGTTGTGCGCACCTGGCCTAGGCCGAAGACAGTTACCGACATCAGGAGCTTCCTCGGTCTGGCAGGTTATTATAGGAGGTTTGTGAAGGACTTCTCCAGTGTCTCGAAGTCGATGACTTCCTTGATGAAAAAGGATGCACCATTCGAGTGGACAGTCGACTGTGAGAGTTCTTTCCAGAGTCTCAGGGATGCTCTGACATCTGCACCAGTCCTGACTTTACCAGACGGTCCAGATGGTTTTGAGGTCTATTGCGACGCATCAGGTAGAGGTATGGGTTGTGTGTTGATGCAACACGCGAAGGTCGTAGCTTAAGCCTCCCGACAGCTGAAGAAGCATGAAGAGAACTACCCTACCCATGACTTAGAATTGGGGGCCATTGTCTTCGCACAGAAGATATGGCGACATCACTTGTATGGGGTAAGTGTGACGATTTATTCTGACCACAAGAGTTTAAAGTACTTGTTCACTCAGAAGGAGTTGAACATGAGACAAAGAAGGTGGGTTGAATTTCTAAATGACTACGACATTAATCTGCAATATAAGGAGGGTAAGGCAAATGTGGTAGCTGACGCACTAAGTCGCCGAGCACACTCTCTCCATTCGCTAGTCTCTCATTCTAGCTTGGTTGAAGAGGTGCGGAGTGCTCAGATGACGGATCAGTACATGATGGAGATTAGACAGAAGCTTATTGATGGCACATTCGAGGGTCAGAAGTATGACTTCAGACTCCACGATGATGACTTGATTAGGCTTAATGGCCGATTGTGTATACCGAGGAGTAGCGCTGAGTTGAAGGAGCGCATATTGAGCGAATCCCATTGTTCTACTACTTCGATTCACCCCGGAGCTTCAAAGATGTATAAGGGTATGAAAAGATATTTTTGGTGCACTGGAATGAAAAAGGATGTAAATGACTATGTGTTGAGGTGTCTCACTTGTCAGAAGGTCAAGTTTGAGCACCGACGGCCTGGTGGTATGGTACAGCCAATGCCAGTGCCTGAGTGGAAGTTCCATGACATTTCTATGGACTTCGTAGTAGGGCTTCCGCCTACAAGGGGAGGTCTGAATATGATTTGGGTTGTTGTTGACCGACTGACCAAGGTGGCTCGATTCATACCGATGAAGGACACCTGGAAAGTGGCAAAACTAGCAGAGCTCTTTGATAGAGAGATTGTTCGGCACCATGGGATACCGAAAACAATTGTATCTGACAGGGATACCAGATTCTTATCGAGGTATTGGAAATCCACACGAGAAGCACTGGGTACCGAACTTAAACTGAGTACAGCGTTTCACCCACAGACAGATGGTCAGAGTGAGCGCACCATCCAGACACTTGAGGATATGTTACGTGCATGTGCACTTGACTTTCAGACCAGCTGGATTGACAAGTTACATCTGATCGAGTTTAGCTACAACAACAGTTACCATGCTTCGATCAAGATGTCTCCCATCCAGGCATTATACGGTAGACCATGCCGCACGCCATTATGCTGGGATGAGTCGAGTGAGACGGTCATTATAGGACCAGAGTATCTGGAACAAGTTCAGGCAGAAGTTCGCCAGATCCGGGCTAACATGAAGGCAGCTCAAGATAGACAGAAGTCGTACGCAGATGTGCGCAGACGTGACCTGGAGTTCGCCGTGGGCGATCAGGTATTCTTGAGAGTATCCCCCATGAAGGGAGTGTTTCGTTTTGGCCAGAAAGGCAAGTTGAGCCCGAAATATGTGGGGCCATATGTCGTGACGGAGCGGATCGGCCCGGTAGCTTACAAACTTGATTTACCCGCCGAGCTGGGCAAGGTACATGATGTATTTCATGTGTCCCAGTTGAAGAAATATATGTCTCATCCGTCTCATGTACTTCAGCCTGAAAGGCTAACCTTAGAGCCTACCATGCGATCAGTGGAGACTCCGGTACGCATTCTGGATACTAAGACTCGAGACACTCGCCATAAGTCTGTGAGACTGGTGAAGGTTCTCTGGTCTAACCAGGACAATGAGGAGGCCACTTGGGAGATGGAAGATAAGATGAAGGTGAAGTACCCGTCATTGTTTACTTCTTAGTGTTTGTATGTATAGGGTACGGGGCGTACCCCTATTTAAGGGGGGTAGAGCCGTTTTGGTTATGTGTGTACGACATGTATTTGGATACATTGTCTGTGTTGTGTTGTTATGTTGTTACCCTGTTATGTTACAGACCGCTGAGTCTAAATGATGTTGTGATGTTTTGTTGTTTGGACCTTGTGTCTGATGTTATGTAAAGATGTTTTTAATGTTGTTATGGAAGTGTTGTTGATATGTGTTCCCATGTTCTAATATTTAGGATATGTGGAAGTGTAAACTTTGGGGACAAAGTTCTTTTAAGGGGGGTGGATTGAAATACCCCAAACCTTAGTATGTTGTTTAAACATTTAAATATGGTATATTAAGACTAAAAAGAGTCTTAGAAGCATTAGTAAGCAAATTAAACCATAGAAAACACAAAATGTGCATTAAGGTCAATAAGAGCCAAAATGTGCTCTAAGCTTGGGATAAGCTTGGTTAAGACCTAATGAACTTACCAAGACCTTATTTATATACTAATGAACATATTAAACCAATTAGCAAAGAAAACCAAGCTTGAAAACAAGTTAAAACACAAAATGTGCTTTAAGGAGTCTTAAAGCACATTTTTGAAAAATTGTCTTCAAAATGAGCTTTGAATGGCTAAATGTCCATCATTACTCTTTAGTTAACATGTGTACTATATAGTATCACATTTGGAAGTCTATATCAATGGGAAATCAAAAATTTCACATCTATGTGCCTTGTTTTTATGAATAGTAACTTTAATAAGCTAGTTTGTAACATATGTTATTATAAGTAATTAAATTGACAAATAAAGACTAAAATACCCCTTATGTAATAAAGGAGGCCGGTTTTCTTATGGGATGACTCATCCCCTTGTTAATTTGATAAGATAGAAAAATAGATAAAGTAAATCACTATTTACTTTACTTAAATATCTAAACAAATTCACTTATCTTCATTCTCCCATTCTCTTCATTTCCCACCGTCTCCAACTTCATCTTCTTGCTCTCTCACGGTTTTGCTACAGCACCACCATCAACACCAACTTCCATTGTCATTATCTCCTAGCTCACATAACCAAATCAAAAACAAACACCACCATTCTCTTCCTCTCATCAAGCTCTTCATTCCTATCTTCTCAAAACTTCAAGACCACCATTTCAGTGCCATGGAGTTCCACCATTGAAGGAGTTTGAGCTTATATTTCTACATATTATTGATCTCCTTTGCTTCTAGGTAAGGAATCTCAAAGAAAAATGATGTTTCTTCCATGTTTTTATCTTGACCGAAAATCACCATTGATGGTGCTCATTATATTGCTTTGTTCTAGCTTCATTCCAACCTTTCAAGGACTAGGTGGTGTCCTCTCTTGATAGATATTCAAACTCTCTTCAAATACCAAGGTAAAACAACTACCTTAATGCTTTAAAACAATATATGTAACTAGGGTTTACAATGAGATGAAGCTTAAAGCTTGTATACTCATTATATCATTTGTATAATGTTTAGAAGTTGACAAGCAACTAAAAGCCTTGCCAATTTAGTCAAGGAAACAAGAAAGAAGTTTGTGAGGAAAAAGAGGTAAATATGCTAACCTAATGTGGTTTAAAGTCTTAGGAGAAATGAGAGCATGTTGCTTGTTAAAAATGATCTAAGGAGCCAATGCTGAATGACTTAGAAGAATGCTCTTAAGGGCTTAGTAAAAGGCATATGTATTGTTGAGTGTATTTGTAGGTCAAAGGCAAATATATTGTGGAAATTCAGTGTTTAAGATTTATGCATCTTAAGGGCCTAAGAGCCATGTTATTTAAGGGCCTAAGTGCCATGCAATTTAAATTATGCTCTATATTGTAATGTAGTGTAACTTGGGTGAAACTTTGTGTGAGAGTGTTCTTGGTGAATTTAGGTGTGCTTGTGTGTTTAATGGAGAAAACAATGTGTTTTGGTTTAGTAATGTTCTAGGAGAACCTATGTCAAAATTTAGGTAAGAAACAAGAAGTTCTAAGGGTTTAGAGTGAGTTTGGTAAGCTAGGAAATGTTTAGTATGGAAGGTGATCAACTAGTGGAAGAAACATGCATTGAGTTGTTTAAAGATGTAAAAAGGGCTTAGGCAATGTTTTGAGGATTTAGAATGCAAAAGAATGTTTTGGGACATTTCAAGATCATGGTGAGATTGTATTTAGGACTTGTGCACTGTTGGTGAAAAAGGGATGAAGTGATTTGTTGCATGGGAGTTATAAACTTGTAAGATGTTCAAGGAGTTGCTTAGAAAGAAAAAAATGCTTGGGAGATGATGTTGTAGTGGTGAGGAAACATTATTGGCATAGTGGTTATCATAGGTATGAAACACCACTTGGAAAACTAAGGAGGAAATAACATAAGTGTTAGGAATTTCGGTATGAAATGAGTAAGTGTTTAAGGTATAGATAATGAGTTTCATGGATGTTGTATGAGGATATAAGTGTACCAAATGATGTTAGAAAACATTAGGAGGCCTTAGGAGAAGTTTGGAGTTAATTGGGCAATGGAAAATAAGGGTCTGGAGGAGACCGACCTTGCGACCGAACTTGCCAAGGTCGGTCGAGCCCAGTTTACCCTACGAGAATTGGTTTCTGGAATGGACCGACCTTGGGGACCGGACTTCCAAGATCGGTCGGGCATGGATTTTTAGTACGGATTGAGTCTCTGGAATAGACCGAACTTGGGACCGGACTTACAAGTTCGGTCGGGCCTGGATTTTCAAAGGGAAGAAACTCTCGGGAATGGACCGAACATGGGACCGAACTTACAAGGTCGGTCGGAGTAGAAAATTTTGACGGTAATATGTTCTGGAATGGACCGACCTTGTGTAAGGTCGGTCGGTAAGGTCGGTCGGACCTAAACTTGTAAAAAAAAACAAACAAGAGTGGCTTAAGTAATAAACCCTAGGGGGTATAATGTAGGTAATCAAGTATAAGTTAAGACATTAAAACATGTCATATAATCATGTTAAACATTTAGTAAATTTGAGGTTAAATAAATTAATTAACCGACGTTATTAATCATGTATAGGAGTGACCTACGGTGGAAACAAATCGAAGCAAGGACCAAGCTATGGTTTTCTTGCAGTCTGTTGCCTACCGGTTTACAACGGCTAGTGTGTTGTTTGTTTTTCTGTGTGTTAATGACTTTGTAAGATTAAACCATGTAAAGAGTTTACAGTTTTTAAATATTATTATGTTGTTAAGTATTTCTCTCTCTTCCCTTGTTTGTGTCTAACAAAACTTGACCTATTATTGTGAATTGTTTTCTGAGTTCAATGTTGAACTACTAACAAGTGCTAACGGGGGAAGTGAGGAGTCCGGTCTGTTCCGGCCACGCGTGGGAGTATGGGAGTCGATGTCATAACCGGTTCGATTCTCTTTGTATGTTATGGTTGTTTTCCAATTTGGTTTCCAACCTTCCCCTTAGCTTAACCAAGGCTATTTTACTGACTCACGTCGGGCCACATGGGCATACTATGTGTTGTTTCGGTGTGCTTGGATCACTATATCCGAGGCACCTTGTGTTAAGTTATCCGTTCAATCTAGCAGGACGGTAACGAGTTATGTAACGAGCTTAGCATGAGCATGGCAACATTCTCTAGGCTCTCCATGGGAACTAATTGTATTGGTTCACTTCCAAAATGGAATTGTTCTTGTGTGTTATGTGTGATGTTATGTACAATACCCATGTTATGATATATGTATAAGTTGTGTGTTTTAACATGAATGCCATGTCACCATGACAATTAGTTGCGCGTATCCCGGTAGCCGATGGGCTGCGCGTTAACCATACCAGCCAAGGGTTGCTGACCCCCTTGGGGGCTCCCTATTTCTTTTACTGCAGGATGAGGATCGAAGAAGCGGAATGGCTTTAGATTCTAGGATGCAGGTTTACTTTTGATTACTTTTGGATGTTGGGCCCGGGATGCGCCTGTGCTCCCGTGGCGTTATATATTTTGGTTGTGAACAGTTTACAGTGATAGTATACAGTGAAGGATGTAAGTAAATACTCAGTAATATGTTAATGTATATGTGGTTATTAGTTCTATGCTCGGGAGTCTGATCATCAGACCGATACACTCGTATTTATTCAGCCTTGTTAACCACGTGGGTGGTTGACGGCGTTGTAGCACCAATCGTTTAGTTATTGTTTAGCTGTTGAAATTCCTCTGAGATTTCAAGTAATGTTATGTGCGTAGTAGAGGTGTTACACAACATGTAAATTTTGTCTAAACTTCAACTAACCAAAGTGTTTCCTTTCAACCAATATAGCTACTCCTCAAGCATCATCATTCACCCATTTTTCCTTTGCTAAACCTTCCAAGGTTATCTTGCATCTCAATGCACAATTTTCTCTCCTTTCCATTTGTTACACATCATTCCTAAACTCGTGAACATACCTATACATTTCTTTTCAACCTCTTTACACCTTAGCATTTTTTTTGTCTACCTTGACCATGCTACACCCTCCTTAGACACTTCCATCTCATTTACTCAATTTACTCACCTTTCTCATGATCATACCCTCTTATACATTCCTAGTCATTTTCCTCGACAATTTCCAACATTGTCTTACTATCTTCTCTTCCATCATCCAAGTCCACTCCTTACCATCAAGACTAGAACCTTATTAACCCACCACTAGCATCTTCACCACTTACACAAGCTATCCAAACTTCTCATTGTTTTAGTCTCTAGTTCATACCTAAATCACTTAAAACATTATTCATCATTTCCTCCATATTTTTGCTCAAGTCTTATTATCCTCATAACATGATCTTGGTGTTTAATACACCCACCTAACCTCTAGTTCCTCCTAGGCAACTCTAGCCATTCTAAACCTCAAGAATTCTATAGTTAACTCATTTCCACTCAAATTCCTTTTAATGACTCCTAGTAAATCCTAGGTCATATCAATTCACAACCACCACTTAAACACTTTGTTTTCTACTCAAATTTCGCCGTAGTCCTCTAGTATATTATCATACCCAAATGCATTGTTTTTCTCATTCAATCATCCCGCACACATCAAATCCTTTCTCATCATATTTTCTCACCCAAATCAACTCATTCATAATAAAATCAATATAATGCAATAATCTTAAATTGAATAGCACTGAGGCTCTTAAATGACATGGCTCTTAGGCCCTTAAATGACTTAAACTTAACACTGAATTTCCCACATAAAAGCTTTCAACCTGCAAATACACACAACAATGCTCCCATAGCAATATAAGTGTTCTCTTAATTCACCTTATACTTATCTTACTAACTCATTCCCATTGGCTCCTTAGTCACAAGTTCACAAGCTTGTTTAAATTCTTTTTCCTAGGTTAGATAACCCATTATATAATGTAAGCTTTAAGCTACATTAGTACTTATCAAAATCTCATCCCTTAAACCTTAAACCATCACTAGGTAAATCATTTACCTTGTTTTTCCAAGCTTTTCTTAACTTCCTCCTTAGGGATTTTCCTGAATGAATCTCAGCCACCAATTAAATCTCCCTTGCCAATATTCTAATTCACATTCACATAATCTAATGAGCACTAAGCAATATGCCTAAACTCATAGAATTCATCCTTAGGTTAAAATATGTGTTTTAAAGCATAAAAGTGTATGTTTACCTTTGAATTTTGGAATGGCTTTCATAATGAAGCAAGACAAGACCTCCTCAAGTCATTGGATAATAGAATCAAGCTAGAACAAGAGATAAAACAAGGTCCCATGAAGAGATGAATTTCAGTTATGAAGGGAAAGTGATGGAAACTTTTTTTCTTACATTTACCTTACCTTGAGTGAATGGAGAAGACAATGAGCACCTCATGAAATACCCCAAACTAATAAAACATGGATTAAACATCTAATCACATTAATTAAGGCCTAAACATGCCTTAAAAGTCAATTGAGAACAACAGTGGTCAACACAAAGCAAGATATTGCTAACTATGAAGTATTCTGTTGTCGATCTCCTGTTTCGTCATTCCATAATAACACTTATTGTTCTTCTTGAACTTAATCAAGGAAAATCCATTTACTCTGTTCTTGGATATGGTATGTTCTAGCTCCTTTCTGTATTCCGTACTGACTCGGTCACTTAGTAACTGAGGTCTCTCTCCATAGAGCCTCTTGTCTTCTTTCTTATGTTGTTCTTACTAGGAACGCACTTCTAGTTCCTTATGGAACGAAAAGTGTGTCTCCTGTGAAATATTTCCTCGCATGTCTAGACTACTGGCATCAATGCGCAGTTCGTCTACCATCTCATTTCTTACTTATATTGGTTTCAGCTCATAAATCGAATTGCCTCAGTGTCAATATTTGACTGCTTACGTATGATGGTTGCTTTACTGTGCACCATGACTTAATCTCCTTATGTAAATATTGTACTCATGACCACTACTACCGTGGTAGTTGGCCTTTACTCTGTTGCCCATTGATGGTGCAACTACTTACTCGTTTATTCTAACATCTTATCTTATACTCAATTCCTTCCTGGTGTAAACACACTGGGGGTTCTCTAATTTTAGTGTGTTGCGGTTGCCGTACCGTGTTGTAAATGGTTATCTTTTAATATGAAGGAGTTCTGCTTCAATCTCAGGTTCGTAAGTAGGCTACTTTGTCTCACATTCTTTCATCCCTTATGATGTTATTTTCCATGTAATTTAACTGGTTACTAAATAAGTCATCCGTTGAATCACAAACTCTCTCGAGTGTTGGTCACTTGACGTGCCATACTGTGCACTCACAATGTTTATATCTGATGATTACTGATTCATAAATCCTAGGTGTTGGATATGAGGTTTGTCTCTACAGCCTTCCTTGTTATTCATGTGTAACTGGAATGTTCTAATGTAATCTCGAGGTTTACGATCTCCATTTTCTAACAAAAGCATATTACATCTCTAATAAGTGAAAGCCCTTTTTGAGGGGTTTATTCCCACTCATTGCCTCACAACAAGGAGAGGTATCCCCACCCTAAAAGGAATGGTTCGTTCTCTGCCCCTGACAATATACTATCTCATTATTCTCATTGGTGCCCTTTCCTGGCAAAATATTTTCCACGATCTAAGTTATAGGTTTGTAACCGTTCATATATATGAATTGTAGTTCCTTCATGGCTGACATAAGCTCTCTTATAACTTACTGTGCCTCGCCTCTGATGTGATTAACATCCTTGGCTCGTAGGCTCTTAGTGCCATTGGGTGAGAGCCGGTGCTCGGTTCACTCCTTGTATATGTGGTTATTAGTTCTATGCTCGGGAGTCTGATCATCAGACCGATACACTCGTATTTATTCAGCCTTGTTAACCACGTGGGTGGTTGACGGCGTTGTAGCACCAATCGTTTAGTTATTGTTTAGCTGTTGAAATTCCGCTGAGATTTCAAGTAATGTTATGTGCGTAGTAGAGGTGTTACACAACATGTAAATTTTGTCTAAACTTCAACTAACCAAAGTGTTTCCTTTCAACCAATATAGCTACTCCTCAAGCATCATCATTCACCCATTTTTCCTTTGCTAAACCTTCCAAGGTTATCTTGCATCTCAATGCACAATTTTCTCTCCTTTCCATTTGTTACACATCATTCCTAAACTCGTGAACATACCTATACATTTCTTTTCAACCTCTTTACACCTTAGCATTTTTCTTTGTCTACCTTGACCATGCTACACCCTCCTTAGACACTTCCATCTCATTTACTCAATTTACTCACCTTTCTCATGATCATACCCTCTTATACATTCCTAGTCATTTTCCTCGACAATTTCCAACATTGTCTTACTATCTTCTCTTCCATCATCCAAGTCCACTCCTTACCATCAAGACTAGAACCTTATTAACCCACCACTAGCATCTTCACCACTTACACAAGCTATCCAAACTTCTCATTGTTTTATTCTCTAGTTCATACCTAAATCACCTTAAAACATTATTCATCATTTCCTCCATATTTTTGCTCAAGTCTTATTATTCCTCATAACATGATCTTGGTGTGTTTAATACACCCACCTAACCTCTAGTTCCTCCTAGGCAACTCTAGGCCATTCTAAACCTCAAGAATTCTATAGTTAACTCATTTCCACTCAAATTCCTTTTAATGACTCCTAGTAAATCCTAGGTCATATCAATTCACAACCACCACTTAAACACTTTGTTTTCTACTCAAATTTCGCCATAGCTCCTCTAGTATATTATCATACCCAAATGCATTGTTTTTCTCATTCAATCATCCCGCACACATCAAATCCTTTCTCATCATATTTTCTCACCCAAATCAACTCATTCATAATAAACTCAATATAATGCAATAATCTTAAATTGCATAGCACTGAGGCTCTTAAATGACATGGCTCTTAGGCCCTTAAATGACTTAAACTTAAACACTGAATTTCCCACATATAAAAGCTTTCAACCTGCAAATACACACAACAATGCTCCCATAGCAATATAAGTGTTCTCTTAATTCACCTTATACTTATCTTACTAACTCATTCCCATTGGCTCCTTAGTCACAAGTTCACAAGCTTGTTTAAATTCTTTTTCCTAGGTTAGATAACCCATTATATAATGTAAGCTTTAAGCTACATTAGTACTTATCAAAATCTCATCCCTTAAACCTTAAACCATCACTAGGTAAATCATTTACCTTGTTTTTCCAAGCTTTTCTTAACTTCCTCCTTAGGGATTTTCCTGAATGAATCTCAGCCACCAATTAAATCTCCCTTGCCAATATTCTAATTCACATTCACATAATCTAATGAGCACTAAGCAATATGCCTAAACTCATAGAATTCATCCTTAGGTTAAAATATGTGTTTTAAAGCATAAAAGTGTATGTTTACCTTTGAATTTTGGAATGGCTTTCATAATGAAGCAAGACAAGACCTCCTCAAGTCTTTGGATAATAGAATCAAGCTAGAACAAGAGATAAAACAAGGTCCCATGAAGAGATGAATTTCAGTTATGAAGGGAAAGTGATGGAAACTTGGTTTTTCTTACATTTACCTTACCTTGAGTGAATGGAGAAGACAATGAGCACCTCATGAAATACCCCAAACTAATAAAACATGGATTAAACATCTAATCACATTAATTAAGGCCTAAACATGCCTTAAAAGTCAATTGAGAACAACAGTGGTCAACACAAAGCAAGATATTGCTAACTATGAAGTATTCTGTTGTCGATCTCCTCTTTCGTCATTCCATAATAACACTTATTGTTCTTCTTGAACTTAATCAAGGAAAATCCATTTACTCTGTTCTTGGATATGGTATGTTCTAGCTCCTTTCTGTATTCCGTACTGACTCGGTCACTTAGTAACTGAGGTCTCTCTCCATAGAGCCTCTTGTCTTCTTTCTTATGTTGTTCTTACTAGGAACGCACTTCTAGTTCCTTATGGAACGAAAAGTGTGCCTCCTGTGAAATCTTTCCTCGCATGTCTAGACTACTGGCATCAATGCGCAGTTCGTCTACCATCTTATTTCTTACTTATATTGGTTGGCTCATAAATCGAATTGCCTCAGTGTCAATATTTGACTGCTTACGTATGATGGTGCTTTACTGTGCACCATGACTTAATCTCCTTATGTAAATATTGTACTCATGACCACTACTACCGTGGTAGTTGGCCTTTACTCTGTTGCCCATTGATGGTGCAACTACTTACTCGTTTATTCTAACATCTTATCTTATACTCAATTCCTTCCTGGTGTAAACACACTGGGGGTTCTCTAATTTCAGTGTGTTGCGGTTGCCGTACCGTGTTGTAAATGGTTATCTTTTAATATGAAGGAGTTCTGCTTCAATCTCAGGTTCGTAAGTAGGCTACTTTGTCTCACATTCTTTCATCCCTTATGATGTTATTTTCCATGTAATTTAACTGGTTACTAAAGAAGTCATCCGTTGAATCACAAACTCTCTCGAGTGTTGGTCACTTGACGTGCCATACTGTGCACTCACAATGTTTATATCTGATGATTACTGATTCATAAATCCTAGGTGTTGGATATGAGGTTTGTCTCTACAGCCTTCCTTGTTATTCATGTGTAACTGGAATGTTCTAATGTAATCTCGAGGTTTACGGTCTCCATTTTCTAACAAAAGCATATTACATCTCTAATAAGTGAAAGCCCTTTTTGAGGGGTTTATTCCCACTCATTGCCTCACAACAAGGAGAGGTATCCCCACCCTAAAAGGAATGGTTCGTTCTCTGCCCCTGACAATATACTATCTCATTATTCTCATTGGTGCCCTTTCCTGGCAAAATATTTTCCACGATCTAAGTTATAGGTTTGTAACCGTTCATATACGAATTGTAGTTCCTTCATGGCTGACATAAGCTCTCTTATAACTTACTGTGCCTCGCTCTGATGTGATTAACATCCTTGGCTCGTAGGCTCTTAGTGCCATTGGGTGAGAGCCGGTGCTCGGTTCACTCCTTGTATTCTAACTCATCTGTAGGTTATCCTCGTAGATTTCTAGCTCTTTGAATTCTCTCAACCGTTAGGTTACATATTAAATGTAACATCGGGTCTCATGGTAAGTTGCTGCATCTTGCTTCCCGCTTGGAAGTTTATTCAGGTGATCTGCGGTTACTTAGTGTCTCCAATAATATTTCCGCTTCTAAGGACTTTAGTCTTTTAGTGATTAAGGTTCGGTTCATATTAGGCATCCGCCTTACGGTGTCTAAGTTGGATATTTATCCAGGTTATCTTATGCTTCCATCTCAACGCTTCGTTCAACATTTGTTGACTACGCCACCCGTCAATGATCATTCATACTTGGGTGTTAATGAGTTAGGTAAACAATACTTACTGTCGTTCATCAGTTTGTTCGGCTTGACTATGCCCGCTCTGTGGGGGTAGTCCTCTGAGCTTTCCACTTTCGGGGTTGTATGTCTTTAATCCTTGTAGATTACTGCTCAAGTTTATTCTCTCTGTCCCTGTTTCTGGGGTTTACTAACATATTCAATGAAGTTGGTTGTTATTGGTATTCTTAATGGTCATCTCGGGAGTTCTATCCCGTTCTTGCTGGAAGTCATTCTGCCAACAGTCTCCATTGTATTTTATAATACATTCCTTGTATGTTATTACTTACGTAGTGTTTTGCTCGGCTTATTGAGCGATCTCTTAGGTTCCTCTCCTTGAGGTTCTGGATTGGTGTTCTTACCGTACTATCGGTTGTTGTTGTAGTAGGTTGTACTGTTGTTAAAATTTTATACCATTTAGTATTCCAACCAAGGTCAGCTCCCTGCTGACTGGTGTGTCGACTCATCTTATCATGGTCAGGTTGTCAGGCCTTTCCAAGGTCTTATTCTCCCGTTCTTATGGATTTACAATCCGGTATTAGTGTGTATTATGACTGTAGCATTCTACTATCTCGCCATGATGGCTTTCCGTATAACTTAACTGTGGTAGCACTTGCTACGGCAAGTGCGCCATGCAAGATGGGCTACTGGTACTACGTGCGTCGGTAGTGGTACTTCCACCTAGTTTCCTTGTCTTTGGTAGTCGTCGAGACTCCTTCGATGTTCTCTTATTTTGGATAACTAGCCATCCGGCAGTTTCCGGGTTGGTTTGACAGTACTGTCACTTATCAGGGCGTTCCTCATTCTGAGGGAACCCCCTTGTTCTTTCCTTATGTCTTAATCCTCGCTCCCGTTTCCACACATTTTGTCGTGGTTACTATGCGATGGTTCTCCTTTAGGCACTTCGACGTAGTCCTTTTTCAATATCTAATTTGTACATGTTTCCTTAGTCGCCTGAGCTATGTCGGCCAGGTTTGTAACCTTCTTCATTGTATGGGATTGGGAGTTCCCATTTCTAGCTGGACTTCGGTAATCTTAATTCTCATGCTTTGTATTATCCCACTGTTATGCTCATTCGGACCACTGTCCGGTACTCATGTCGCTTATTTTCCTATCCATTGCACTCGTAGTGCTTTTCTTAACATTCGTATATCGGTGTAACTCGACTGCGCAGCATGTCGACCCATGATGCCGGTAATTTCCATTCTCTTACTGGTAGAATTCCGTTGGTAGCGCCTATTTCCCTAGTGCGCTCCAATTAAAAGCTCCCAGTTTTCGTAAACTGTTGTACAACAAGATGTTTCTCATATTGCTTACTGTAACTAACTACCAGATCGGGTTTTTCCTGAGTAAGAGAAGACTTTCTTCTCTCTGGCGTTTGTTCCCGTACTTCAAGCAAGGGATGTGGAGGGCAAGTTTAGGTACTACGGATATCCGGTAAACACCGGGAAGTCCTAACTGACGCACCTCTCGCTCTATCACTCAACACTTAACCCATAACTCAAACTCAACCTTAGTATTCTCCTAAGTTCGGTAATTCCTGTCATCAGAGCGTAACTACGCTCTGATACCACTTTTTGTAACACCCCAACTCATAAATACATAACAATCTCATAAATCTCCATTTACTTAACTCACATTACAACAGAATCCTTACAACAGTTGGTGTTACCGCCGTTAGCCACCCACGTGACTAACTAGGTATACTAAATACTCCAAGATCTAGCTACGGTCTGATGGACCCAAATATACCGAACATTAGTACTTACAAGCCTTAACTATTTACATACAAATCTTACTATCTCCTCACATCCTATACAACATACTGACTCTAAATACCATACGAGTGTACATGCACAACTCGTAGGCCACACTTAAACCCGTAACACATCTACCCCATCTTACTCTCAGGACGGTCGCCTTCTGACAATCACCTGCGAAATAAAAACAGCCCCCAAAGGGGGTCAGAAAAAATGGTACGATCCTCTCATGGCCCCCCAGCTAACGTGGCTACGACGACTAATTGTCGATAGCATGGAGGTTGATTAGATGCACAACATAATAGAAGATGCAATAAACAACAAGCCAAATATGAACAATCAAAGTTCAAACACAATGAACGACTTAAATGTGTTCCCTTAGTCATAGAGTTAATTATTTAACTCCTTAAGTTATGTTTCCTCTTAAACTCAGTCCGACCTTATCTTACCTCAATCTTAATCCTTATCTTAGTCTTAGAAAACAAACCATTCTTTAAATAGAAATGGTTGTAGCTTATCTTAGTCTTAGAATACAAACCATTCTTTAAATAGAAACGGTTGTATCTCAAACCTTATCTCAATCTTATCTCAGTTCTTATCTCAATTAAGTCAACCGTTCTTTAATTAGAATGGTTGCTCCTTAATTCATTGTTTATCTTGTCGGGTCCAGTAACCCTAACCAATGAGTTATCGGCTCCATTAGTTTACATAAAAAATATTTGTTAGATTTAGTTAGGCATTTAGGTAGATCCCACCACACCACCTCAGTATGCCTCCCTCCAAGAACAAGAAGTTAGAGGAGGTCGAGTCTAGATGTCGACTTTAGGCGACAAGTCCAAAGACAAGTCATATTTGGAAGTCGGGACCTGATAAGGATACCGACCTCCCCTTATACACATGTGCCGGTACCATTCCGGATTCCTCACCCCCCAAGTTCTAGTTAGTAGAAGTCTCAAGTCAATGTTGGTTAGTTAACCTCTTTCGGTTACTAAGAAAACAATATTTGGGAGTGTTCCTTAATCTCACACAATTCTTTACTAAACATTAGTTAGCAAGTTTTCACGGTAAGTTGTGTTAGTTTTCAAACATCACACAACAGCACAATAAACATAATATTCTGGTTGCATACTTTATCTTGTTTAGTGGGCACACAAAAACAAATAGCACACAAGCCGAGGGACACCTCGTTAGTAAGTAGGTCACAAGAAAGACTGTACCGTTCACCATTGGTCGTTCGGTTGCTTACTCTCCTCCGGAGTCCAAATTCTCAAACCCTAAAACATTGATTGAATTGGGTGGTTAATCACTTTTAATTAACCTAGCTTACTTAATCACAAATGATTTCCAGCAAAGAACCACGAAGTCATTGTAGTTTAACCTTAATCACTTATGTTACTTACTTCTCATTTTAACTCATACTTGTTCACACCTCCAATGGCCTTAAAACTCCACCAAACAACTATTAACAACCTTATAATAACATTCCCCCACAAGCCCCCACCATTCTCCATTGAAAAACCACACTTTCTTTGTAAATTGCCCTGGTCTGGGACATGGTCCGTACCTAAGGTCCCGGACCAATGTGTGTTTTCAACTCTCGGCCACATTTTAGCAATGGTCCGGGACTTGGTACTTACCCAAGGTCCCGGACCAGTCCCTGGGTACATTCTCGTCCTGATTTTAGTGCTGGTCCGGGACTTTATCCAAGGACTAAGTCCCGGACCACATTTTAAACTGTCAAATTTTACAGTTTTGAACCTCTTTCCATACTTGTTCTTTTGTCCAATCTTCTCCCAATCTTTCCCCATGTATTCACACATATTCTATCACCATTTAAGCACCTAAAATCCTCCTAACTCATGGATCAACTCATCTTCAATTTCCTTGATCATTAGGCAAGTTCTTACTAAACTCTAAACACTTATAACTTAATTCCTTACACTTACAACATGTAAATTTTGTCTAAACTTCGACTAACCAAAGTGTTTCCTTTCAACCAATATAGCTACTCCTCAAGCATCATCATTCACCCATTTTTCCTTTGCTAAACCTTCCAAGGTTATCTTGCATCTCAATGCACAATTTTCTCTCCTTTCCATTTGTTACACATCATTCCTAAACTCGTGAACATACCTATACATTTATTTTCATCCTATTAACACTTTAGCATTGTTCTTTGTCTACCTTGACCATGCTACACCCTCCTTTGACACTTCCATCTTATTTACTCAATTTACTCACCTTTTTCATGATCATACCCTCTTATACATTGCTAGTCATTTTCCTCGACAATTTCCAACATTGTCTTACTATCTTCTCTTCCATCATCCAAGTCCACTCCTTACCATCAAGACTAGAACCTTATTAACCCACCACTAGCATCTTCACCAGTTACACAAGAAATCCAAACTTCTCATTGTTTTATTCTCTAGTTCATACCTAAATCACCTTAAAACACTATTCATCATTTCCTCCATATTTTTGCTCAAGTCTTATTATTCCTCATAACATGATCTTGGTGTGTTTAATACACCCACCTAATCTAGTTCCTCCTAGGCAACTCTAGGCCATTCTAAACCTCAAGAACTCCTTAGTTAACTCATTTCCACTCAAATTCCTTTTAGTGACTCCTAGTAAATCCTAGGTCATATCAATTCATAACCACCACTTAAACACTTTGTTTTCTACTCAAATTTCACCATAGCTCCTCTAGTATATGATCATACCCAAATGCATTGTTTTTCTCATTCAATCATCCTGCACACATCAAATCCTCTCATCATATTTTCTCACCCAAATCAACTCATTCATAATAAACTCAAATAATGCAATAATCTTAAATTGTATAGCACTAAGGCTCTTAAATTACATGGCTCTTAGGCCCTTAAATGACTTAAACTTAAACACTGAATTTCCCACATATAAAAGCTTTCAACCTGCAAATACACACAACAATGGTCCCATAGCAATATAAGTGTTCTCTTAATTCACCTTATACTTATTTTACTAACTCATTCCCATTGGCTCCTTAGTCACAAGTTCACAAGCTTGTTTAAATTCTTTTTCCTAGGTTATATAACCCATTACATAATGTAAGCTTTAAGCTACATTAGTACTTATCTAAATCTCATCCCTTAAACCTTAAACCATCACTAGGTAAAACATTTACCTTGTTTTTCCAAGCTTATCTTAACTTCCTCCTTAGGGATTTTCCTGAATGAATCTCAGCCACCAATTAAATCTCCCTTGCCAATGTTCTAATTCACATTCACATAATCTAATGAGCACTAAGCAATATGCCTAAACTCATAGAATTCATCCTTAGGTTAAAATATGTGTTTTAAAGGTTAAAAGTGTATGTTTACCTTTGAATTTTGGAATGGCTTTCATAATGAAGCAAGACAAGACCTCAAGTCTTTGGATAATAGAATCAAGCTAGAACAAGAGATAAAACAAGGTCCCATGAAGAGATGAATTTCGGTTATGAAGGGAAAGTGATGGAAACTTGGTTTTTCTTACATTTACCTTACCTTGAGTGAATGGAGAAGACAATGAACACCTCATGAACCCCAAACTAATAAAAAATGGATTAAACATCTAATCACATTAATTAAGGCCTAAACATGCCTTAAAAGTCAACTGAGAACAACAGTGGTCAACACAAAGCAAGATATTGCTAACTATGAAGTATTCTGTTGTCGATCTCCTCTTTCGTCATTCCATAATAACACTTATTGTTCTTCTTGAACTTAATCAAGGAAAATCCATTTACTTTGTTCTTGGATATGGTATGTTCTAGCTCCTTTCTGTATTCTGTACTGACTCGGTCTCTTTGAAACTGAGGTCTCTCTCCATAGAGCCTCTTGTCTTCTTTCTTATGTTGTTCTTACTAGGAACGCACTTTTAGTTCCTTATGGAACGAAAAGTGTGCCTCCTGTGAAATCTTTCCTCGCATGTCTAGACTACTGGCATCAATGCGCAGTTCGTCTACCATCTCATTTCTTACTTATATTGGTTTCTGCTCATAAATCGAATTGCCTCAGTGTCAATATTTGACTGCTTACGTATGATGGTCGCTTTACTGTGCACCATGACTTAATCTCCTTATGTAAATATTGTACTCACTACCACTACTACCGTGGTAGTTGGCCTTTATTCTGTTGCCCATTGATGGTGCAACTACTTACTCGTTTATTCTAACATCTTATCTTATACTCAATTCCTTCCTGGTGTAAACACACTGGGGGTTCTCTAATTTCAGTGTGTTGCGGTTGCCGTACCGTGTTGTAAATGGTTATCTTTTAATATGAAGGAGTTCTGCTTCAATCTCAGGTTCGTAAGTAGGCTACTTTGTCTCACATTCTTTCATCCCTTATGATGTTATTTTCCATGTAATTTAACTGGTTACTGAAGAAGTCATCCGTTGAATCACAAACTCTCTCGAGTGTTGGTCACTTGACGTGCCATACTGTGCACTCACAATGTTTATATCTGACGATTACTGATTCATAAATCCTAGGTGTTGGATATGAGGTTTGTCTCTGCAGCCCTTTTGTTATTCATGTGTAACTGGAATGTTCTAAGGTAATCTCGAGGTTTACGGTCTCCATTTTCTAACAAAAGCATATTACATCTCTAATAAGTGAAAGCCCTTTTTGAGGGGTTTATTCCCACTCATGGCCTCACAACAAGGAGAGGTATCCCCACCCTAAAAGGAATGGTTCGTTCTCCGCCCCTGACAATGTACTATCTCATTATTCTCATTGGTGCCCTTTCCTGGCAATATTTTCCACGATCTAAGTTATAGGTTTGTAACCGTTCATATCTACGAATTGTAGTTCCTTCATGGCTGACATAAGCTCTCTTATAACTTACTGTGCCTCGGCTCTGATGTGATTAACATCCTTGGCTCGTAGGCTCTTAGTGCCATTGGGTGAGAGCCGGTGCTCGGTTCACTCCTTGTATTCTAACTCATCTGTAGGTTATCCTCGTAGATTTCTAGCTCTTTGAATTCTCTCAACGTTAGGTTACATATTAAATGTAACATCGGGTCTCATGGTAAGTTGCTGCATCTTGCTTCCCGCTTGGAAGTTTATTCAGGTGATCTGCGGTTACTTAGTGTCTCCAATAATATTTCCGCTTCTAAGGACTTTAGTCTTTTAGCGATTAAGGTTCGGTTCGTATTAGGCATCCGCCTTACGGTGTCTAAGTTGGATATTTATCCAGGTTATCTTATGCTTCCATCTCAACGCTTCGTTCAACATTTGTTGACTACGCCACCCGTCAATGATCATTCATACTTGGGTGTTAATGAGTTAGGTAAACAATACTTACTGTCGTTCATCAGTTTGTTTGGCTTGACTATGCCCGCTCTGTGGGGGTAGTCCTCTGAGCTTTCCACTTTCGGGGTTGTATGTCTTTAATCCCTGTAGATTACTGCTCACGTTTATTCTCTCTGTCCCCGTTTCTGGGGTTTACTAACATATTCAACGAAGATGGCTGTTATTGGTATTCTTAATGGTCATCTCGGGAGTTCTATCCCGTTCTTGCTGGAAGTCATTCTGCCAACAGTCTCCATTGTATTTTATAATACATTCCTTGTATGTTATTACTTATAGTGTTTTGCTCGGCTTATTGAGCGATCTCTTAGGTTCCTCTCCTTGAGGTTCTGGATTGGTTTCTTACCGTACTGTCGGTTGTTGTTGTAGTAGGTTGTACTGTTGTTAAAATTTTATACCATTTAGTATTCCAACCAAGGTCAGCTCCCTGCTGACTGGTGTGTCGACTCATCTTATCATGGTCAGGCCGTCAGGCCTTTCCAAGGTCTTATTCTCCCGTTCTTATGGATTTACAATCCGGTATTAGTGTGTATTATGACTGTAGCATTCTACTATCTCGCCATGATGGCTTTCCGTATAACTTAACTGTGGTAGCACTTGCTACGGCAAGTGCGCCATGCAAGATGGGCTACCGGTACTGCGTGCGTCGGTAGTGGTACTTCCACCTAGTTTCCTTGTCTTTGGTAGTCCTCGAGACTCCTTCGATGTTCTCTTATTTTGGATAACTAGCCATCCGGCAGTTTCCGGGTTGGTTTGACAGTACTGTCACTTATCAGGGCGTTCCTCATTCTGAGGGAACCCCCTTGTTCTTTCCTTATGTCTTAATCCTCGCTCCCGTTTCCACACATTTTGTCGTGGTTACTATGCGATGGTTCTCCTTTAGGCACTACGACGTAGTCCTTTTTCAATATCTAATTTGTACATGTTTCCTTAGTCGCCTGAGCTATGTCGGCCAGGTTTGTAACCTTCCTCGTTGTATGGGATTGGGAGTTCCCATTTCTAGCTGGACTTCCGGTAATCTTAATTCTCATGCTTTGTATTATCCCACTGTTATGCTCATTCGGACCACTGTCCGGTACTCATGTCGCTTATCTTTTCCTATCCATTGCACTCGTAGTGCTTTTCTTAACATTCGTATATCGGTGTAACTCGACTGCGCAGCATGTCGACCCATGATGCCGGTAATTTCCATTCTCTTACTGGTAGAATTCCGTTGGTAGCGCCTATTTCCCTAGTGCGCTCCAATTAAAAGCTCCCAGTTTTCGTAAACTGTTGTACAACAAGATGTTTCTCATATTGCTTACTGTTAACTAACTACCAGATCGGGTTTTTCCTGAGTAAGAGAAGACTTTCTTCTCTCTGGCGTTTGTTCCCCGTACTTCAAGCAAGGGATGTGGAGGGCAGGTTTAGGTACTACGGATATCCGGTAAACACCGGGAAGTCCTAACTAACGCACCTCTCGCTCTATCACTCAACACTTAACCCATAACTCAAACTCAACCTCAGTATTCTCCTAAGTTCGGTAATTCCTGTCATCAGAGCGTAACTACGCTCTGATACCACTTTTTGTAACACCCAACTCATAAATACATAACAATCTCATAAATCTCCATTTACTTAACTCACATTACAACGGAATCCTTACAACAGTTGGTGTTACCGTCGTTAGCCACCCACGTGACTAACTAGGTATACTAAATACTCCAAGATCTAGCTACGGTCTGATGGACCCGAATATACCGAACATTAGTACTTACAAGCCTTAACTATTTACATACAAATCTTACTATCTCCTCACATCCTATACAACATACTGACTCTAAATACCATACGAGTGTACATGCACAACTCGTAGGCCACACTTAAACCCGTAACACATCTACCCCATCTTACTCTCAGGACGGTCGCCTTCTGACAATCACCTGCGAAATAAAAACAGCCCCCAAAGGGGGTCAGAAAAAATGGTACGATCCTCTCATGGCCCCCCAGCTAACGTGGCTACGACGACTAATTGTCGATAGCATGGAGGTTGATTAGATGCACAACATAATAGAAGATGCAATAAACAACAAGCCAAATATGAACAATCAAAGTTCAAACACAATGAACGACTTAAATGCGTTCCCTTAGTCATAGAGTTAATTATTTAACTCCTTAAGTTATGTTTCCCTTAAACTCAGTCCGACCTTATCTTACCTCAATCTTAATCCTTATCTTAGTCTTAGAAAACAAACCATTCTTTAAATAGAAATGGTTGTAGCTTATCTTAGTCTTAGAATACAAACCATTCTTTAAATGGAAATGGTTGTATCTCAAACCTTATCTCAATCTTATCTCAGTTCTTATCTCAATTAAGTCAACCGTTCTTTAATTAGAATGGTTGCTCCTTAATTCATTGTTTATCTTGTCGGGTCCAGTAACCCTAACCAATGAGTTATCGGCGCCATTGGTTTACATAAACAATATTTGTTAGATTTAGTTGGGCATTTAGGTAGATCCCACCACACCATCTCAGGATGCCTCCCTCCTAGAACAAGAAGTCCGAGGAGGTCAAGTCTATATGTCGACTCTAGGCGACGAGTCCAAAGACAAGTCATATTGGATGTCGGGACCTGATAAGGATACCGACCTCCCCTTATACACATGTGCCGGTACCATTCTGGATTCCTCACTCCCCCCAAGTTCTAGTTAGTAGAAGTCTCAAGTCAATGTTGGTTAGTTAACCTCTTTCGGTTACTAAGAAAACAATATTTGGGAGTGTTCCTTAATCACACACAATTCTTTACTAAACATTAGTTAGCAAGTTTTCATGGTAAGTTGTGTTAGTTTTCAAACATCACACAACAGCACAATAAACATAATATTCCGGTTGCATACTTTATCTTGTTTAGTGGGCACACAAAAAAAATAGCACACAAGCCGAGGGACACCTCGTTAGTAAGCAGGTCACAAGAAAGACTGTACCGTTCACCATTGGTCGTTCGGTTGCTTACTCTCCTCCGTAGTCCAAATTCTCAAACCCTAAAACATTGATTGAATTGGGTGGTTAATCACTTTTAATTAACCTAGCTTACGTAATCACTAATGATTTCCAGCAAAGAACCACGAAGTCATTGTAGTTTAACCTTAATCACTTATGTTACTTACTTCTCATTTTAACTCACACTTGTTCACACCTCCAATGGCCTTAAAACTCCACCAAACAACTCTTAACAACCTTATAATAACATTCCCCAAAACCCCCACCATTCATTGAAAAACCACACTTTCTTTGTAAATTGCCCTGGTCTGGGACATGGTCCGTACCTAAGGTCCCGGACCAATGTGTGTTTTCAACTCTCGGCCACATTTTAGCAATGGTCCGGGACTTGGTACTTACCCAAGGTCCCGGACCAGTCCCTGGGTACATTCTCGTCCTGATTTTAGTGCTGGTCCGGGACTTTATCCAAGGACTAAGTCCCGGACCACATTTTAAACTGTCAAATTTTACAGTTTTGAACCTCTTTTCATACTTGTTCTTTTGTCCAATCTTCTCCCAATCTTTCCCCATGTATTCAGACATATTCTATCACCATTTAAGCACCTAAAATCCTCCTAACTCATGGATCAACTCATCTTCAATTTCCTTGATCATTAGGCAAGTTCTTACTAAACTCTAACACTTATAACTTAATTCCTTACACTTACAACATGTAAATTTTGTCTAAACTTCAACTAACCAAAGTGTTTCCTTTCAACCAATATAGCTACTCCTCAAGCATCATCATTCACCCATTTTTCCTTTGCTAAACCTTCCAAGGTTATCTTGCATCTCAATGCACAATTTTCTCTCCTTTCCATTTGTTACACATCATTCCTAAACTCGTGAACATACCTATACATTTCTTTTCATCCTCTTAACACCTTAGCATTGTTCTTTGTCTACCTTGACCATGCTACACCCTCCTTAGACACTTCCATCTCATTTACTCAATTTACTCACCTTTCTCATGATCATACCCTCTTATACATTCCTAGTCATTTTCCTCGACAATTTCCAACATTGTCTTACTATCTTCTCTTCCATCATCCAAGTCCACTCCTTACCATCAAGACTAGAACCTTATTAACCCACCACTAGCATCTTCACCACTTACACAAGCTATCCAAACTTCTCATTGTTTTATTCTCTAGTTCATACCTAAATCACCTTAAAACATTATTCATCATTTCCTCCATATTTTTGCTCAAGTCTTATTATTCCTCATAACATGATCTTGGTGTGTTTAACACACCCACCTAACCTCTAGTTCCTCCTAGGCAACTCTAGGCCATTCTAAACCTCAAGAACTCCTTAGTTAACTCATTTCGACTCAAATTCCTTTTAATGACTCCTAGTAAATCCTAGGTCATATCAATTCACAACCACCACTTAAACACTTTGTTTTCTACTCAAATTTCACCATAGCTCCTCTAGTATATTATCATACCCAAATATATTGTTTTTCTCATTCAATCATCCCGCACACATCAAATCCTTTCTCATCATATTTTCTCACCCAAATCAACTCATTCATAATAAACTCAATATAATGCAATAATCTTAAATTGCATATCACTAAGGCTCTTAAATGACATGGCTCTTAGGCCCTTAAATGACTTAAACTTAAACATTGAATATCCCACATATAAAAGCTTTCAACTTGCAAATACACACAACAATGCTCCCATAGCAATATAAGTGTTCTCTTAATTCACCTTATACTTATCTTACTAACTCATTCCCATTGGCTCCTTTGTCACAAGTTCACAAGCTTGTTTAAATTCTTTTTCCTAGGTTATATAACCCATTACATAATGTAAGCTTTAAGCTACATTAGTACTTATCTAAATCTCATCCCTTAAACCTTAAACCATCACTAGGTAAAACATTTACCTTATTTTTCCAAGCTTATCTTAACTTCCTCCTTAGGGATTATCCTGAATGAATCTCATCCACCAATTAAATCTCCCTTCCCAATGTTCTAATTCACATTCACATAATCTAATGAGCACTAAGAAATATGCCTAAACTCATAGAATTCATCCTTAGGTTAAAATATGTGTTTTAAAGCTTAAAAGTGTATGTTTACCTTTGAATTTTGGAATGGCTTTCATAATGAAGCAAGACAAGACCTCCTCAAGTCTTTGGAGAATAGAATCAAGCTAGAACAAGAGATAAAACAAGGTCCCATGAAGAGATGAATTTCGGTTATGAAGGGAAAGTGATGGAAACTTGGTTTTTCTTACATTTACCTTACCTTGAGTGAATGGAGAAGACAATGAACACCTCATGAAATACCCCAAACTAATAAAACATGGATTAAACATCTAATCACATTAATTAAGGCCTAAACATGCCTTAAAAGTCAACTGAGAACAATAGTGGTCAACACAAAGCAAGATATTGCACCCTTTGACTGTTTAGGGTAAATAAATACCCAAATGAACTTCTTAGGACCTAAAACTTTGTCCTCAGCTTATTAGCATTTAACTAAACATATTACAATTGTTGTACAACACTCCAACACAAAGAACAAGCATTTACATGCTTCAAGGTCAAGTAGGGAAAAAATGTGCTCTAAGAAAACCTTAAAGGTCTTATGACCTCTAAATGATATAAAATTGGATTCCTAAGATCCAATATCATGTAAGGAACACAACAAAACTGTTATCAAAGAAAACTAAGCTCAGAAACACCTTGCGACACGAAATGTGCACTAAAATACCTTAAAGCACATTTTTGTGTATGAGCTCTAAGATAATGACTTTTTGTCATTTTAAAGACTAGAGTATATTATTTATAACATTAATGTGACATGATAGACTATATTATAAAGTCTAAATCAAAGGTTGAAAATAAAATCAAAATGGGTAATTTAGTATGAATAGTACCCAAAAATAACATTTAATTACTTACCTTTAACCATGGTCAAATGTCATCCATTGACCAAGCCATGCATTGCCGACCTCCTATGGCTATCACACCCACTCATTAATCAACCTCTAAACAAATATCTAGCTAATCTAATGAATCACCTATTACTATTTGATAAAGTAACATTAAATTAACATATAAGCTAAACTAGTCTTCTTTTTCTCATTTGCCTTTCTTTCCAGCCGACACCAGCCTCTTCATTCTCTCTTTTGCTTCTCCAAAAATGTAAGAACATGCCAAGTACAGAGGAGAACATCAATTGATATAGGTAAGCTTATTAAGCCATTTTAGAGGTTAAAAGAAGGGTGAAACTCGGCTGTAACAAGGGAAGAAGGTGGAGAAATCTAATCTTGTTCTTAAGGTATAAAAATGTGCTTTAAGCACTTATCTTTTGATTCCCTTAAAATCCGGTTGTGAAACTTATTTCCTAGGCTTATAATCTTCTTCTTTACATACTTATTCAGTTGGTACATCAAGAGCTTCAACGTATAGCCAAATCCAAGCCAAAAACACCATTTTTGGCATTTTAATCAAGGTAAAAATTAGCCATCTTCTAATCTGAGTTATACCGGTTTAAAGCTTGGTTTTAGTACCTTTTTTGATGCTCTTGTTCTACTGTAAAAACAGGCCGAAGAAAAGTTATACTTGCCTTGGTATTCTAAGGTAAATTTACCTTGAAAATATACATTAAACACTTCTTATGGTTAGATCTTGCTTGGAGACTAATCATGCCTTAATTGCTGTTTGAAAACATGTAAACTAAGTTGTGGTAACTTTATCTCCGAACAGCCGTGGCCAAACAAGGCCTTAACTTGGCAAAAATAAGGTATAAATCACTTAAACTTACACTTGGTATATTAATATGTGTTTATACATATGTATATAAATATGCCGTGAGTGAATGAGTTTAATAAGGTCTTATTTTGACCTTAGGTGATTAAGGAATGGTTTAATAAATTTTATAAATAATTAATTAACATAATTGACAAATTTAAGACATTATGTGGAAAATTGGTAAATATGGAAAAGATATGTGTAAGGCCGAGAGTTTAATGCATTTTTGGGCATTTAGTGTAATTTATTTTATAAGCTAATGTTTGTAATAAGGCCATGTAATTTAGGCCATTTTATTTATGTATTTATAAGCTTTTATTTAAGTTTAGGTAATATATATATTACCGCAAGGAAATGGGGTATATAGTGTAATTAAATTAAATTTGGGGGCTATATAATAATAAAGCCGAAAATTGGAGGTTTAAAGGAGTTTAAATAAAAATTATAAGATTTTATAAAGTTTTGGGGTTAAATGGTAATTTCTGAAAAGTTATGGGTACAAACCGTATTATATGGAAATTAATGGTCAAGGCAATATTAAGGTGGTCAACCTTGACCATATGGTAGGTTTTGACCAAATTAGATAAGTTAAATAACATATATAAGGTTTTATTATATGATAAGTATTTAATTGTAACAATTATATAACATATGTAGTAAGTATGTTATTACCGAAAAAAAGGGTGTAAAAGGGTATTATAAACACCCATGGGCTATTAGGAATTTTGAGGAATTTATTTGGTTGATTTTGGAATTAAAAAAACTATATATGTATAATATATAGTTACTATGTCATTATGACACTTTGGAATAAAAGATGGGGTGGAAATGTAAAATACCGAAACTATATGTTTAGTAAGGGTAATTATAACCCTTGGGTTGTAACACCCCAACTACAAACAACACACTTAACAACACTTGAAGCGGAAATCATAACTCACAACATAACTTAACTCCTTGGTGTTACACGTCGTTAGCCACCCACGTGACTAACAAGGCTAACATACATACATCGTACCGGTCTGATGGACTAAACTCCCGAGCAACCACACATTAATCCCGTTCCATGTTCAACATTCATTATACATTTACATTACAACTGTACCGAGTACTTACCAACCAATGCCGATACAGTTTCGGTCTTACTACACCTACAACACATCCACAATTTACATGACTACCGCGTACAAACAACTACCCCGTCCTACTCTCGAACGGCTTCCGGTTCCTTGTACCTGAAACAGGAAAGAGAAGAAAGGGTGGCCCCCCAGGGGCTCAGCACCTTTGCTGGTATGGTAATCCCGCAGCCCGCATGCTACCGGGCCACGCACAACTAATTGTCGTCTTAGCATGCGATTGATTTTATTTAAACATACACAACTACACACATACTTCATGCTTAGAAGCAAACATCCATTAATAGGACACAAACACAAGATTAGCACACACAACATAACCATACACTTCACTTGATAACATACACACGACTTAGTTCCCTTCTTCTTAGAGAACATAAACTTTACTTAGGGAGTGCCGGGGTGATAGAAGCCCAAGCACAACATACATACATTTTCTTTACTTAGGTGTGGCGGCCTCATATGGGACCGATCACACCTTGCACAATTTCCCCTAGCTCCAATAATGATGAGGTAGGTAAGCTTTGGCTAAGCTAGTGGGAGGTCGAAATCCAATGAAGGAAAACAACCCTAACATAACAGGATGGGAGTTAATTCACATATATACATCAACTCCCAAACAAAACGCGCGACCGGAACGACCGGATTCCTCACCATACATAACATATACTTGTTAGTTAGAGGTTCCTTTATGGAACTTATCACATACATACATCACATTGTGTTACTAACTCGGTTAGATACATCAGGGAAAATCACACCCCATTTCAACAACACGGATAACAGTATCCAATAACAACATACTGAACAAGTCACATCCACCACACAAAGTCACCACATACACTAACGCACGGATAGCCGTAGTTAGAACGTTCTCGTGGGTTGGGACGTTTATTCCGAATACCGATCTTTTATGTGAACCTAAGGTCGGTTAACTATTATTTAACACATATTTAAGGTTAAACGGTATCGGAATTAATTACGCCACAATAATGAATTACTATAAACTCATTTCATGCTTTATCTTGCAAGGTGGCAAACACACAGAAAAAAACACATTGGCATACAAGCCGGTGTAATCCGGTAGGACACAGGTTGCAAGAAAACCATACCTATCACCGAAGGTTCACTCTAACGTGCCATCACATGTTCTTTGAAAACTCTTTGAACAACTGGTAACATTATAACTATCTCTATTAACATCGGGGTAATGTAATTATTTAACGACTAATGCGCCCATGGTTAACCCGGTTCAGTAGTTTATAACTTTACATTTTTAACTTGTTTTGCTTTCACATTTTTTTTACAACTCTTCACCACACAATTGTCATTATAACTTACTTAACATGTCCTTAACAACCTTATAACATCCTTACTCACCGATCCCCATCATTGGGTACCATTTCCTACCCTTAAACAAGGTTTTTGCTCAAAATTACACTATGTCCGAACTTGTGTCCGAGCTTCCGAAGTTCGGACGCAAGTCGAGACTCAAATGGGTGAAAACTGACGAATGTCTGAACTTGTGTCCGAGCTTTGAAGTTCAGACACAAGCCGAGGCAAAATCCAAAGAAAATTTCTACCTGTCCGAACTTGTGTCCGAGCTTCCAAGTTCGGACACAGGTTGAGGCCAAATCTGAGGAAAACTTACAGGCGTCCGAACTTGTGTCCGCACATCGAAGGTCGGACACAAGTCGAAGCAAAATAACCTGGGAACATTTTCGAGTGTCCGAACTTCCAAGTTCGGACGGAAGTTCGGACACAACTTAAAACTCAGAAAAATTTTAGCGCGATGGGGCATGTCCGAACTTCCAAGTCCGGACGGAAGTTCGGACGTACCCAAAAATTCAGCTAACAGAGGCAAATTCTACCCAGAATTGCACTTCTAATAAACCTACACTCAATCCTTGTTTCACAAGTTACAAACACCCATTCTTTTCCTTGAAATCCCAAATCATCAAGCACCATTTTGTTATCATTCTTGCACTCTCTCAACACTAAACAACCCAAGTAAACACCTAAATTCTCTCATCCATTAAACCATCATCAAACACTCATTTTCCATTAAGATTTTGCCATAACCTGCCCATAAACCTTACACATCCAAATCATCAATTTTCATCCTTCTCATTCCTAATCTAGCCACACCCTTACAAGGGTCCTAACAGCACATAACAAATCCTCAAATTCATCAACAACCACACAACCACCATAATCTCCATAACCACGATATCAATCACCGGCTCAAAACATTTGTTCACAATCTCTCCAAAATCAATTAAACACATTCCAACATGGATTTTCAATCCATCATTTTGGGTTCTTTAATCTGTTTACCCATCCCAAACACTTAAACAATTATACACAAGGTTTAAGGTGAATTCCTTACCTCAATTTTACAAGCCTCTTTAATTCTCCTCTTGTTCCTCATCTTCTCCAAAATCGGTTAAGAGGGTATGTAGTTTCCAACTCCATCCCAACATCCAAGAACACAAAATCATACTTAATTAATTATCTAAACCCTTGGAATATCTCAATTCAATAAAAGGGCTAGAATACAAAGTTAGGGTTTACCTTTTTGAAGTTTATAAGAGGGATTCTCACCCTTGAATCGAGAAGGAAATTACTCCACCATTGAAGGGTCAATTTGGAGCTCAAGAACAAGAAGAAAAACAAGGTATCAAAAATGGTGAAAAATCGATTACACCATGAGATGAAGGAAAGATGACTTTTTCTTGGATATTTTTACCTTAGAAGGAAGAGGAGACTCCAAGCTTACCTTGGTGCCATTTTCTCTTCAAATGGGGAAAACCCATGGAGGTCAACTTCATCCTTATGGAATTTTGAAAAGAGAGGATGCTAGAGGAAGATGAGAGGAAGAAGAATATGTGATTTGTTTTTGATTTGGAGCTCAAATGGAGCTTGGGGGTGAAGAGGAAGTGAAGAAGCCATTGTTGGCTTGTTGGGGGAACTCCATCGGCAGCAAGGAGGAGGGAGAGACCGGATGGGAGAAAGAGAGGAAAGAGAGGAAGAGAGAGAGGGAAAAAGGAAATAAAGGAGAAGAGAGATGGGTGGGGGTATATGTACCCCTTTTTGTTATTTTAGCTCTTTTGACTTAATTAATTAGTTAACTAGTCTTGTGTGAGTGGGCTGTCTACATTAATAAAACCGGCCCACTAATATAAACACGCTGGAGCGTTTTTCGTCCTTTAACAGAAGACACTCGTTTATTTACCCGGTTTAGCACTATTCACTAACCGGGACCGTTTTCCGGAATTTTCTCATTTCTTTTATTTTAATGGTTACTAAACTCCCATTAATATTTAATTATAGTTATATAATCAACTATTATTTTTACGGGGTCATTTAACTGTTTAAAGTCACGTTTTCAGGTTTTCTCGAAAAACGCGCTTTAAGACTCTGTTAGCGTTTTAACGCATTGTTTGGATCCGTTTTCTTCCGGAATTTTTCCCACATGTTCTTAATGTGTAATTAGGGTATAAAATATATTTATAACACTAATGAAGGTTATGTACCTCCTAAAATAATTAAATATGTATTTTCACATTTTGTGACTTTTACGCATTTCCATTTTCTTTTTGGTTTTCCTTTCTTCACCAATGATCTTAAGGACATAATTAGTCTTAGAAAATTATAATCACACAATTAATTAACACATTAAGGTTTGGGGTATTTCATGGGTGAAATTTGGTGATTTTTAGAATTATATAAGAGTGTTTAATAAGATATATGTATAATATATAGTTTTAAAGATATTATAAAACTATATGTTATAAATTGGGCCAAATGGCAATTATAGAAACTTGGTGGGTTATAAAAATAATTTAGAACAGCACATGGGTCTGTTCGGAATTTTACAAAAAAATATAACCATAGGTTATACCATTTTATAAGTTAAAAAAGTTATATTATATGATATATATAACATGGTATAAATAATGGGGTAATTTTATAAATAAAGGAAACTATGGGATGTGGAAAGAATAAGGTATAAATGTATATGCCTATGCGGCAATATAATATAGTTTTGTATAAAAACTATAAGTTATAAATTAAAGGAAATAAAAATATCATATTATATGATATTAGTATATGGTATAACATTAAATAATGTTATGTGGTCAAAATGGAATTTAAATAAATTAAAGGGCTTTACCGAATTATAAGAGTTGGAAAAATGAATTTTAGACTATGGTCTATAATGTTATAAATGTTATAACAATTATATGGTTTAAATGGAATTAAAATAAGTAAGGATATTCACATTAAATAAATATGACAAACTATAAATAAATAAGATTTATAAATTAAGGTATTTATTGAATAAACCTTAGGAGTTGTAATTATACAACATAAATTGTTACATAATATTAGGATAATAATCTTAATATAAGTTGTATAATATAATACAACTAATGGGAATAATCATCTAATATAAGATGATAAAATGTAACATATAATATAAGAGTTTTATAACTCATGAAACTTACCTATATGGTAAATATATACAAGAATAATGTATATAAGGATGAATATATATTATGGTTGGAAACCATATAATATAATGGTGGTGGTTATTACAAAAAAATAGTTACAAACTATAAGTTATGAGTTTTGAATGCAAATATAATTTCCTAAGATATGGATTATATAATACAATGTATTATTATGGACGATGGAAAATAATACAATATAATAAGTCATGCATGCATACATGCAACTATGGGTTATATACCTAAATTTAATGGTGGATAATATTAAAGAAATATAATGAATTAAAACTTAACAGTCGAAATATTTTGACATACGAGTTTTAGTAATAAAGCCGACCGGTTTAAAGAAACCCGTAACAATTAACTGTAGAAATCCGGGGATGAACTGTCGGGGTTACTTGTTATTCGGAAATACCGGATGTAGTTAGTCATGGAGACTGACTTATGGTTTTATTACCGTTTAGATCATACTTCAAACGGAGGCGCTTGACGAGCTAGTGGTCTACACTACGCATCCTAGGTCTTGGTGAACGGTATGTAAAGGGGTTTGATCCGAGTTGTCCTAAGGAAACTCCTTGGGCTCGGATTTGGTTGATATCACTTGTGTGTTAAGTGTTTTGGATACGTGTATGTGATATGTGTTACTGCATTAATTATTTATGCACAAGCGTCCTACGGGACTAACACTACGCAAGGTTGTAAAAAACTGTACGGGAGTCCAATACGGACTATTGAGAGTATGTGATACGGAAGTATCGATACAGATAAAACGGTGAACCAGTACGGATGAAATATTAATATTTAAATAATAAAAAATGTATAATAAATATTTATAAGTATGAAATATGTTCCACTTTTTACATAATATTAGTATTTTGTTATTAATACCTTCAAATTGTATATTTGTATATTATAAATTTATCGCATTATTAAACTATAAGAATTTTGTAGCAGTTTTGTTGAGTGATGAAAGATAAGTTACATAAGTGAATTTTAAGAAAAGGTCACGCTATTATTATAGAAAAAAATCAAAAAAATAGTAGGATAGAAAAGTTATTAGTATAATTGTAATTTTACTCACAAATATTCAATCTATATATAGTTAATGGTGGTGGTGCTTATATCATCATTTTTTCTAAAGTGAAAACTTATATAAGGTTAACATTATTTTCATTTAGGGATTTAATAGAAAAATTAGTCTTCTTTTTGATCCATCCAAATCGTTGTCTTCAATAATTTATACCGTATTCTTTAAAAATACGGTAAATACGGAAATACAGATGATTATACGGTAGTACGCCACCACGAGACGGGGAACTCGATGAAACGAATTTCATACGGCCATATCAATACGTTTAATAAAAAAACGGGTGATACGCCGTATAAACGGCCGTACCGTACCGTTTTTTACAACCATGACACTACGTCGACTATAGATCGACTTATATAAACATACATATACGTTATTGTGATAACAAGACGGTTACTTGATATAATACCATAGTATTAATATTAAGTATAAGGCAACCTAAGTAAAACACTTAGGAACGAGTCACGACATTGTCGGTCTCTAGAGGATGGATCTCGAACATGAATATAACCTAGATTACTTCTAGGTATGCGTGAGACCCATTGGGCAGCTAACTAATAATTATTCTCCATAAGACTAAGAGCAGATCTTAAACATTATGAGAGCACTGGTGGAACGCGACCCATTAATTACGGTCCAAAACCGTTGAAATACCCCAAACTTAGATATGGTGTTTAAATGATAAACTAAGATATAAGGAGGCTAAATAATGCCTTAGAAACAGTAAGAAACATTTCTAATCAAAGAAAATATAAGGAAACACCAAAAGAGCAGTTTTAACAAAAACGTGCTCTAAGCTTGGAGAGACATGGGAGAGTACCCAATATTGTTTTAAGACCTTAGTAATATCCTAATGGTCATTTCAAATCAATTACCAAAGAAAACCAAGCTTGAAAACAAGTTAAAACACAAAATGTGCTTTAAGGAGTCTTAAAGCACGTTTTGAAAAATTGTCTTGTAAATGAGTTTGAATGGCTAAATGTCCATCATTACTCTTTAAAATATGTTACTATAGTATCACATTTGGAGGTCTATATCAATGGGAAATCAAAAATTTCACAACAATGTGCCTTGTTTTGATGAATAGTGAATTAATTAAGCTAGGTTAAACATAAGTCTATATAAGTGAGACATTGGTCAACAAAGACTTAATTACCCTCATTCATTAAAGGGGGCCGGTTTTTTAAGTGTGACTCACCACTTATCTAGCTAAGTAAAGAGAAAGCAAAAATAAGTAAGTTATAAAGTAAAAGTACTATTCACCTTTTAAGATAAATATCACATTTTACTTACCTCTCTCCTCACTTCTTCATTCTCCCTTGTTTACACGGTTTCTTGCTCTCTTTCTCTTCTCCATTCACGTAGAGCTCAACTCCATGAAAGCTCCATCTTCTCTTGCACACCACTTGCTCATTTAAGCTCCAAATCCAAAACAAAATACATATTCTTCTTAGTTAGCTCAAGCTCCTCCTTTCTATCTTTTCAAAACTACAAGAGCTTCATTTTGGTGCCAAGTCAAACCACCATTAGAGGAGGAAATTCAAGTTTGGAGACTCCATTGGCATCTCCATTCTCTTAAGGTAAAGAAAGTGTAAGAAAATCTAGGTTTCCACCATTTTCTTCACATGTCCGAAAATATACTCATGGGACTCCATGTTTATGCCTTGTTCTAGCTTGTTTCTACTCTTCAAAGGAGAGAGGAGGTCCTTCTTGCTTCACATCCAAGTTTGTCTTGAGAAAACAAGGTAAAACAATCACATTAATACCTTAAAACATATTTTTAACCTAGGGTTTGTTCCTTAGGGTTAATGTGTTATCTAGTACTCATTGGAGTCATTGGATATTGGTTAGAACATTGGCAAGGAGACACACATTGGTGACCGAGATTGAACAAAGAAAAACCTAAGGAGAAAAGCTTTTAAACTTGTGAGAAAACAAGGTAAATTACTTACCTTAAGGTGTTTTGTTGTTTAAGGAAATGAGATTTAGGTATATGATGAGTTTAGTAGTGAGTTTACATTAGAAAAGGGTTATATAAGACCTAGGAGAAACAATGACTATACTTGTGAACTTGTGACTAAGGAGCAAATGAGAAAAAGAGATAGTCTAAGAATATAAAGGTGAAGTACAAGAAGCATTTTATTTCAATGGGAGCTTTGTTGAGTGTATTCGCAGGTTGAAGGCATATATATGTGGAAATTCAGTGGTTAAGATTATTGTCAATTAAGGGCCTAAGTGCCAAGCATTTTAAGTTTAAGCACTATATGATGATGTGGTGTGGTTTAGGTGTAAATTGGGTGTTAAGTGTTGTGGTGAGAATTTGTGTGGTATTGGTTGTTTGATGGAGAAAAACCATGTATTAGGTGGTATTATATACTAGAGAACCTATGGCAAAATTTAAAGGAGAGCTTAAGTGTTTAAGACATTCTAAGGGAATTTAATGACTAAGGAGGTACTAGGATGTTCTAGAGATTGTCTTGGTGAAAAAGGGTGAGAATAAGGTGTTCTAATGACTTATAATGACTTAGGTATCACCATGGAGGATTTATGAATCAAGAGAATGTATTTGAGTATCTAGGACTTAGGCAAATGTTGGTGCACAACTAGGAAGGAAGTAATATGTTGATGATGGAAGTTGAAACCTGTGAAGGAACTTTTAGTGAATGCTCAAAAGAGTTTAGATAATGAGAGATGCTTGGGAGATGATGTTATAGTGGTGAAGGAAACATTTGGTATAGTGGTTACATTAGGTATGAACCACCACCTAGAAACCTAAAGGAAAGCATTACAAGTGTAGCATTATCACAAGGAAAATGCATAATGACTAAGGTGGATTTTGGTGAATGATCTAATGAGTTGGTGGAGGTTATAAGGTGGATTTAAGGTGCCAAGATGGTGTTGGACCTATGAGGACACTTGTGGAAGAGTTTGGAATTGAAAGAGGCAATTTAAGAGGAAGGTCTGTAGGGGACCGACCCAGGGTCCGACCCAGTTTTGGGTCGGTCGGGCCAAGTTAACAGCCGGAATGCCTCTGGACTGGACCGACCCAGGGGGTTTGGGTCGGTCGGCTTAGCCTTGGGTCGGTCGGGCAAGGGTTTAATGTAGGAAAATAGGTTCTGTAAGGGACCGACCCAGAGGGTTTGGGTCGGTCGGTCTAGCTCTGGGTCGGGGTCGGATGGGTTTCAAGAGACGAAGAGTTTCTGTAATGGCCGACCCAGGGGTAGGGTCGGTGCGGGGGTCGGTCGACCCTTAACACTTAGAAAAAAAAGAAATTTTAAATTCTAAGAGGGTACTAGGTATTAAGGTATACCTTTGGTAGGGTGGGTAATGATTGGGACCCTAAGAACTTAAGGAATTAAGTTAAGATTAAGTATAAGTTTTAATGTTTAAAGTTAAGGTTGTAAGCTAAGTGGCAAGACTTAAGAGGGTATTAAATGGGAATCTTAGAGACTAAGTGAGTTAAGAAAGGTACAAATAACTAATGACCTAAAATGAATGAATGTTTTAGGTTTGTGAATTGGGACCACGAAGAAGGTTAAACAAACAATGATCGACGGTGAACGTACAGTCCTTCTTGTGACCTGATTTAACGAGGTGTCCCTCGGCTTGTGGGCTATCTGTTATCTGCTATGACTAAAAAAGAGAAATCATGCAACCGGTCATAATTGTTCTCGTTGTGATTGTGTTATATTTTACACTAACCCGCGAGACTGAGATTGTTATAACCAAGTTTAGCTAATCTTACTAAGTTAAGAATAAGAGTTAAGTTTGATGGTTTGTTGGTCTATGCCCGTTAGGGCTTAGCTAGCACGGTGTTTAAGATGTCTACTAACTGGAACTTGAGTGAGGAAAAGGGACCGATATCGGTTCAATGCATGCTAAGGAAAAGGGGGACGGTATCTGAATCAGATCCGCCCTCCGCTTAAGGACTTGTCTTCGGACTTGTAGCCTAGGGCAGGTTGCGGCTCAGCTCGCTGGACTCCCGTCCAGAGTAGGTGGCATTAAGATGGTGCGGTGGGATCACCTAAATCCCAGGTTCGAATTAAGCTACAACCAATCCCTTCCAGGAAAGGTTTGTATACTGAGATTAAGATTAAGATTGAGATTAAGATTAAGGTAAGGTAAAGAACTGAGATTAAGGAAATGAGGATTAAGGAGGGGGTTACTAACCCACTTGATAAGGGAACGCTTGAGTCGTTCATTGTTTGTGAACTATATATGTTCATCTGTGGTTATTGTTATTGCACTTCATATTATGCTTGTGTATGTAATCAATTTCCATGCTATCGACAATTAGTCGTCGTAGCCCCGTTAGCTTGGGGGCCATGAGAGGGTGTACCAGCATTCGTGCTGACCCCCTCAGGGGCTATTTTTACACTTGCAGGTAAGAGGCCCATGAGGACGCACTACGAGAGTAGGAGCGGTTAGTCTTAGGGTGGGACATTTATTTTGAGTTCGGGTTGCGCCTGTGCACCCGACTGTTTATATTAAACTGATGTAAGTTTGGGATTATGTTTAAGATACTAGTACTCGGTTGGTTGTGGTATTACGAATGTTGATGTTTAAGCTGGATAAGTATTTTTGGATAAGTATTGTAAGCATTTAAGCCGGTATATTCTAACGATCAGACCGTGGCAAGGTCCGGGTGTTGTTTATTTCCGCTGCGACGTATTTGATTAAGTGTTCAGTTTGCGATAACCACGATAGGCTTTGGATGGGGTGTTACAAAAAGTGGTATCAGAGCGTAGTTACGCTCTGATTAAGAAATACCGGATATGAGTAACCACCGAGTTAGGATATAAGTTAAGGAATAAGTGATGGGTTAAGGGTGTGAGAAGTTAGAGTGAGTAGGGTCAGATGACCACTAATAAGTGTGGATTGTCTTTACCATCTACGGACGTTATAAATTTACTAACCAAAACAGTGGCGAGTACGAATCTAATGTAAGTTATGCTTGTTCAGATGGCAGGACGCCCTAGAGGAGGCCGTGGTCGCGGCCGGGGTGAGGATATTCCAGGGATACCTGGAGGGCAGACGATCGCAGAGATCGTAGCTGCTGCTTTAGGGCATATGGGCTATCAGCCTGGTGTGGGTGCACCACCTCCACCGCCACAACCTAGGGAACCAAACTGGGTGAAGAGCCTGGCTAATCTTCGACCCGCGCATTTTAAGGGGGAGACCGATCCCGCCAAGCTTGAGGCGTACATCTCCGAGCTGGAGACCGCCTTCGAGACCCTTGATGTCCCTACTGGGATCAAGGTGCGCTTAGCTGCTTTCTACCTGAAGGGGGCGGCAGGCGATTGGTGGAAGCTGGTGAGGGCCGAGCATGTGGCCAATCCAGAGTTCGGCTGGGAGCAGTACACCGCCTTGCTACGTGCAAAGTACTACCCCGCCCATGTCCAGACGAAGAAGCGCTTGCAGTTGGATGCGCTTAAGCAGTCGGACAAGATGACAGTGGACGAGTATTACTCAGAGTTCACTGCCTTGCTCCGTCTTCTGCCGGGTCTAGGGTATTCTGACCAGATCTTGGTGGACCGCTTCTATGGCGGGCTTAGCCATCGACTCCGCTACGGCATGGGGCCGACGAGTTACACTACCTTGCAGGTAATAAGAACGAATGAGATATGAGAATTGACAATATGAATTATCAGGATCTGAGACTGAGAGGGGAGCCGGTGGTGGCTACCAGCGACGCTTCATCTGTAGATGGTGTCACAAGGACCACCCCGGGCTCGACTGTAAGGGGAATAAGGTGGAGTGCAACTTCTGTGGTGTCTACGGGCATCGAGCTTATGAGTGTTACCGGAATCCTGCTAGCAGAGCCTATAGGCCCGATACCAGGGTCAAGGGCAAGACCGATCAGGGAGCTGGATCTGACGGTCAGAGGAAAGTGCAGCAGCCGGCGGACAAGAACCCACGGGTGACCCAGAAGACGGGGCCCACTCTACACATGGTGGACCGGGACGATGAGCCTGAGCCCTCTTCGAGGCCAGGTACCACTATAACCATTTAGTAGTAAAACTACCTGCTTACCGCATTATCATGCATGTTTGGTGAATAAATGAGTTAAGTAAGAATAAGATGAGATTAGAATTTAAGTAAGACATAACCTACTACCACTTTAGGAAGATTCAACATCTGCTACCCATACCATCTACATCTAACCCGGAGCACACCGACATCGAAACCACACACTTTCCAACCGAACAATGTCAGGTTATCCGCCCAGGTATGATTTTATTAAGGGGATACCTGACACCCGAAGCACAAATAGCCATCATCAGGAGGTGCAATCAACTAGGAATGGGACCGGGAGGTTTTTACACACCGGAGTACCCAGGGGGAGCAAGATGAAGTTAAAGATGATGAGCTTGGGCAAGGATTGGAATCCGTATGCCAAGAATTACCAAACCACGAGGGAGCAAGATGGAGTCTCACCACCGGAATATACCCGAAGAGTTCCATCCAGTTATTACACAAGTCGTGGAAATCGCTCAGCAGTTGGAAGCTGAACCGATTCCAGACATCCAGCCAGACATTTGCATTGTAAACTTCTACGAAAAAGATGGGAAACTGGGACTACACCAGGATAAGGACGAGACAACGGAGTCTCTCGAAAGAGGGATACCCGTAGTGTCTTGGTCCATTGGAGATGATGCGGAGTTTTTATACGGCGAGCAGAAGCGTGCGGACCGTGCAGATAAGATAGTACTTAAGTCGGTGATGTATTAATTTTGGGAGGAGAATCAAGGATGTTATACCATGGATTAAGAGAATCAAGCTGAATACATCACCATCAGCAGTAGTCAATGCGACGCATTGAACCAGGAAGATTAACCTAACCTTTAGACAATATTAGCCATGTAATGTTAGAATGAGATGAGAAATGAGATGTAAGATTGAAGCACATGTTGTAAACAGGATGGTCATAATAAAATAACAGTGTTGTTCATATAAATTGTTACGACTCTTGTTATACCATCAATACTCATGGAGCTTGTGAACACAATTAGGTCATGGACTCGGTACGGAAGGTGCACTAAGCATACTTACAGAGGCACAGGCCGACGCTAGCGGTACTATCCTCACCGGCACCTTTCCGATCAATGGGATTGAGGCATCAGTTCTCTTCGACTCAGGGGCCTCGCATACCTTTGTCTCTGCATCATTTGCGAGCAGGTTGGGGCTAGACGCTGATGAGCTACCCGACTTCACGGTTACGCTCCCGTCTAAGGAGAAGGTTCGTTGCACTCGTTACTACCGAGGAGCCACCATCAGAATTAAGGGGGAAGACTTCCCAGTCAGTTTCATTGAGTTCAGTAAGCTAGGATTTGATGTTATCTTCGGGATGAACTGGTTGGAGCGGCACAAGGGACGTATCCTCTGCGCCGAGCATAGATTGCTGCTCAGGAGTCCGTCTGGGGTAACATATCATACCGCCAGAGGCCCAGAGAGCCTTCGACTAAGATCATCACCGCCATGGCAATGCATAGAGAATTAAGGAGAAAGGAAGAAGTATACCTCTGCTATGTACAGGACATAGAGAGAGACCCTGAGTTCGACCCCGACTTACCGGTAGTGTCGGAGTTCCCCGACTTATTTCCACGGGAACTGCCCGGCATGCCACCCACTCGGGAGGTAGAGTTCACCATTGAGCTGCTACCTGGTACCGGACCGATAGCCAAAGCACCATACCGTATGGCTCCGGCAGAAATGACTGAGTTAAAAGAACAATTGAAAGATTTGTTGGATAAAGGATTCATTAGACCAAGTGTGTCACCATGGGGAGCGCCAGTCCTCTTCGTGAAGAAGAAGGATGGTAGTCTCCGCCTCTGCATCGACTACAGAGAGCTGAATGCAGTGACAGTGAAAATAAGTACCCACTACCCCGCATTGACGATCTGTTCGATCAGTTGAAGGGAGCATCTGTGTTTTCCAAGATTGATCTCAGATCGGGGTATCATCAGATAGCCATTAAGGAGGGAGATATTGAGAAGACGGCATTCCGGACACGATACGGCCACTATGAGTTTACAGTGATGCCGTTCGGTTTGTCGAACGCACCGGCGAAGTTTATGGATCTGATGAACCGCTTGTTCCGGGAGCAGCTGGACAAGTCGGTTGTGGTTTTTATTGATGACATTCTGATATATTCAAAGTCTAAGGAGCATGAGGAACATCTGAGGAGGGTATTGGTATTGAGGGAGAACCAGCTATATGCTAAGTTCTCCAAGTGTGAGTTTTGGCTTGACCAGGTCTCTTTCCTAGGTCATGTCATCTCAGATGCTGGGATCGCAGTGGATCCAGCAAAGATTGATGCCGTACGTACCTGGCCAAGGCCGAAGACTGTTACCGACATCCGGAGCTTTCTCGGTCTGGCAGGTACTACAGGAGATTTGTTAGAGATTTCAGCAAGGTCGCGAAGCCGATGACCAGTCTGATGAAGAAAGACGCACCATTTCTGTGGACAGTTGACTGTGAGAGATCATTTCAGCGCTTGAAGGACTCACTGACCACTGCACCGGTACTGACCATTCCAGACGGTACAGAGGGCTTTGAGGTTTATTGTGATGCATCCGGCAGAGGGCTGGGTTGCGTGCTCATGCAACATGGCAAGGTGGTGGCATATGCCTCACGCCAGTTGAAGAAACATGAGGAGAACTACCCCACACATGATTTAGAGCTGGGAGCTGTAGTTTTCGCTTTGAAGATATGGCGCCACTACTTATATGGGGTTAGTGTCACGATCTACACCGATCACAAGAGTTTGAAATACATATTCACTCAGAAGGAGTTAAATCTTCGACAGAGGAGATGGTTAGAGTTTCTGAAAGACTATGACATTGACCTCCAATACAAAGAAGGGAAGGCCAATGTTGTAGCAGATGCCCTGAGCCGTCGAGCACACTCACTCCATTCGCTAGTTTCTTCCTCCAGCTTGGTTGATGAGGTGCGAGAGGCTCAGAGGACAGATGAGTATATGAGAGAGGTCAGACAGAAGCTGACAGATGGTACCTTTGAGAGTCAGAAATACGACTTCAGACTTCATGATGATGATCTGATCAGACTTAAGGGCCGATTATGCATACCACGAGGTAACACGGATCTGAAAGACCGTATACTTAGAGAATCACACTGTTCTTCAGTTTCCATCCATCCGGGAGCCTCTAAAATGTATAAAGACATGAAGAGATACTTCTGGTGGTCGGGGATGAAGACAGATGTTACCGAGTTCGTCTTGAGGTGTCTCACATGCCAGAAGGTGAAATTCGAGCACCGACGACCGGGCGGAATGGTACAGTCGATGCCAGTTCCGGAGTGGAAGTTCCATGATATCTCCATGGACTTCGTAGTTGGGCTTCCACCTGCTAGGGGAGGTCTCAACATGATATGGGTGGTGGTGGATCGCCTTACCAAAGTAGCCCGATTCATACCGATGAAGGATACTTGGAAGGTGACCAAATTAGCTGAGTTATTTGAGAAAGAAATCATGAGACATCACGGCATACCAAAGACCATAGTGTCAGATAGAGATACCAGATTCCTTTCGAGGTACTGGAGAGCTACCAGAGAAGCGTTGGGTACAGAACTCAAGCTGAGTACCGCGTTCCATCCTCAGACAGATGGTCAGACTGAGCGTACTATTCAGACACTCGAGGACATGCTGAGGCATGTGCCTTAGACTTCCAGGGCAGTTGGATTGACAGATTGCATCTGATCGAGTTTTCATACAACAACAGCTATCACGCTTCGATCAAGATGGCACCTTTTCAAGCGTTGTACGGTAGACCATGTCGTACACCGCTCTGCTGGGATGAGTCGAGTGAGACGGTCATTATAGGACCAGAGTACTTAGAACAAGTTAAGGCTGAAGTTCAGCAAATCAGGGAGAACATGAAAGCTGCTCAAGATAGGCAGAAGTCGTATGCTGATGTTCGACGACGGGACCTGGAGTTCGCAGTGGGCGACCGGGTATTTCTGCGAGTATCACCGATGAAGGGTGTATTCAGGTTTGGGCAGAAGGGCAAGTTAAGCCCGAAATTTGTTGGTCCTTATGAGATTACGGAGCGGGTGGGCCCGGTTGCTTACAGGTTAATTTACCTGCTGAGCTGGGTAAAGTGCATGATGTTTTTCATGTTTCACAGCTAAGAAATACATGCACCACCCCTCCCATGTGTTAGAACCTGAGAGGTTGACTTTAGAACCAAATATGAGATCCGTGGAGACTCCTCAGAGAATCTTGGACAGTAAGACTAGGGACACTCGCCACAAGTCAGTGCGACTGGTGAAGGTTCTCTGGTCTAACCAGGATGTCGAAGAGGCCACGTGGGAATTAGAGGATAAGATGAGGGCGAAGTACCCTTCTTTATTTACTGACTAGATCGTCTGTATAGGGTACGGGGCGTACCCCTTTTTAAGGGGGGTAGAGCTTCCTCGCTTTTGAGTTAAAACGATCATGTTTGTCGTTTGTTTGGTTGTTTAAGATGTGAATTTGTGTAAGTTGCTACACTTCGGTGTAAGTTTGAGTTATGTATGATACTTATGTATTGCATTTGAGATTGACCTTTGAGTCTTGAGATGTATGAATGTGAATATAAGATGTGGTATTAAGATTAAGAGAATGTACCGTGAATGGTTAAACATGTGTGAACTTTGAGGACAAAGTTTTTTAAGGGGGGTAGATTGAAATACCCCAAACTTAGATATGGTGTTTAAATGATAAACTAAGATATAAGGAGGCTAAATAATGCCTTAGAAACATTAAGAAACATTTCTAATCAAAGAAAATATAAGGAAACACCAAAAGAGCAGTTTTAACAAAAACGTGCTCTAAGCTTGGAGAGACATGGGAGAGTACCCAAATATTGTTCTAAGACCTTAGTAATATCCTAATGGTCATTTCAAATCAATTACCAAAGAAAACCAAGCTTGAAAACAAGTTAAAACACAAAATGTGCTTTAAGGAGTCTTAAAGCACGTTTTTGAAAAATTGTCTTGTAAATGAGTTTTGAATGGCTAAATGTCCGTCATTACTCTTTAATTAATATGTGTACTATATAGTATCACATTTGGAGGTCTATATCAATGGGAAATCAAAAATTTCACAACAATGTGCCTTGTTTTTGATGAATAGTGAATTAATTAAGCTAGTTATAACATAAGTCTATATAAGTGAGACATTTGGTCAACAAAGACTTAATTACCCTCATTCATTAAAGGGGGCCGGTTTTTTAAGTGTGACTCACCACACTTATCTAGCTAAGTAAAGAGAAAGCAAAATAAGTAAGTTATAAAGTAAAGTACTATTCACACTTTTAAGATAAATATCACATTTTACTTACCTCTCTCCTCACTTCTTCATTCTCCCTTGTTTCACACGGTTTCTTGCTCTCTTTCTCTTCTCCATTCACGTAGACTCAACTCCATGAAAGCTCCATCTTCTCTTGCACACCACTTGCTCATTTAAGCTCCAAATCCAAAACAAAATACATATTCTTCTTAGTTAGCTCAAGCTCCTCCTTTCTATCTTTTCAAAACTTCAAGAGCTTCATTTTGGTGCCAAGTCAAACCACCATTAGAGGAGGAAATTCAAGTTTGGAGACTCCATTGGCATCTCCATTCTCTTAAGGTAAAGAAAGTGTAAGAAAATCTAGGTTTCCACCATTTTCTTCACATGTCCGAAAATATATACTCATGGGACTCCATGTTTATGCCTTGTTCTAGCTTGTTTCTACTCTTCAAAGGAGAGAGGAGGTCCTTCTTGCTTCACATCCAAGTTTGTCTTGAGAAACCAAGGTAAAACAATCACATTAATACCTTAAAACATATTTTTAACCTAGGGTTTGTTCCTTAGGGTTAATGTGTTATCTAGTACTCATTGGAGTCATTGGATATTGGTTAGAACATTGGCAAGGAGACACACATTGGTGACCGAGATTGAACAAAGAAAAACCTAAGGAGAAAAGCTTTTAAGCTTGTGAGAAAACAAGGTAAATTACTTACCTTAAGGTGTTTTGTTGTTTAAGGAATGAGATTTAGGTATATGATGAGTTTAGTAGTGAGTTTACATTGAAGGGTTATATAAACCTAGGAGAAACAATGACTATACTTGTGAACTTGTGACTAAGGAGCAAATGAGAAAAAGAGATAGTTAAGAATATAAAGGTGAAGTACAAGAAGCATTTTATTTCAATGGGAGCCTTGTTGAGTGTATTCGCAGGTTGAAGGCATATATATGTGGAAATTCAGTGGTTAAGATTATTGTCATTAAGGGCCTAAGTGCCAAGCATTTTAAGTTTAAGCACTATATGATGATGTGGTGTGGTTTGTAGGTGTAAATTGGGTGTTAAGTGTTGTGGTGAGAATTTGTGTGATTGGTTGTTTGATGGAGAAAAACCATGTATTAGGTGGTATTATATACTAGAGAACCTATGGCAAAATTTAAAGGAGAGCTTAAGTGTTTAAGACATTCTAAGGGAATTTAATGACTAAGGAGGTACTAGGATGTTCTAGAGATTGTCTTGGTGAAAAAGGGTGAGAATAAGGTGTTCTAATGACTTATAATGACTTAGGTATCACCATGGAGGATTTATGAATCAAGAGAATGTATTTGAGTATTAGGACTTAGGCAAATGTTGGTGCACAACTAGGAAGGAAATAATGTTGATGATGGAAGTTGAAACCTGTGAAGGAACTTTTAGTGAATGCTCAAAAGAGTTTTAGATAATGAGAGATGCTTGGGAGATGATGTTATAGTGGTGAAGGAAACATTTGGCATAGTGGTTACATTAGGTATGAACCACCACCTAGAAACCTAAGGAAAGCATTACAAGTGTAGCATTATCACAAGGAAAATGCATAATGACTAAGGTGGATTTTGGTGAATGATCTAATGAGTTGGTGGAGGTTATAAGGTGGATTTAAGGTGCCAAGATGGTGTTGGACCTATGAGGACACTTGTGGAAGAGTTTGGAATTGAAAGAGGCAATTTAAGAGGAAGGTCTGTAGGGGACCGACCCAGGGTCCGACCCAGTTTTGGGTCGGTCGGGCCAAGTTAAGCCAGCCGGAATGCCTCTGGACTGGACCGACCCAGGGGGTTTGGGTCGGTCGGCTTAGCCTTGGGTCGGTCGGGCAAGGGTTTAATGTAGGAAAATAGGTTCTGTAAGGGACCGACCCAGAGGGTTTGGGTCGGTCGGTCTAGCTCTGGGTCGGTCGGATGGGTTTCAAGAGACGGAAGAGTTTCTGTAATGGACCGACCCAGGGGTAGGGTCGGTCGGTGGGTCGGTCGACCCTTAACACTTAGAAAAAAAAAAAAATTTTAAATTCTAAGAAGGGTACTAGGTATTAAGGTATACCTTTGGTAGGGTGGTAATGATTGGGACCCTAAGAACTTAAGGAATTAAGTTAAGATTAAGTATAAGTTTTAATGTTTAAAGTTAAGGTTGTAAGCTAAGTGGCAAAGACTTAAGAGGGTATTAAATGGGAATCTTTAGAGACTAAGTGAGTTAAGAAAGGTACAAATAACTAATGACCTAAAAATGAATGAATGTTTTAGGTTTGTGAATTGGGACCCCGAAGAAGGTTAAACAAACAACGATCGACGGTGAACGGTACAGTCCTTCTTGTGACCTGCTTGCTAACGAGGTGTCCCTCGGCTTGTGTGCTATCTGTTTATCTGCTATGACTAAAACAAGATAAAGCATGCAACCGGTCATATTGTTCTCGTTGTGATTGTGTTATATTTACACTAACCCGCGAGACTTGAGATTGTTACTAACCAAGTTTAGTACTTACTAAGTTAAGAATAAGAGTTAAGTTTGATGGTTGTTGGTTAATGCCCGTTAGGGCTTAGCTAGCACACGGTGTTTAAGATGTCTACTAACTGGAACTTGAGTGAGGAAACCCGGGACCGATCTCCGGTCATGCATGCTAAGGAAAAAGGGGGACGGTATCTGAATCAGATCCGCCCTCCGCTTAAGGACTTGTCTTCGGACTTGTAGCCTAGGGCCGGTTGCCGGCTCAGCTACGCTGGACTCCCGTCCAGAGTAGGTGGCATTAAGATGGTGCGGTGGGATCACCTAAATCCCAGGTTCGAATTAAGCTACAACCAATCCCTTCCAGGAAAGGTTTGTATACTGAGATTAAGATTAAGATTGAGATTAAGATTAAGGTAAGGTAAAGAACTGAGATTAAGGAAATGAGGATTAAGGAGGGGTTACTAACCCACTTGATAAGGGAACGCTTGAGTCGTTCATTGTTTGTGAACTATATATGTTCATCTGTGTTATTGTTATCGCACTTCATATTATGCTTTGTATGTAATCAATTTCCATGCTATCGACAATTAGTCGTCGTAGCCCCGTTAGCTTGGGGCCATGAGAGGGTGTACCAGCATTCGTGCTGACCCCCTCGGGGGCTATTTTTACACTTGCAGGTAAGAGGCCCATGAGGACGCACTACGAGAGTAGGAGCGGTTAGTCTTAGGGTGGGACATTTATTTGAGTTCGGGTTGCGCCTGTGCACCCGACTGTTTATATTAAACTGATGTAAGTTTGGGATTATGTTTAAGATACTAGTACTCGGTTGGTTGTGGTATTCGAATGTTGATGTTTAAGCTGGATAAGTATTTTTGGATAAGTATTGTAAGCATTTAAGCCGGTATATTCTAACGATCAGACCGTGGCAAGGTCCAGGTGTTGTTTATTTCCGCTGCGATGTATTTGATTAAGTGTTCAGTTGCGATAACCACATAGGCTTTGGATGGGGTGTTACAACCGTGTATAATTACGGTTCTGGACCGTAATACATGCGGGCGTCAATAAAGATGGCGTTTCTTTAATTACGGTTTAAAACCGTAATTAAAGTCCCTTTTCCGGCCCGCGTGTCATTGACTTTACATTACGGTTATTTGTAAAACCGTGATCTAAAGTCCTTTGGCGCGCGCGAACCAAAGGACTTTAGATCACGGTTTTACAAATAACCATAATGTAAAGTCGACACTTTAGATGACGGTTTTGGCAATAACCGTCATCTAAAGTCTTTTGGTGCGCGCCGCCCAAAGGACTTTAGATTACGGTTATTGTTAGAACCGTAATCTAAAGTGTAATTTTTTATTTTTATTTTTATTTTTTACAAATCTACACAATTGCAACAGAGACAGAATTGTAACAGATAAGCAACAGAGGGCAGAAACTACACAATTGAACCACCTGAATCAAATACCAACAAACAAATTCATTCTCTGCGCACAATTGCAACAGAGATAATCTAATAAAGCACTAGATCGAAAAATCTGTAATATATTCAATCTGTTACACAATTGCAACAGAGATAACATCTAATAAAGCACCAGATCGAAAATCTGTAACATATTCAATCTGTTACACAATTGCAACAGAGATAACAATTGCAAATTCATTTCTGCGCACAATTGCAACAGAAACATTCAATACAACAGCTAGAATCTGTTACCAGCAGCTAGCATAATTCATTACAAACAGAATCAGAGCAACTAACAAAAATATAATTTGTTACACAATATAATCTGTTGCAGCAGCAATAAACAGAATCATCAGAGCAGCAACTAACAAAAATATATGTTACAGCAGCAGCTAGCTAGTTCTACCACTCCATTCTCATAAACATGGCTGCCATGCTCTCTCTGACATGCAACAAGTCGGCAGGAGCATAAGTCTTGAATCTGGCATAATGCTCTTTAATCTGCAACAAGAAAAGGAATGGAACACATAATGAGATTAAGATAAAGACACAAAAAATCTGCCGAAAGAATTAAATACAAGACAGCGTTCGTATTACCTTGTCAATATCATTCTTAAAACTTGGGAAGTACCCGCAGAACTCGTACATATACCGCATCACGTAGTACCCGTAACTCTTAGAATCATTTTGGGTAGGGCACTAAATCACCAAAATTCACAAATGTAAAACAATTGTACAAAGATAATAGCAGCACGAATGAAATACATGAATTACCAAACCTTGATGTAATTGACGGTCAAATCACCAAACTCTCCCTGAGGGGTTTTTTTGTAACAAGTTACATATATTAACAAAAGGTTTAGCAAAATGAACAAGTACATTAATTTTGGTTCAAAAAACTTACAAACAATTAAATAGTAATAAAAACTTACTCTTTGATTAAGTCTTCAGTGTTGAATTCTGTCCACTACCCTAGTGGATCTAGAACGAGCAGAGTAGCGGTGGCAGCGCAGAATATAAACAAAGCCCAGTGGTGGCTACAATGTCAAATACAAAATGAAATGAGAAATGGAGGTAAAAAAGTTAGCTAATTAGTATGTAATTTTATATTAGAACTCACGTTTGGTGATACGGCATTAGAATGAATAATTTATTCTGTTGATCAACAACATTGAAGCAATGAATCATGTATTCACAAAACCTCCCCGGGTCCCTAGTGACCGAGTCGTACGATAAACGCTCCGGGCACCCGCAGTAATGGAGGTCATGTCCTTCTCAGCACATCTCTCAAGCAGACATCTATTATATCACATGTACTATAAAAAGTTAGCCAATGCAACTTCATAGATACTTTTCTATATGTTTTTACAGTATGAGGAAAGAACACTTACTTTAGATAAGCTTGAATAATGTTAATGTTCAGATAATCTCCACACATCATCATCTCTGATGTCCTCAAAGTTGATTGCCGTCATCATATCTTCTTCGTAGTGAAATCGACTTTGGAAGCGTCATCATGAAGTTGTTAGTTTGAGATGACTTCAACATGATCTTGTCGTAGAGATTCATCTGCTTGGCCCCCAAAACATTAACAAGTTTTTGTGGCAGTGTGAGCTTATTTTTAGGCGCCTTAGAAGTCCTGGTGCGACCCCGGACGGGCGCTGGATTCTTACCTTTCGCACCCCGACTCACTGGATTCTTACCCTTCACACACAAACAGTAAAGCATCAATGTAAAGATATTTACTAATTGATTATTATAGTAACATTAAACAATTATCTAGACATACCCTTGTACTTCTGACAGGATTCGCCGGCGCGCAGATCTCTTCTTCTCTGGGCCGGGATACGCGGCGAGGAAGCTCAGGGATCTCAGGATTCGCCGGCGCGCTGGTCTCTTCTAGTCTGGGCCGGGTTACGCGGCGAGGAAGCTCAGGGATCTATAATAGATTAGATTAGACACTTAATGCTAAATAATGCATTTTATTAGATACTAAATGGTTGTCAAACAGTCTTACCTCATCGGTGACAACAATATAACATGCTGGCCAGGGCAATATGTCTCCCTTCGCTTCGATCAGCGTGCATTTGTTGTCAAACGCCATCGGAAGGTATGCATGCTCAAATCCATCAACTATCAGGTCCAAGGTCACACGCGCGTAGAATGGGGGTAGACGTACGAAACTGATGAGCGTGAGTGGACCTGATGGCAACACCGTCCCGTAGGCCGCATCTACAGGGTGCCCGTCTAATGGTATTTGGAGACGACATTTTTTTTGCTCCTTTAATAAACAGAGATAATACGTGAAATAAATAAGTGAGTCCAATCTAATACTATTTAAATAACTTTATTTTAGGAGAAAAATAGTTAAACAAAGTTAACCTGGATGTTGGCAAACGGGTACGGGTCAGCGGCCGGAGCACAACTAGACGAGGAAGACAGTCGAGGAGGATCTAGCTGCTGCTGAGTAGTCGCATGTGCAATCGCATTCAACGCTTCCTGCAGCCTCTCCTCGATAGCCCGGCGCTCAGCAGCCTGTTTCTCGTCATTAGCTTGGCGCTCAGCAGCGAACTTACGCTCTACCATCGCCTCGACTTCAGCAGCACTCATCTGACCCTTCCTAGCAGATGGCGGGAATACGTTCTTCTGACGTACTTCTCCCCCAAATCCTCTAACACGCCCCGGGTGATCCTTCTTCCCAAGCATTTGATTGAGCGCGTCGTCTTGAGAAGGAGGAGCGTGTAAGTCTACTTCTCCTCTCTGTGCCGCTTCGTACTGTCCAATTTTCAAAGAAGTTAACACTAAATTTAAGATCAACAAACACTTGAGTATATAAGTAAATTATTTAACAGCTACTTTCAAATACTTACAATTTGGTTAGCCAGTTGTTCCATCGCAGCATTAGGAAATATCCTCTGACCTTCGCTGGTCGTTTTCTGGCGTCCCAGTATGTACATCTGCACCCTCCTCGCCTCAGAGACATCCTCGATCGGGCATTCACTTCCATCCTCGTTCCTCCGTGTCAGCAAACCAGCTTCTTTCCATCCCTCGAGGCTGCCCACATATCCCCTTCGTCCCATGGTGTGGGGGTAGAGATTAGCTTCACGGTTTTGCCGTGCTTGTTCTTGTACTTGCTGTTAAGAAAGTACAACAGGAAATTAATTAGAAAATCAGGGATAAAGCATTATGAGCATTAATTAAGAAAAGAGTACACACAAACATACCCTGAACTCGGGGGTGGCGTGCCGCTCAACGAACTCCTTCCACTCCTCTTCAGTGATCATGCCGTTGTACACAACATACGGCGGAGGCTCACGTGGGGGCACCCTGTTGATCCAATGCTCAACCAAGTAGTGGCGGAATGATTTAGCTTTGCCGGCCACCAAAGAAAGAACGGTCTTCTTCACTTCTTCTGGGATCTTGTACCGTTCTTGCACCTTCTTCCAGATGGTCTCCTTTACTTCTTGCGGGACTTGTTTCCATGTGTGGTTGATGCAGCAATGTGATCTGGCCAGAGTCCCTAGCATACTACCGAACTCTGACCTGCTGCCCCCACCATACCTCCCATACTGGTCCCACAGAAGACTAATCTGATCCTCTTTCTGCAGTTTCAACCCACGGGTCGGACCTCTACCTCTGGGTCTCTGAGTAGCACTCGTAGAAGGTGCACTCATGGAAGGGCCAACAGCATCAGCGGCAGATGTGGATGGGACACAGTAGCAGCAGATGTGGATGGGGCAACAGCAGCAGCGGCAGATGTAGATGGGACCGGTACCATTCGCTGCTCATTTTCCTCCTCCTCACGACAAAATAAATCGAACTCTGCATCAGCCATGTCCTGATCAGCCATGCCTGCAAGGATTGAAATACAATTTGAATTAAATTAAGCATTTCATAATGGTCATAAACAAGCAATAAATAAAAGAGTGGTAATTTCATATAAATTTTTATAGTAATAACTTACATACACCATTATCTCTCAACCCACATTCCCTCGTTATGGTCTGATCGTATATACTCACGATGACCTGTGACCTCAGCCTCTTCCAATGAAATAGGAACAGTTGGAGGTTCATCTTCTGCATCATACTCATCCTCATCAACCACACCATCCACACCAACTATTCCTCTTCTCCCTTTAAGCACAACAGACCATCTAGGATTACAGGGATCAGTTACATAAAATATCTGCTTAACCTTCGTCCCAACAACGAATGGCTCAACCGTGGGAGTAGCTCTAGACAGATCAACCAGATAAGCATACCATGCTCCTCCTCACGGTAGCCATGAATGTTGTTAACCCAGTTACAGCGGAAAACACACATTTCGTAGCTGTTGTAGTCCAATACCCAGATGTCTTGTATAACACCGAAATATGATTGTTGTACTGAGACAGGACTATGACCCACGACACCGACGTCATATAAGTTTTGATAAGCTTCAAGCTCTACACCACTGTTTTGATTCGTTGACTTCTGATCCTGACGTTCTGTGAAAAAGGTGAATCCGTTGACATCGTACCCCTCATAAGAAATTACATCCAGATTTGGTCCAAATGCAACTACTTTAATCAGTTCAGGCACATTCGTGGACTGATCGGACAACACTCTCTCTTTGAACCATCGGACAAATGTCCTATTCTGCTCATTTTGTAGTCTGACGTCACTCATGTTTGGATATTGTGCTCTTAAAACACACAAGTGTTCATCAAAGTATGGTTCAACATCTTCAAGATGACTTAGCACAACTAAATGAGCTTTGTTAAGAGTGTCTATGTCAATTCTTTTCAGTTTCCTTCCAACCGTGCCAACACCCTTCAATCTGCCCTCGTGTCTAGAACGTGGAAGTCCAATGGTATCGACACCTTCTAGGTAATTGGTGCAGAAGTCTACAACTTCCTCTGTGATAGTGCCCTCTATAATACTACCCTCTGGGTGACGACGGTTCTTCATTTTCTTCTTCAGGACACCCATGTACCTTTCGAACGGATACATGTAGCGAAGGTACAAAGGACCACACATCAGAATCTCTCTTACAAGATGCACGAGGAGATGTATCATTATGTCGAAGAACGATGGAGGAAAATACATCTCCAGCTGGCACATTGTCACAATAAGATCCTTTTGTAATTTAGACAGAGTGTCCACATCAAGAACCTTAGACGAAATGGATTTGAGGAAGACACTGACGTTTGTGATTGTGTGTCTGACAGCATCCGGCAAGATCCCACGTAGTGCAATTGGCAAAAATTCTTGAAGTAGGACATGATAATCGTGAGATTTCATTCCTACTAATTTGAAATCTGTCATGGACACTAGGTTTCTTATGTTTGAGGAGTAACCTGATGGCACCTTGATGTTGTAAAGGGTACTGCATAGACTATGTTTCTCTTCTTTAGACAGAGTGTGACAGGCAGGAGGCAAGAATGTGCGTTTTCCACGTTCTTGCGGGCCAAGCTCTGTGCGTATGCCCAACTCAATTAAATCTTTTCTTCCTTTCAAATGATCCTTTGTCTTTCCTTTTATGTTCAAAAGGGTGCTAGTGATACTTTCACCCACGTTCTTCTCGACATGCATCCCATCGATACAATGTCTAACCTCCAGATGCTGCCAGTACTGTAGTTCCCAAAATATTGATTTCTTTTTCCAGACACTTTTTTCACCACTTTTGGTTGGCGGCCCGAAGTTGTTCACAATATTATCCAACTTTTTGTAAATCTCTGTACCTGTCAAAGGCTGGCGCGCCATGCTGTGATCAGTTTTCCCATCGAACTCTTTCGCCATCTTTCGATACTTATGTCCTTTTGGAAGCATTTTTCGGTGGCCCATATACACGGTTTTCCCACTATGTTTCAAGCGAATGCTACAAGTGTTTTCACCACAAATCGGACACGCCAACGCCCCCTTGATTGAATAGCCTGAAAGATTACCATAGGCGGGGAAATCATTGATTGTGCAGTACAACATAGCACGCAAATTGAAGTCCTCTTTACTGAATGAGTCGTAAACCGTAGCCCCTTCATTCCACAAGAGTTGTAGATCCTCTATCAAAGGTTGTAGGAATACGTCAATTTTTTTGCCCGGTTGCTTTGGACCAGATATTAACAAAGACAACAAGATGTGTCTTGGTTTCATGCATAACCACGGGGTAGATTGTAAATAACCAAAAGCACAGGCCAGGTACTGTGTATGCTACTCAAAGTACCGTAAGGGTTCATCCCATCCGTGCACAAGCCTAGCCTTAGGTTTCTCGGTTCGTTACCAAACTCAGGAAATTTTACGTCTATGTTTCTCCACTGTGGTGCATCAGCGGGATGTCTCAATCTGCCATTTTTCCTGTGAACTGAATGCCACCGAAGATTCTCTGCGTCTTTCTCAATGGAGAACAAACGTCTGAACCTTGGAATGATGGGCAGGTACCACAATACCTTAGCTGGTGAACCTTTCTTACTACCGCTGATGTGAGTTTGTTGTTTCTTATACCGTGACGCTCCACATGCTGAACAGCTTTCAGCAAATTCATCCGATTTCCAAAACAGCATGCAACCATTTGGACAAGCATGAATTTTCTGGTACCCCATACCCATTGGGCACATCATTTTTTTGGCTGAGTACGTAGTCGTTGGTAAAACGTTGTCCACCGGAAGAACGTATTTCAATAGTTCCAGGAGGTCAGTGAAACTTACGTCGCTCCAGCCATGTTTCGCTTTCAAGTTGAATAGCTTGAGGACGACACTCAACTTGCTTAACTTTGTAGGGTCACACCCGGGGTACAACGGTGTTTTGGATGAATCCAACAAATTTTCATGCTTGTCTGGCGTGTTAGAGTAATGTCGTTCCACATCTTCAAGCATAGTCTCAATGTCATCATCCCAGAAATCTGGCACAACGTTCGCTGTAACGTCTTCTGGATCACCAGCAACTGTATCATCTCCAAGTTCTGTTTCTGTGTTTGCCTGACCATTATCCCCTTCGTCAGGCTTAATAACATCGAACGCACTCTGACCATGCCATCGGATTATGTCTTGGAAATCTTTTGTAAAACCGCGGCGGATCAGATGTTCCTTAATTGTTTCAACGCCGCGATATCTCAGATTGTTTTGGCAGTCGATACACGGACAAAATATGTATCCCTTGTCTGTAGGTTTCAGATTGTTCGCCAACACCGTGCATAACTTATCAACTCCTTCTAAAAACTTGTCGTCCAAATTTCCGCTGTAAATCCACGAACGTTCCATCTCCTTCTAGCTATTTATATGAAGGCAGCCATTTCATACCGTCACCCGTGGCAGAGTCTTTACACTTTTGTATCTTATCAACCTAAATCCATCCATGAGTATTAAATCCCACCGGTGAACGTGTTTTTAATATGTAATTTATTGAAAATTTCGGCAGCATCTCCCTACAGTTCTTCAAATGCACGATATTATGATATTAATCAATAATATATGCATTCGAAGAACAATAAAGAGATACTGCTGAAATAATCAATAAAGTACATATTAAAAGCACATTCACACCCTAGGTGTGTGATTTAACAATCGTGGACAGTCCCGACAGGGACTGCCGAAGATATACCTCTATTAGGTATATCTTGGGCGGATAACTATGTTTGGTAGTTTGTCAAATATTATATGTATATATATAAATCTTACCTCTGGTAGACGATTAGCCGATGCTAAGACGGTTGAGGTCGGAAGCCTAAATAAAGTCGTAGTCCTGATGCATAAATGAAAAACGACAACATTAGAATTCATCAAAAAATCAAGGTTAAATGCTAGCTAAACCGCGGAAAAAAATCGACAGCATCTCCCCTATATTTCTAACGTCTCCAAATCAGTTTTATCAAAGTCAAATTTGCACGCACCATCTAGAACTAGTAACATACATAAACTTATCTTATTCTACTATATATGAAGTTTATTTATGACCTTCTCTGCAGTACTTCAGATTGAAGGACTGAAACTAGTCATTCTAGAACCATTAAAATACCGAAACTCATCTTATTCTTTCTGGTGGTTATAACAATAGCATTGTTGATTCCTGTCACAGATTGTGAATCAAACAGAGAGCATCTGGCATAGCAGATTGAGCAGTTGAAAATGAGCTATTTTCAGGAATCGGTAATATACTTGAACTTACTTTCTTTCCTGTGGCAGTTTTAAGTAGTAGCATTTTTAAAACTACACTATTATTTATTAATTGTAATACTAAATGCTAAGAATAAATAAATACAGCAGTTTACAGTTTGCTTTGCAAAATTACCGTTACTAAGCACCGAAGTGGGCAAGTAGTGTAGAAATCAGCCCACGAACTAGGTTGCAATTAACTGTGAATCTGGGCACAAATATATGAACAAGGTTAGAACATTTGCCATTACACTCTCAGGATTCGATAGAAACGAGGTTAGAACTTGCAATCGAAATGCATGTATATGAACAAAGTTAGAAAAAAACGACAATCAATCGATCGCATACCCAATACGCGATAGAGAGGTCGACGGTGAGACCAGTGGTAGATGGGTGGTGACCGGCGGCGATGGGAGTGACAAAGGTGGTGGGAGCGACGGCGGCGATGGCGTTAGCAAGGTGACGGGAGAGAGGAGGCGATTTCAGTGAGGAAGATAGCGCGAAAGAAGAGTTACTGTAAGTACAGTGTGCAGAGTAAACGGGCAAATGTTGTAGTTAAAAGGACTTTAGATTACGGTTTACATGAAAACCGTAATGTAAAGTCACACTTTAAATGACGGTTCCTAAAGAACCGTAATCTAAAGTGTAACGAAATAAAAAAAATAGCGCGAAAATTATTTGGCCTATGCTGGGTTTCGAACTCAAGATCGATGGTGTTGACTCATGTACCCACGGCCATTAAGCCATGAGTCTTATTCGATCAAACATATGTAACACATTAATATAAAGTTATTTTTAATCTAAAATACACTGATAAACGACGTCGTTAACTATAATTAGATTACGCGCGGCGTCGAAAAAATCAAATAACACGGGAAATATTTGGCGTCAGGTGAAAACGACGTCGTTGACCATCAGTCGGAGGTAGGCGCGCCTTTTTTAGGACGGACTTTAGCTGACGGTTATTAGTAAACCGTAATCTAAAGTCCGTTGACCGTAAAGCGCGCGTCAACACGGGACTTTAGATTACGGTTTCACTGATAACCGTCATCTAAAGTCCGTCCTAAAAAAGGCGCGCCTACCTCCGATCGATTATTGCTTACGGTTAATTCAATAAACGTCGTTAATTAACTCCGGCCTTCATATTAATTACGGTTTCTGTTAAAGCCGTGACTAAACCACCGTCATTAAAGGCTTCCGTTCCACCAGTGGAGAGAGATGGTGTGAGTTGAGGTGAGGAATCCAGTGTAGTTTACGAACACTACCTGGTTGCGCATTTGTGATCACTGAGGGGTTCCCGATTGGGTTCCGCTCCAGGTTTATACCCAACGAGCCCTATTTGGATCGTGGGTCAGGTGGCTACGACCTTTATATGGACATCTTACGAGACAAAAGAGAATAGTCAAGGGCCTCCGGACCTTTGGCGTAATGAGCACCTTTGTGTGTACGGGAGGACTACTGTCCATGGTGAGGTTATCGGGTTGTCTTAACATGACGCCCAACTGGTATTTAATTAACACGGTTTGGATGGATGAGGCCTTAAAGGCCAAATTAAGTTAACAAAGGATGGTGTTCGCTAAGGCGTTTATTCAGTATTATTATTCGATACGTTCAATATACAATTGTTGTTTGTGATATTTTATGACTATTTGAATTGGATGGATGGTTGAGTGTTATGAATGTTTGGATGGAGGATTATGTATATTATACAGGTATATTACAGTATTGATTATAACTGTAAATGGGACAGCATGAAACCAATCTAATAATAAGATGGTTTAAAATGACTAAGTGACCATTAGGGTCCAGGCCAGGCATACTCAGCGTTTATCGCTGATACTACACTCATTGCAGGTTGTTGATCATTGTTGAAGCCGAAGTGCGGGAACAGGGTAGTTAGGGATTACTTTAACTACCGCACATGGAGTTTATTTGCATAACGATGTCAGACTGGGAATGGTATTATGGTACGGTTATGTATATTCGGGATTGGGTAGACGCTCACTTGTCGACGTTATGGTTTATGGACTTAGTATGATGTATAGGAGTTATCTCGTTATCACAGCGGTTAGCAGTTTGTTTATGTTGGTTGTTGGATATAGTTTGGCTTCGTGCTCGCATGGGCGAGTAATGGCCGGTGACACCCGAGTGAGTATTGTGTTATTATTTATCTCTGCTGTGTAAGACGTTTTATTTATTGCTACGAGAGAGATTATTACTTGTTTAAGGAGAGGGGTGTTACACCTCAAGCTAGTTTTTCCCCCTTCAATGGCGTTTTCCCATGGCTCCAAAATGAAGCTTTTCAAATTTTGAAAAGATAGGAAGCAAGGCCTTGGTCTAACTAAGAGAAATCTAAGCTTAGTTTTTGATTTGGAGCTAAAATGAGCAAGTTATGGACAAAGCATGGTGGAGCAAGTATGGAGCTGGTTCTCATGGTTTGAGAGGGTGAAGAATTTGAAGAAAAGAAATCTGGAAAGAAGAGAATGAATGAAGAGGAGGAGAGAAGGTAGGCTAAAAGTAAAGATTTTTGTCTTATAAAGCAAATAATACTATTACAAGTTTTACTCTTCTTTTCCTTTAGTTGCTGGCACATGGGTGAGTCACCAGCCTTAAAAACCGTTCCCCCCCTTATATACAAGATATTTATGGTCTTGGTTGACCATCTTATTGACTCATGTTGACTAAAACCTAAACTAAGCACTATTTGGCACTATTCACAAATTAGTGCACAAATTTGTGAAATTTTTGGTTTCCCATTGATTTAGACTTCTTAATGTGATACTAATTACTACACATGTTAATTAAGGTGTAATCATGGGCATTTAGCCACTCAAAACTCATTTCTAAGACAATTTCTCAAAAAAGGTGCTTTAAGGAGTCTTAAAGCACATTTTGTGTTTAAGCTTGTTTTTGAGTTTGGTTTTATTTGGTAATTGATTTAACATGTCCATTAGCGTGTCAATAAGGTCTTATAATGATATTTGGGTGCTAATCAAAGTCACTCCAAGCTTAGAGCACATTTTTGCTTAAATTGCCCCTTTATGGCGTTTTCTTGTGTTTTCCTTGGTTCAAATTGTCTACCAATGTTTCTAAGGCATGTTTTAGCCTTATTACATCATAAATTTATGTTTACTTAGCATACTTAGGTTTGGGGTATTTCATTAACCCTTGAGGGTTTCTCCTCTAATGGAGCTATTTCCTTGTTAGACGACACTTACCCACTAGTCGGGTTACACTTAAACTTCTCTTATTATAACTTGGGATTGATACCCATGATCCACATACTCCACATAACAACTCATATCACATTTAACGTACATACAACATAACTTCGAGTGGGTCACGTGAGGACACGTACCTCGAGATGTGAGTTAGTAATCTCATTAGAACCTAGAGAATCTTTTTATTCCCATGATAAGCTCGTTATACAATAACTTATTGTTCTACATAGAGAACACATGTCACTTATGGTGCACCGGAAATACTTAGTTCCGAACGCACCGTACACATTAACTTTACTAAGATGTGTAAGTCTTAATATAGTACCGAACACACCGTACATGTCCCCCTGTACCGACGAGGTCAGTGGAAGCCATGGCTAAGCTTGAGGGTGATTGAAGACCAAGAAGGAAATCAACCATACAGAGAGGGAGTTAAAGAAACTGTATACATCAACTCCCAAACAACACGCGCGACCGGAACACTCCGGATTCCTCACCCTCAATATATATATATATATGATATAATATATATATATATATATATAGATATATATATATATAGAGATCACATCCATACACCATATGGTGCTACAACCGGGTTCAACACACACAAGGGAGATAAACATACTTACACGCACAAACAACACACAACTAACTCACGCATAGCCGTGGTTAAAACGTTCCCATGGTTTGGGTCGTTAAATCCGAATACCGAACTCCTATGTGATCCTAGATTTGGTTAGCTAAGGTTTAACACATATTTGAGGTTAAACGGTATCGGAAACAAGTACGCCACATAAATGAATTACTGTAAACTCATTACATGTTTTATCGCATAAGGTGGCAACATTCAGAAAAACACATTGGCATACAAGCCGGTGTAATCCGGTTGAACACAGGTTGCAAGAAAACCATACCTGTCACCTTGAGGATGGCTGAAATACCCCTAATCTTTAAAATAAATTAAATGATCTATTAATGATCTAAGATGATTATTAAACATCTAAATATTATTGGGGAACAATCTAAAAGATCTCAACAAGGCAAAACACGCCTTAAGATCGGTAAAGCCAAACATGTGCTTTAAGACACCATAAAGATTGTATGACCTCAAATAAGATCCCAAGTGGATTCCTAAGTATTATAATGAATCAAGGAACACAATAAAACCATTCTCAAGGAGAACTAAGCTCAGGAACACCCTGTGACACAAAATGTGCGCTAAAACTCCTTAAAGCGCGTTTTTGTGAGATTGCCTTTTAAATTGATTTTTAATGGGCTTAAAAATTATAAACATCCTTAAATATGATATAATCATATTATATCATATTAGGAATTTAATTCCAGAAATTTACGAATTTTTACAAATTTAATATTAAAATATTAATAAAACCCTAAGTGGGGCCCGCATGAGTCAATATTGACCAAGCATGGTCAATGGTCAATAAATTGACCCACTTGGACCATGGAGGCCGGCTGTAATAATAGAGGGGGAGCATAAGTCATTGATTGACAAATAATGCTACCTAATACATGACTTTTCCAAATAATGTTACTTTTTACATTATTTCAAATTTTACTTACCTTTCCCACTTCCTCCTCTTCCTTCCTTGTCCGATCTGCACCATCCCAGCCGAGCCTCTCCTTCCTCTCAAGCTCTCAAAGCTTGTTCTTGAGCATGGAAGGCAAGTCTAGCTCCTAAGCTCCTAATGTAAGTGTTTTAATGCCATTTTTAGCTCTTTTTCTTCATCTCTTCACTACCAACACCTAAATTTCGTGGCTCATCTATTCCTATGGCTTATTATCAGTGTTCTAAGGTTAGAACAAGAGCTAAACTCGGTTGAGACCAGTAGAGGGACCAAGGTTGTTCAAATCTACATTTTAAGGTAAAAATGTGCTTTAAGCTCATAACTTTTGATTCCCTTCGAGTTTGGCTGTGAAACTTTGGTCATAGCCTCATCTTCTTCTCCTTTTCATATAGGATCTGTTGGTTAGCCATTTGGAGCAAGGGTGACCGAGATCCAAGAGAAATACTCTCTTTTAAGGCATTTTTCCAAGGTAAAACCTAATAACAAGGTAGGATTTCGAGTTCTAACTATTTCCTATGTTAATATGGTAAATCTAACACCTTGTGGTGTGTTTGGTTCAGGTCGAAAATACCTAGAACTTCCCTTGCATTTTTAAGGTGATTTTTGCCTTAAATCTTACATTAATTATTCCTTATGGTTAAACTCAAGCTTGGAGTGTAACCATACCTTGTTTTTGTGTATTAAACATGTCTAAATCATGTGGTGATTTTTCCTACAAGTGACCGAGCTCATACAAGGATTAATCAAGGTATAAACACCTTAAACTTATGATTTTTGTAATCTTTAAGTATATATATATACATGGCCGAGAGTGAATATACATATAGGGTCATATTGACCTAAAAATGTAAAAAAATGGCTAAGATAAATTAAGCTAGTCATTTAAGGGATTTAATTAACATAATGGTCAAATCATGACATTATGTGGAAAAATAATTAAACCTAAGTGAGGCCGAATATATATGATATTTTGAGACATTTATTGTGTAAATTATTTTGCAAGTTCAAGGTTGTAATAAGGCCATGTCATTAGGCCATTTTAATTTAAGTTTATAAGCTTATTTAGTTTTATTTATGCTTATAATTAAAGTTGGGGCCAATTCGTAATTACTAAAAAATAAAAAGCCGTGGGCTTCTTTAATTGAGCAATTTAGGATTTTAAATGAATTAATAAAAATTATAACACTTTATAAAGTATTGGGTCAAAATTGTAAAAATAGAAAAGTATAGGTCATTATTTGTATTACCGAAAAAATTGGTTCCCATTTGGTATTAGGAGTCAAAGTTGACTATATAGGAGACTTTGACCAAGTTTAGAAAATCTAAGAAATTAAAAATACTACTTATAATAAGATACTTATTAAATTGTAAAAGAATTATAAGTCTTGGGGTAGTAATGTGATTACCGAAACTTAAGGACTAAATGGAGTTAGTAAAGTCCTTAAGTTATTAGAAATTTTTAGAAGTTGATTTGTTGGTAAATTTGGAGTTTATATGAATTATCTAGGTATATTATAAGATATTTCATAACATGGTTACACATGGGTAACATAGGTGGTAAAACCGAGATTTAGAGAAGGTATAAGGTTAATAATGATATTTATAACCTTTTGGTATAGTTTGGTAATTTTTGGGATTATATATAAGGTTTTATGAGGAATATGTATAATATATAGTTTTGGTGATATTAGAAAACTACATGTTTAAAAATGGGGTAAATTGGTGAATATAGAAAGTTAAGTGGTGGAAATTAAATTTAAATAGACCATGGGGTCTGTTCGGTATTTTGGAGAAATTGTAACTATAGGTAATAATTAATTAAGGTTTAAGGATCATAATATAAGGTATACATTATAATTGTAAGTGTAACAATGGAATATTTTTGGGATTGATTTGTAAATTATGGAAGTTGGTGGGAATTAATTAAAAACCGAGAGTTTAAGTGTTGTTTGGATTTATAACAAAAATAACTATAGGTTTATATTGTTTTAATGACTTAAATGTCATAATATATGTTATATAACTATAATATAACATTATATAAACTATGTGGTGGATTTTGTAAATATTTGAGAATTATAGGTGCTGTTCGGAAATATTACTATTTTTGGAATAAAATTTATAATATGGTTTTAATGTTATAAGAGTTATAACATTTATAATATAAGAGGTATTCATTAAAAAGAATGAATATATATAATAATGACTTACCATATAATAAATAGCCCTATAATGCACATATATAAGTAAATATATGTTATAGTGTGGGAAATATAATATAGTTCAATAACTATATATTACTACAATTAAAATGATACGAGATAGAGGGAAAAGAATTATAAACATTAGATAAGAAATCCTAATGTTAGGAGTATACATGAAATAATAAGGCTTTACATAGTTCAAGGTATTTTATACATGAATTATACTCCATTAAACTTGGAAAAACAAACCTTAGAAAAATAAATACTAAGGTGAGATGTATAATACATGATAAGGAATTATACATGCAATATAGAAAACAAACTATACAATATACAAGGGTATATTAAGTTACATGCGATGACAAGTTTAAACGTTAGATATATTAATATACAATACGAGACTACGCATGTAATATAACGTTTTTCCGAATCCTGAGTTAAACCGAAAACCCGACAAACGTTGACAGATAATAACGGGGGATTAACCGGGAAGTATTAGAGACGGTGGGGGTACCGTAGAGTTGTGTCGTTATACGGGATGCTAATCAGTAGCATTATGTATTGTTTAGATTGTTAGAGACGACACACGGAGCATAGGATCCTGCTGATTCATACTCCACCGTAATACTTCCAGGGTGAACGGTATGTTATTTATGTGGCTTGATTGTCTCTGAGGATTTCCTCAGTACAGACTTTGTGTGAAAATCTGTGATAAGATTGAATGTCTGCTTGTGTGATTTAATATGCCTGGGTTGTGTATTAATGCTGCTTTATTATTATTACTGTTGCACGATAACAGTACCGTTCGTATATATGAACATATTATAAAACGAACTAGCGGCAATGATGCTATCTTATATGTGTAATATAAGGAACGTAAGTAAAACTGTTGTAGCATTAAGATAATAAGATACATATAATATCTCAGATTTATATACGGAGCACCGGCCTCTTTAACGCCGCTCTCGTATCTAGCACTGGATCCCGAGTCGACATACTCAGGATTGGACTGCGACCTTAGTCTGCTGTGCTAGGAAAAAATTTATGGTAAAGCGATGCGATGGTATAAATAAGTTTATCAAAAGGATGTGGCTCTTGCTGTGAATTGTGATCCGTTAACGATACTAGGATACCGTGTGGTAACCGTAAGTATCTGGATAAATTTCTGATGGACTACAGATGGTCCGTCGATCGGAGACTCTACCGCTGGAGTGGCTACTGCCGTGGGTGACCCGCCATAGGTGATGGGTAATTCAGAGACACGTCGTTCTAACGAGACGTTGTCATTAGACATGACTGAACAATTACGAACAACTATATTAACTCGTACATTAGGCGAACTTTATTTGGGCTTGCATGCCAAAGACGAGAGTTCATACTCGTTTATAATTCTCGTTGATTCGCTTGTTGTTCATTGGCTGTGCTTTGTGGTTATGTGTGGTATGTTGGTGGTTTTGTTTGGACGAGCCATTGTGCTCATATTGTGTGTATGTGTTGGTTTGAGTGAGTCGTTGTACTCTTGTCTGTATGGTGAACTTTTTGAGTCGAGCCGCTGTGCTCGTGAGTGGATTATTGTGGATCGTTTGGTCGAGTGAGTCGCTGTACTCAATTATGAACTATTAAGTGTTTGTTGGAATGGAGTCTCGGTACTCATATAGGCGTTGTAACGCTTCCAGTGATTATTACGATGCGATGTGTGAAGCCGGGGGCTTGTTTGTTATTTGAGTTTACTGCAATATATATATTGTTGCTTTACAGTTTTAACATTAAACTATCTGCATGAAAATGGTTTGCATGCTCTCGACCCAAATACCGAATGGTCCGAGGGTGCATGACAGTCAGGTAATAACATACTCAGCAGGGGCTGATTCCATACCACAAACTACCATTTTTGCAGGTATGCAACTTCCGGTGTCGGCAAAGAGAGTGACGCGCTGGGTAGTATGATTACAGTTATTCGAACATGCACTGTTGCATTTTGATACGAATCTAGAAACGTGTATAGGTTTTGGATACTTAGAAAGCTCACTGTGAATGTATTATATTTTGGCTTGGGAAGTTTAGATCTATCTCTTGTTGTCACTGCGAGAAAATGTTTCGTATGTAAGAATATATCAGGAAGCACGTTATTACTCGTATGGGCGAGTAAGAACGGTGACACCAGTAGTTGATTTGTTGAGATTACCGCTGCGATTATATTGTTAAGTAAGATGATATGAGTCGATTAGAGTAGGGGTGTTACAAAAGTGGTATCAGAGCGGAGTACCGCTCTGATGACAAGAGATAGTAGGATTTATACAGTGAGCATAGGTTATGGGAATATGGGAAACGTTGTGAGGATACGTGACCTTGCGGGGTTGATGCAATGATTAAGACTTGCACACCATAGCCGTAGAGGCACTTCAATATTAAAAGACCGAGACTGCGGTATTAGACCGAGTTGAGGTTTAACCCGTCCTCTTGACTTATGTCAGGGGAGGTCTGGGTAACAGTACTAAGGAAGAACACGGGGCAGCGGATGGTGGTGAAGGCTCAGCAACCCTAAGTAATGCGAGGACGGTATGAACCGCTCGCACTTGATGGGAGAACATCCCGGGGAATTTGCAATGGTACCCCACCCGCCGCAGCCCGTACCTTGGGTACTATCTAGTGAGACAATGAAATGAGAAACACCACGGAGATAACTCTCCTGATCGGAAAGACCCGATGTGGATGCTATGAGTATTATGTTAAGTATAGAGAATAAAACTTTAAGTTATGATGGGTTGTTAGGACCAGGAATCCTGGTAATGGCATAATGCCTACCATATGAGTATTAAATGAATATTAAAACAAGGTTGAGGAGATAATTTCCATAGGACTAATGGGGTTCGCTTGCTATAAGCAAAACAACCCTGTCCTATATCCAAGAAAGCACGGGTCAGTGCGCTTGGGGGAAAAGAAGTGGAAACACTGAAGGTTCTTGTTCCTATAGTCCTATATGTAACAGATGGAAGGAATTACCTTTTGAAGTCTCATCCAAACCGGGTAACTCTAAAACCATGCAACACTGAAGGTTCAAGATGACCCGACGTGCATGAGGAGAAATCTTAAGAACTATAGGAACAAGAACTCGTTAAATTGCTATCATGCAACGCCTCGTGAGGAAAGTAAGACCTTACTACCATGACAAGCTTGTGGGAACGAGTGCGGGAGTGAGACTATATAAATTTGAATAAGAATTTCTGACATGAACAGGAACCCGACTAGGGAATAGCACTGCACTGACACACCGTACCGGTGGCGCAGGCTGCATGGCGCACTTGCCACTGCAAGTGCCACACTGACCAAAGTACTAAATTTCAACCTACCTTGCGCACTTGCTACAGCAAGTGCAGCGACAGTAAACTATTTCTAAAGGACCGAGTAGTCCAGGCGGATACCATTAACACTAAACTCTTATGCGAGTCCGTAATGCAATAAAGCAGGACATAGCCTTCTTAAAGGCAGGGGTACGACACCCTTGGGCTAGAGGTCGGTAAAACCTCGGGAGGACCTAGCCGGTCTGACCATTAAACCTGGAAACAATACACCATTTAGTAGAATATTAAAAGGGAGAGTAAATGAGAATAACAACAATTAGTGCCTAACAAGCCTAACCCCAGTGCCGGCAGGGACATTAAACGTCAATCATTACCGGTGGGGAGTGACGAGTCTTCAGGACCAACATACCATATTTAAAGAGTGCGCGACACTCATGGTTAAACCACTACCATTGAACATTGCCAAAGGGCAAGGAGTGAACTATACGAGTCAAAACTTCAAAAAAAAAATTAATAGATATATGTGAACGTGTAATAAGGGGCCGATGTAATGCCCGCACCACTCACAGTGGAAGTGCTGTTGACCCATTAAGCTGCTAGACTCCCGTATGGAGGGCAGTGGCAGTGGATATCAAAAAAAAAGAGTGAAGATTGCCTGACGACGGAAGATACCGTTACCTCAAGGAGAATGGAGGAAATATGAGTTAAATAGAGTAAGGACTATACAATGAAAAGGAATGATTAACGGAAACCACTAAATTGTGGGTATTCAATTGTAACCCCAGGAGAAAGTATTGGAACCAACTAGGAATAAATTATATAATAAGACTAACAATCATTGAACTATCAAGATAAGTATTGGATCCGAATATCGTATGGCCTAGGCCTACGGAGAGATACCTTAGTACCACCAAAGTGACCCAAAACTAAGGGAACAAGGGTGATGAATCACAAGTACTGATTAATATCAGACTAACGGGACTACCATAAGACAGGGGAGACACGAGGTGTCAACCTTTATCATGGAGTCCGAACTACACCATAAGGTATAATCTAATGGATTGGGTGAAGTTCTAGAAATGAAAACACATACCTGAGGGCGTTAACAGCCTAGGAGTGAACGGGAGAGGTAATAAATAGTTACTGATCCCCACTCACAGATACCAGATGACGAGCATGTGGAGACCAGAATTAGAGCGATAAGTCGCAAACACCTATCTTGGAGAAGGTAAAGGAAACACACATTAATTAAGAAAACCATAGAACCTAATATTAGGGCCATTCTGACGATAAGGTTAAGAAATGACAGCAGAGTTACTCAAACATAAATTACCGGGACTAAGGGTACGATAACCACCGGGTACGAACGCTACGAGTGCACTAAACGAGACATGGTACGACCGCACTCCTAGGAGCTTGTGGGCCTGACAGACTATATTAAGTTAGTTGGGTAAGTAGTAATGTATCAGTATGGTACCCCATGCATGTAAACGAGTAGTGTAGGACCCAGGAGGTAATCAACTCTGTGTCTAAGTCAGCGAATGGAACCCTGACTAGGTAAACCATGTAATGACGAGAGAGATCTCAGTCAAACTAGCAAGTTAGGAAAATCAAGGATAGCTTGATAATAAAGTGACATAAGGTCGCAACTCCACAATGGAGGAGTTAAACATAAGTTTTGGGGATTTTAGTAAACGAGGAAACTAACACCAATTTAATGGTAATGGCAAGTTGAACTCATGAATGAAAAGAGGAATTGAGGTATCTAAGGAAGTTATGTTAGAGAAACCTTTGTGATAATAGATGCTACCCAAAAGGGGACACAGAGAGAATTGTACCACGCGCTGAGGGCGCCGCGATGATGTCGCATTAAATAATAATAACCACATGCTCAAGTCATAAACGTTAATATGTTAGTACCAATTAGGTTGAACAGAAAATGAATACCAACTAAACCCACAGTCGTACTGTATGATTACAACAAACGAAGGGCGAAAGCGAGCATTATGAGAGATACTCTAAACTAGAGATTAAATACTCCATGCAAACCGCAATAGCGGATAACCGTCTAATCGACTGGTACATGGTGCGCAACAAGCGACCATTAGAATAACTGTTAACCCAATTATGTTAGTATGAATTAGAACATGAAAGATCAGATAAACTAATGGATTCCCCAATCGAGTAGAGGGATGAACCATACGTGTGGGTACTAAAATACCAAAACACTAAGGATTCGAGTTCACACCAGCAAAAGAGGACCTATAAGGTACCTACGGAATGAACTCATCCCTGAGGGAATGACTTTGAGTCTTGAAGCGCCAGTTAGTTGCGCATATCAGACTCGTTTGACATTTAAGGGAAATTACTACAAACACTAGGTGCTAGAGCATAGCTCGACAACCCTTAAACCGAAGGTTAGTTCGGTAGGGTCACATGAACCCTTGGGAGTATACCATGAACATGTATAGAATACAGGAAGAATAAATAAATAGCTAATTGAAATAATAAAGGTGTATAACAAACAATACCACGTAGTGAATAACTTACTACATTCCCATAATTATGGAAGACCGTGTAGAAAACACCGTCACGTGGGTTGAAACCGACATAAAACTACTACCTAAAAGAGGTAAACTAACCATAAAGTAGTTGGGCATACTGCTTGCGGAGCGAGTGGGCCCATATATTGCATAGGTTTGACATACCTAGCAGGTTTGGGGAAAAACAAATGATGTGTTTACATCTCCCGATCAAACCGTATATAAATAGACATACACCTAACCGAGATAGGCTATATAACCAGACGGACTAAAGCCGACCCAAAAAAAAAAAGGGTAATGAAATATGTAACACATTAGTGCACACGAATAGATCCACAGGAATGGAACATCTTGAACTTATTACTTCAAGATGATATATATTCGTAGATTACGTGGGCGTAATCCTTTTAAGGGGGGTAGAACGCCTTAAACATACCGTACGTTGGAGTACGTAGCGCATGGCACACATGCTGCAAACACTATTATTGTACGTAGAGTACAAGTGTCATGGTTGTGTTATATTACTTGAAGTAATATTGTGATGTATTATGTGTATGAACATAAATATATTTTAATTCGCATTAGTTATGGCGAATAGGAAAGGGAGTACAGATAGATTGTTCTTACCCTATTTCCGATTATTTACGCAAACATTGCGAACAATAGTCACATCACACCTAATTGTTAGCTCTGATGTGAGAATTCAAGTAGGACTTTCTGTAGCTCTGATGAGAGATTTCGGATAGAAGGAGTAGCAAGCTCCGTATTATGTGATTTGTGACTCGGTATAAAACCGACTGTTTGAATGCGATGAGTGGATCGGCATGAGACCGATGTGTAATCTAGTAGAAGAGAATACTCTAGGTGTTGTATGAATAATAATAAGTCAAGAGAACTTGGTACACGGTTAGGATACATGATCTTATATGCCAATGACTAGATTAATTACACTAGTTGACTTGTGTATCTATAGAACGCAAGGTGGCAAGTAACAAGAGGAAACAAGTTTAGAAATGAATAAACAATTAATTGATTGAAATTGACGTGGGAAGTTGAACTTGATCCTGGTCCGGTCAAGGGAAACCGAACACAAATTGAGGTGAGAGATAGTTCAACACTGACACTGACCACGTCGGGGTTGAATGATTCTCGAAACTTCCTACAAGTGGACACAGATATGAATGGAAATTGGAAGTTAGGCGTCACTCGAAGAGCCGTGGACCGTGGAGTCCTTTGTCATTAGACGGTGTGTCTGCGAGTGACATCACCCAGAGAGCCGTGGACCGCAGAGCCCTTTGTCATTAGACCGGCGTGTCTGTGGGTGACTAAGGAAATAAGGTGACTGCCCGAGGAGCCGTGGACCGCAGTGTCCTTCGTTGTGATCAAACCGGTGTGTCCGCGGGTAGTAGACGTTGGTTGGGTTGGGGATCGCCAAGTCCTGGTCTTTAAGACTGCTTCCCTGTGAGTTGTCAACGTTAACTATATGTGCACACATACATGTGGAATGATGTGTGGGTATCCTCGCGAGATACTAACATATAGATAGGGATGCGTGGAGTATTCCTTGCAAACACCTTTGAGTACTTTATGAGATTTGCACCTTGTCTAGTGCTGTGTATTATGAGATTTGCACCTTGTCTAGTGCTGTGTATTATGAGTTTTGCACCTTGTCTGGTGCTGTGTACTATGAGTTTACACCTGTTGAATATGTACATAGTACCGCTGAGTACTTTTGGTTGATAAGTTGGATGTGTACCTTGTTTAATGTTGTGATGTGAATGGGTATACCATGAATTTAATTATTTAATATATGTTGTATGCATAGACTAGGTTTGAACCTAGTGGGAGTTACTCCCTAGCAATGGACTGTCTGGTTACTTAGTGGAACTTGATTCCTTAGGTGAACTGTAGAGGATTAAGGACTTCGGGACGAAGCCTTTTAAGGGGGGTAGACTGAAATACCCCTAATCTTTAAAATATAATTAAATGATCTATTAATGATCTAAGATGATTATTAAACATCTAAATATTATTGGGGAACAATCTAAAAGATCTCAACAAGGCAAAACACGCCTTAAGATCGGTAAAGCCAAAAATGTGCTTTAAGACACCATAAAGATTGTATGACCTCAAATAAGATCCCAAGTGGATTCCTAAGTATTATAATGAATCAAGGAACACAATAAAACCATTCTCAAGGAGAACTAAGCTCAGGAACACCCTGTGACACAAAAATGTGCGCTAAAACTCCTTAAAGCGCGTTTTTGTGAGATTGCCTTTTAAATTGATTTTTAATGGGCTTTAAAATTATAAAATATCCTTAAATATGATATATAATCATATTATATCATATTAGGAATTTAATTCCAGAAATTTACGAATTTTTACAAATTTAATATTAAAATATTAATAAACCCTAAGTGGGGCCCGCATGAGTCAATATTGACCAAGCATGGTCAATGGTCAATAAATTGACCCACTTGGACCATGGAGGCCGGCTGCAATAAGAGAGGAGGGAGCATAAGTCATTGATTGACAAATAATGCTACCTAATACATGACTTTTCCAAAATAATGTTATTTTTACATTATTCAAATTTTACTTACCTTTCCCACTTCCTCCTTCCTTCCTTGTCCGATCTGCACCATCCCAGCCGAGCCTCTCCTTCCTCTCAAGCTCTCAAAGCTTGTTCTTGAGCATGGAAGGCAAGTCTAGCTCCTAAGCTCCTAATGTAAGTGTTTTAATGCCATTTTTAGCTCTTTTTCTTCATCTCTTCACTACCAACACCTAAATTTCGTGGCTCATCTATTCCTATGGCTTATTATCAGTGTTCTAAGGGTTAGAACAAGAGCTAAACTCGGTTGAGACCAGTAGAGGGACCAAGGTTGTTCAAATCTACATTTTAAGGTAAAAATGTGCTTTAAGCTCATAACTTTTGATTCCCTTCGAGTTTGGCTGTGAAACTTTGGTCATAGCCTCATCTTCTTCTCCTTTTCATATAGGATCTGTTGGTTAGCCATTTGGAGCAAGGGTGACCGAGATCCAAGAGAAATACTCTCTTTTAAGGCATTTTTCCAAGGTAAAACCTAATAACAAGGTAGGATTTCGAGATCTAACTATTTCCTATGTTAATATGGTAAATCTAACACCTTGTGGTGTGTTGGTTCAGGTCGAAAATACCTAGAACTTCCCTTGCATTTTTAAGGTGATTTTTGCCTTAAATCTTACATTATTATTATTCCTTATGGTTAAACTCAAGCTTGGAGTGTAACCATACCTTTTTTTTGTGTATTAAACATGTCTAAATCATGTGGTGATTTTTCCTACAAGTGACCGAGCTCATACAAGGATTAATCAAGGTATAAACACCTTAAACTTATGATTTTTGTAATCTTTAAGTATATATATATACATGGCCGAGAGTGAATATACATATATGGGTCATATTGACCTAAAAATGTAAAAAAATGGCTAAGATAAATTAAGCTAGTCATTTAAGGGATTTAATTAACATAATGGTCAAATCATGACATTATGTGGAAAAATAATTAAACCTAAGTGAGGCCGAATATATATGTGATATTTTGAGACATTTATTGTGTAAATTATTTTGCAAGTTCAAGGTTGTAATAAGGCCATGTCATTAGGCCATTTTAATTTAAGTTTATAAGCTTATTTAGTTTTATTTATGCTTATAATTAAAGTTGGGGCCAATTCGTAATTACTAAGAAAATAAAAAGCCGTGGGCTTAATTAGAGCAATTTAGGATTTTTAAATGAATTTAATAAAAATTATAACACTTTATAAAGTATTGGGTCAAATTGTAAAAATAGAAAAGTATAGGTCATTATTTGTAATTACCGAAAAATTGGTTCCCATTTGGTATTAGGAGTCAAAGTTGACTATATAGGAGACTTTGACCAAGTTTAGAAAATCTAAGAAATTAAAATACTACCTTATAATAAGATACTTATTAAATTGTAAAAGAATTATAAGTCTTGGGGTAGTAATGTGATTACCGAAACTTAAGGGACTAAATGGAGTTTAGTAAAGTCCTTAAGTTATTAGAAATTTTTAGAAGTTGATTTGGGTAAATTTGGAGTTTATATGAATTATCTAGGTATATTATAAGATATTTCATAACATGGTTACACATGGGTAACATAGGTGGTAAAACCGAGATTTAGAGAAGGTATAAGGTTAATAATGATATTTATAACCTTTTGGTATAGTTTGGTAATTTTTGGGATTATATATAAGGTTTTATGAGGATATATGTATAATATATAGTTTTGGTGATATTAGAAACTACATGTTTAAAAATGGGGTAAATTGGTGAATATAGAAAGTTAAGTGGTGGAAATTAAATTTAAATAGACCATGGGGTCTGTTCGGTATTTTGGAGAAATTGTAACTATAGGTAATAATTAAATTAAGGTTTAAGGATCATAATATAAGGTATACATTATAAGTGTAACAATGGAATATATTTTTGGGATTGATTTGTAAATTATGGAAGTTGGTGGGAATTAATTAAAAACCGAGAGTTTAAGTGTTGTTTGGATTTTATAACAAAATATAACTATAGGTTATAATTGTTTTAATGACTTAAATGTCATAATATATGTTATATAACTATAATATACATTATAAAACTATGTGGTGGATTTTGTAAATATTTGAGAATTATAGGTGCTGTTCGGAAATATTACTATTTTTGGAATAAAATTTATAATATGGTTTTAATGTTATAAGAGTTATAACATTTATAATATAAGAGGTATTCATTAAAAAGAATGAATATATATAATAATGACTTACCATATAATAAATAGCCCTATAATGCACATATATAAGTAATATATGTTATAGTGTGGGAAATATAATATAGTTCAATAACTATATATTACACAATAAAATGATACGAGATAGAGGGAAAAGAATTATAAACATTAGATAAGAAATCCTAATGTTAGGAGTATACATGAAATAATAAGGCTTTACATAGTTCAAGGTATTTTATACATGAATTATACTCCATTAAACTTGGAAAAACAAACCTTAGAAAAATAAATACTAAGGTGAGATGTATAATACATGATAAGGAATTATACATGCAATATAGAAACAAACTATACAATATACAAGGGTATATTAAGTTACATGCGATGACAAGTTTAAACGTTAGATATATTAATATACAATACGAGACTACGCATGTAATATAACGTTTTTCCGAATCCTGAGTTAAACCGAAAACCCGACAAACGTTGACAGATAATAACGGGGGATTAACCGGGAAGTATTAGAGACGGTACGGGGTACCGTAGAGTTGTGTCGTTATACGGGATGCTAATCAGTAGCATTATGTATTGTTTAGATTGTTAGAGACGACACACGGAGCATAGGATCCTGCTGATTCATACTCCACCGTAATACTTCCAGGGTGAACGGTATGTTATTTATGTGGCTTGATTGTCTCTGAGGATTTCCTCAGTACAGACTTTGTGTGAAAATCTGTGATAAGATTGAATGTCTGCTTGTGTGATTTAATATGCCTGGGTTGTGTATTAATGCTGCTTTATTATTATTACTGTTGCACGATAACAGTACCGTTCGTATATATGAACATATTATAAAACGAACTAGCGGCAATGATGCTATCTTATATGTGTAATATAAGGAACGTAAGTAAAACGTTGTAGCATTAAGATAATAAGATACATATAATATCTCAGATTTATATACGGAGCACCGGCCTCTTTAACGCCGCTCTCGTATCTAGCACTGGATCCCGAGTCGACATACTCAGGATTGGACTGCGACCTTAGTCTGCTGTGCTAGGAAAAATTTATGGTAAAGCGATGCGATGGTATAAATAAGTTTATCAAAAGGATGTGGCTCTTGCTGTGAATTGTGATCCGTTAACGATACTAGGATACCGTGTGGTAACCGTAAGTATCTGGATAAATTTCTGATGGACTACAGATGGTCCGTCGATCGGAGACTCTACCGCTGGAGTGGCTACTGCCGTGGGTGACCCGCCATAGGTGATGGGTAATTCAGAGACACGTCGTTCTAACGAGACGTTGTCATTAGACATGACTGAACAATTACGAACAACTATATTAACTCGTACATTAGGCGAACTTTATTTGGGCTTGCATGCCAAAGACGAGAGTTCATACTCGTTTATAATTCTCGTTGATTCGCCTTGTTGTTCATTGGCTGTGCTTTGTGGTTATGTGTGGTATGTTGGTGGGTTTGTTTGGACGAGCCATTGTGCTCATATTGTGTGTATGTGTTGGTTTGAGTGAGTCGTTGTACTCTTGTCTGTATGGTGAACTTTTTGAGTCGAGCCGCTGTGCTCGTGAGTGGATTATTGTGGATCGTTTGGTCGAGTGAGTCGCTGTACTCAATTATGAACTATTAAGTGTTTGTTGGAATGGAGTCTCGGTACTCATATAGGCGTTGTAACGCTTCCAGTGATTATTACGATGCGATGTGTGAAGCCGGGGGCTTGTTTGTTATTTGAGTTTACTGCAATATATATATTGTTGCTTTACAGTTTTAACATTAAACTATCTGCATGAAAATGGTTTGCATGCTCTCGACCAAATAACCGAATGGTCCGAGGGTGCATGACAGTCAGGTAATAATAACTCAGCAGGGGCTGATTCCATACCACAAACTACCATTTTTGCAGGTATGCAACTTCCGGTGTCGGCAAAGAGAGTGACGCGCTGGGTAGTATGATTACAGTTATTCGAACATGCACTGTTGCATTTTGATACGAATCTAGAAACGTGTATAGGTTTTGGATACTTAGAAAGCTCACTGTGAATGTATTATATTTGGCTTGGGAAGTTTAGATCTATCTCTTGTTGTCACTGCGAGAAAATGTTTCGTATGTAAGAATATATCAGGAAGCACGTTATTACTCGTATGGGCGAGTAAGAACGGTGACACCAGTAGTTGATTTGTTGAGATTACCGCTGCGATTATATTGTTAAGTAAGATGATTATGAGTCGATTAGAGTAGGGGTGTTACAATTCTGGTTCAGTAAAAGGGTCCTTTACTTGTATGACCTTGCATTTTTATGCGTCGGTCCTTGTGAATTTTCTTAAGTCTCTTTTCAACTCTTATTCCCTTGGAATTCACCTTTGTGATTGTTAGTGATTGTACACTCTTCGTGCTTCTTTGGCCTTAGGCCGCACAGTTTAGTGCTAAGCTGCTTAAATGGCTAGTGCCATGTTTGTTGGTGAAAGAAAGGTTTACTACGGTTTACATTCTCCATATCCCTAGCCATCCCATTAGATCATTAGCTGGACAAGTGCAATACCAAACACTCAGTCATACAGAGTGCAGAGGCGTAAATGCTTGACAGTAAGTCACTTATGTGATAGGAAAGAATATTTATGTCTGTCGTCTCGTACTTATACTCCGTGTTATTATCTGCTACTTCCTCAATCGGTCGCTTGTTGCGCACCGTATTCTTACTCATTGTACAACGTCGTTTTTACTGTTTCTGTTACGGTGATAGTTTCTCTTTACTCATTGCCATTGTCATTGGCACCATTCCCTTATGGTATGAATACCCTGGGGTTCCAATGTTCGTGTATATGACGGTCGTTGTAGCATACCGCACTACTATTATCTTCCCATTGTGGGGATGTTTAATTTCAGTTTAGGTTTCATGTGTAGGTTGGTTTACCTCACATTATTTTCATCATTATGATACCATTTACCAATTATCTTGGTTGACCAAGGATAAAGTAATTTATCGGGTTATAAGCTCTCTTGAGCGCTGGTCATTCGTGGTGTTCAATGTGTATTCCGTTGATTGTTTTGACAATGATTGTCTTTCAGTGCTGAGCATTGGTTATAGGCTCTAGCTGTGTAGTTCTACTTGTATGTACATCACCGGAACATCCCCAGAAACTTCAAGGGTTTTCTCCGGTCCCGTTCTTCAATTGAAGGGTATTTTATCACTGATAGGTGAAAGTTCTTGTTGAGGGGTTTGTCTCCACTCATAAGTCTCATGGCAAGGTTACTATGTTAGTACCTGCTTATGTACTGCATATGGAGTATACTTACTCCCTTAAGTTGTGATGGTTTGGAATGTCTTTTCCTTGTTTCCTCGCCTCTTGGCAATATCCATAAACGTAGGCTTTACTGTTAAAATAGATGAGACCCTCTAAGGGTTCACATCTTCACCACATTGGTGGTCTCCGGTATTGAGAGGAGGCTTTCCTCAAGTTTCCGTAGGGTCCAAGTGTGGACTAGGCCAATGTTGGCACTATTGCGATTTCTATGCCTCTGTGTTCTCATTGTTACAGAAGGCATGAAGGTAGTTAAAGCTTGACAACTGTATACTAGACTGATGCTCTAGTGACAGTGACAGTGTCGCGCTGAGTTGACCATTAAATCCAAGCCATTTAGGATCTGGGGTTGAATTGATGGTCCAGTTGTTGATTTCTTGTCGTATGAGACAAATCTTTGGAAAGTCTTGTTACCGAATGGTGTGGGTTATGCAACCGTTAAGGTTTATATAACATAGTTGATTGATGGCTTTTAAGCCTTATTGCTGTAAGCTATGTTCTTTGCAAGCTGCTTATACATTTTCTACTCCGTGTATACCCCACATGTTAGAGGCATTACTAGGCTCCATGGCAAGTCGTGACATCACGCTCCCGTTCATAGGAGACCCTTTAGGCAAGATGATATTAATAAGTGCCTCTCAGTACCTTAGGGTATTTCTGTTAAGTGGAATCCCTTCGGTGTCCTAACCGAATGTTCATTCTAGCTCCCGTGCTCATATCATTATGCTTGTTCAACTGCTGTTGACGCAGACACCCTTCAAGGATCGCTCCTGGGTGTTGGTAGTTATGCCGTTACATCCGGCTAATGTTCATAACATTGTTGTCCTCTATACCATCTTATGGGTATTGCATTAAGCTATCTCCTTTCGGGTTATGACGTCTCCCGTCGTTGGGTAGACCGTTTATACTTGTTCCTAGTGCTTGAGACTAGGTTTTAATATTCCCTTCAATGATGGATTTTACTTTATGGTAGTCTTGTAATTGCTCTTGGGAATTCTGTCCCGTTTGTTGAGCATTGTGGTGCTCATGTTAGGCAACTGCCTTACTGTTTTAGGCTGGGTATACTTCCCATCTGTCATGTATTTTTGATGTCCTGAGACATATCCAATGTCTACACTTACTAGCATGTGTTCCTTGCACTTCCTAGTTCTTATTCCTCATCTTCAGATGGATTCTCTGAGTTCCTTTATGCTTGATCCTCTGAGGTGTCCAGCTGTCCTGGGTTGAACTTACTGATGGTCCGTAGAACGGAGCTGTACTTCCCGTGTGTCGTACACTACATGTATACATACGTGGGGTATCATGTTGATACGTTACCACTTACCCAACTATATGTCGGGCCCACAAGCTCCTTCGGAGTGCGGTTGTCCCACATCCCGTAACGGGTATACTCGTAGTGTCGTCACACGCCTAGGTGAAGTATTCTGTTGCCAACTCTTGTATCATCCTATGATACTCACCATAATGCTATTGGTTTGGTTTTAAAATCCAAGGTTTTTTTTTTTTTAAAAAAAGAGGTTGTGGTTTGAAGAGAAAATTTTGGGTTTTAAGACAATGGTTCGGTGTTAAAAGAAATCTCTCATGGCATAGCCACAGTTGAGGTCTTGACCAAGTCTAGCCTCTCGCTGACTGGCATGTTCTAAATACAGTGGTCGGGCCGTTAGGCCTTTCCCAGGTTCCATACGTCTTGTTGTTAGGATTGGTGATCCTGGGGTTTGTTCATTACGGTCACTGTACATACTATGCATTTGTGACGCATTAGTGTTCCTTTAATATTCGTGCTGTTACTTGCACTTGCCGTGGCAGTGCGTGGTACTGGTGGTTTTTGGGTAAGCCGATACCGGTCACGGTATGGTTTTCACCTGTTCTCGATAGTCTTGTTGACTCTTCTTTGATCTTGTTGATCATTTACTTGGGTTAATTACTCTTCTGAGTAACTTCTTAGTAAGTTTGACATGGCTGTCATTGATCAGGGTAATTCTCCAATCCTTGGAGATTCCCCTTTGATTGGTTGTGTCTTCCTTGTGCTCGTTCCCACACGTTTGTTGTGGTTCCTGAGCCTGAGCTGTTTTAGGCACTACGGTTGTAGTTGCATCAGCTTATAGCTTGTGAATGTTCTTGTAGCTGTCCGAGCTATGTTGGCCAGGTTTGTAACCTATTTGGCATTGTAGTTTTGGAGTCATCACTCCCGACTATGTCCTTAGCCAGCTAGCATACCGTTGGTGGTGTTGCTTGGCTATTACTGTTGTCCCGCAGACTTGTGTCTCGGGTCCATTACTGCTCCTTTTCCATTTCGTTGCATGGTTAGTGCTCCTTTCCTGCTACTGGTTGGTTAGCTAGGTTCGCGCTGCTAAGCAACGTCGCCCCATGCTGTTGTAAGTTGTAGCCTCCTTGTAGTTGGGAGTGTTCATTCCACCACTATTAAGTGCGGGTATTGTTGTTCAACCGGGTTCCATTTCCGGATCTTTCAAATTCTTGGAATCTACTGTGCAACGAGTTCTTCCTCTTATAGGATTATCTCACTACTGCCAGATCGGGTTTCCCGAGTATGAGAGGTCTTTCCTTCTCTCTGGCGTACTTTCCCAAGTTATACAATAGGGTTAGTGGAGGGCGGGTCTGGTATTGTAGGTATCGGTACTCACCGGTAGTTCCTGACTAGCATATCTCTAATGCTAACACTCAGCCCTTAGCCCTAAGCTTCTAATTCCTAACTCGGTATTCTAAAACTCGGTATTTCCAGTCATCAGAGCGACACTTCGCTCTGATACCACTTTTTGTAACACCCCTACCATTAATACCATGCTTACCGTCCAATTTCCTACATATCAGATACACGCAGCGGTTATATGCTTACATACAATGGGTGATGACAATGCCGTTAGTACCCACGTGACTAACAAGGCTACTACTTCTACATACAGCATCGGTTCTGATGGACCGGAATCCCGAGTACTACAAGTCTACAATACGTTCTCCGTTTACCAAATACTACCACCATCTTCATTCAATACAATACTCCAAGTACAATACAGTATAATCTACATACCGAGTTTACTAGGTTCCTTATACAAGTATAATACCTCTTCCAGTTCATACATACTCACTAAGAGACTACTTACTGCCCATTCCTCACTACTACATTACTTTCTAAATACAAGGGGTGTGCTAGTTAATACACCTCTACATTCTGCTACTACTATCCAATGTAGTCACTGGTCTCGTGCCTTGACCGCATTCGCTTCGGGTACCTGCACACTAAAAAATGTCCCCCGAAGGGGTCAGCTTTCGCCGAGCATGATACCGCATACCCCGCGTACTAGTGAGGGTACGCCGACCACTTGGTCGAATACATGCGGTTGATTTCATTCAAACATACATGCATACATGCTCTTATACACAATACAACAATACTTACGCAAGGCATACATACATACACTACATTACATACAAGGAATACAATAAACCATCCAATACATACTTACCTTCTTCCGAAATACACATACTCATTACATACACAATATACAATTCTTGTTAGCTTCATTGGTCCACCCGGGTTAATCGGGTGGAGATTACTCTTTTACTCGTTACTTCATACACATACATACTCATACTCATACTTACTTACGGATCCATACTTACTTACTCTTACTCTTACTCAAGTTAAGTCGTCAGGACCTCGGCCCTGGGGACTACACCGTCCCACCTCCGGGATTTACTTGACTCACCAATCCGGGATGCTACCCATTTAAGGGATTTGGGCCGCGGACCAGTTTAAGAGTCAGGAATTGCAGCCAACCTCTTGTGACTCCGCATCCTCACGCGTGGCCGAAGCTATATCGGACTTGTACTCATTCCAATTTACTCACTTAAGTTAGGAGTTAGATAGTTAGGAATTAGTACAAGTCAACATCCAAGCCACAATAATACAATACCCATATACACTTACATACAAATACATTACAATATACAAGTACACTACAAGTATGATACACTTCATCATCATTCATATGTTTCATGAATTATACAAACTATTGTTCAAGACAAATATCAAGAATAATGTAAACAGGCACAGGTAGGTGCAATATAGTCCGATTCATGCATTTATCTTATTAGGTGATCAAATAAGCACACAAATCGGGGTAACCAGATTAGGATACAGGGCATGAAGAAATCATACCTTTCACCGTTGACTTTGGAACTCACCGACTCCCTTCGGTGTTCAACTAGTCGAATCCTATGACATACATACAATTGGGTGGTTAATTATCCATAACTAACCTTACTTATTACTTCCCAAAGGTTTCCTAGTTCATACTTACTAACTCTTTGTTACTTAAATACATTTACTTAAGTTACTTACTTACAATTATTTCTAAGCTTGTTTATAGCCTTAATGACCTTCAAACATCATTAATCATGTCTTAATTAACTTATAATATCATTACCCATCCTTACCCTACTTTAGTTTAGCTTTAAGATACATTCTGGAGGGTTTTTAGGGGTGTCCGGGTTAGTGTCCGGGTTTACAAACCGGACCAACCCACTGGAGCAACTCTCGGGTGCAAAATAAGCATGGTCCGGGTTTAGGGTCTAGTATAAAACCCGGACCACTTCATGTTGTGAGTTACGGGTGTCTTTTTTGCACGGTCCGGGTTTATACCCTAGTTTACAACCCGGACCCACTTAGTTACAGAACTCTCGGGTAAGTTTTTGGGGTGGTCCGGATTAGTATCTTGGTTTGAAACCGGACCACTCCCTTGCAAAAGTTTTGTCAAGTTTTCGTGCTAGTCCGGGTTTGCATTCTGGTTTGCAACCCGGACTAGTTACAGGTTTTGCAAATATGTAAATTTTCCAACTTGTTTCAACTCCAAATTTCTACCAATCTCTTTCCTTATATTTCTACATATATTCTAACATGTTTTAACATTGATTAGGCATTTTAAACTAGTCTAATCCTCCTCTATAAAAATCTGTTACATCCACCCATTACTTAGAGTTTTCCTCTCCCGTTACCATGTTTCCTTCTCCAATAAATGCTACAGATTTTTCATTTCCTCTTCCCATTATTCCTATGGCTCTTCTATAGCCTCATTTGCATTATACTCAACCTAAAGCCTTACTCACTACCTTACTCACTCATCCAAGTCTCACACATTAATTATCCCTTGTTTCTCCAACACATTTCAATACCTCTTGCTACAGATTTTTCCTTAAACCCTTACCATTCAATACCCCCTCCATTAATGCTACTCCCAACATTCTAAATCCATTACTTTGCCACTCTAGTTCTCCTCATTACCAAGACCCTCTTCAAATCTGTTTTCAACGTACTAAACTACTCACTTAAACTCTCCAAATTCACTTAGTTATTACCTAGGTAGTTTTCCTCTCTTACACAACTAAGTCCTCCTATTTCCATACAAATTTGGGCAGAGGTTCCCCTATAATTTAACATTGCCCACATACATATTCAGCTCACACATCCATTCTAGTTCACAATTCAACACTTATTTCACCTGTTTCAATAGCCAAAAATATACAAGCTCCCATATACAATACCAATACTAAAACACTCATAAAAATTCCTGCACATAAACTCTCATTCCCAATCTGTTTTAACAAGTTTTAACATATCTTTTAAGGCTTCAAAATACTTATATCCTCTTATACATTACTCTACTACAAAAATACCATTTTACAATACACATTTTCATTTCTAAAATCTGTTATATATACAAACATACACAGGGTTACACAATGAGCATTCTTACCTTGTTTTCCTTCTAGATTTTCTTGTTCCTCTTGCTTCTCCCTTCCTCTCTTTCTCCACCGGTTTAGCAATACAAATTCTCTACTCTACAACCCATACACATACACATTTCAATACACTAATAACTAACCCTAACTATTATTTAGGCTTTAGATGTAGGTTTCTAGGGTTTATAAATTGTATTACCTTCCAAGAGTGCAAATGAAGCTTGGAGTGGTTCAAGAACAAGATTTCCAACTCCTTCAACAAGCCAAAATCGGCTAGAACACAAGAGACCAAACAAGGTTTAGTCTAAATTTTCGTTTTGCCTTTGAGGCTAGAAAAAGATGGAGTTTTCAAAGATATTTTTACCTCAAAGAACAAGGAGAAGGAGGGCCTTCTAATGGTGGTGTTGAGGCTCCAAATGGGGTATACCCACAAAAACGAAAGTTCTCCGTTTCGATTTTTGAAAAGAGGGAAATGTTCCTCTTGATGAGAGGATTCCAATGGTGTAGTTTTATAATTTTTGGAGAAGGTTTGATGGGTAACAAGAGGAGAGAAGATAGGTTTTGTGTGGGTTTGCTTGTTCTCCATTGATGTCGCATGGAGGAAGGAAAAATAGAGAGTGAGGGAGATGGGTATGTACGTGAGTGTTGTGAGGAGAATGAGGGAATTGGAGAGAGAATGTGAGAGAGGGAGTTACTTTAGTGTTTTACTTTTTGCTTTTTAATTAGTTTGTTTGTTTGTAAATAAGAAGAGGTGTGAGGGAGTGTGAGAGAGGGGGGGGGGGGGGGAGTCCATCGGATGACAGCCCACACACACACAAACAGTTTACATTTTATTTAAAAGTGGACACATAAGTTTTGGTTATTTATGCTTTTACCCCACAACTTCCCGTTTTTTACAGTTTTTACTATTTTCTCGTTTTATTGATTTTATTGGTTCTAACCTTCACTAATGTTTATTAATGACTATTGGTTGACCAAAATTAGTACGAGTCTATTTGACCCGCTTAAAGACGCGTTTTCCCGGTTTCCTCGAAAAACGCGCTTTAAGGTTCGTTTTGTTTTTAATCCCGTTTAAGGATCCGTTTTCTTCGGGAGTTGTTCCCATATACTATTTAGACTTAATTAAGCCTTTAGAATCCTTATAATACGCTAACCGAGGTCTCATACCCCTATGGTTATTTAACGCTTATTTAGCGTTTACGCTTTTTAAGCGTTTCTTTATTTCTTTTGGATTTATTTTTCCTTACCAATATTACGTAGGCACTATTTGGCTCTTGAATACTTATTAGAATTATTTTAATCGCCATATTTAAGGTCGGGGTATTTCATTTATAACCTCCCAATTATATGTATTTATATATAGCATTTCGTATGGTTATTTGGTAGTTCTCCTGACTTCCGAATATACGGATTCAAAGTTTGTTCTCTTCTCACTGTTTATTATGAGTCCAGCATTGTCACTGTAATGATACTAGCTGAGACCCTTGGTATTTGAGCAGGTATTACATCCGTGCTTATTTATGTTGGATGTTTAATTATATATAGTGAGATTCTGTTCTACTTTTCTTGATATTGTCATTGGTTATTTGTTGTAGAACTACACTGATAGTCATATTTCAAGGTTTCGCACGCTCTTCTCGCAAAGTTAATAAGGGATTGTAAGATTTTCCAGTCCCGCACTGGGCGGCAAGCTCAGTGCCTGGGTATCCCATAAAATTCATTGTTTGCTCTTCCCAAGGAGGTCTTCATTCGCCTTCCTGGTGCCTTTAACTCTTGCGTTCGTTCTTCAAGCATTATTAGGTTTATGTGTTTTACTCGACTCTGGATATTACTTCATCACTGTCTTGGAATATGATCTGACGTCCTTATAGTTAGCCACAACTTGTAGGTCTTTATGGTTTCCACCTTTATTTGGTTTACTGGAGCGGCACTTGTTGAAGCAAGTGCGCCATGCAGGTTGGATCATCATGCAGTGTATGTCCATTGTGATATATATATACTCCTTCGTCATTGTATACTTGGCGGTATTGTCAGCCTTTCCCGTTGTCACTGGTATGGCGTCACTGTTGAATGTCGTCAGCTTCTCATGTGGGTAGTGGTTGGCGCCGTACGGTCTTCAACACATCCTTTCAATAGCTCAAGTAGTCTTAAGTACTTTACGTTAATTAATGTATCTCTTTTCATGACATCTGCTCGTTATTTAGGCAGGTCATAACTTATAGTTACTGTAAGTTTGAATAGTTGTTAACGCCCTCGGCGGACCAAGAAAAACTAACTTACTAGTCCTCACTGTACTATCTTACACCCTGTATCCAAGGTTAATTTCGGTTGTATTCAGATCTCAGAGCGCAACTACGCTCTGATACCACTTTTTGTAACACCCCAACCCGAAACTCCACAACCTGTACGATGATAGCTCCCAAAGATAGCAAGAAATGCAGCGGAAAAATATAAAACAACGGGTGGTGCTACAACGCCGTTAGTCACCCATGTGACAACAAGGCTAACTCCAATACAACTTACAATGCTACGGTCTGAGCGCTGAATACAAACTGCTTAAATAACAAAACCAATAGTAAAAATACAATACTGTAGAATGATGCCGGTAGTAACATCCTGTCTTAATCTACCCACCTACACTCGGGTGGGAGAGCTCTTCTATCTTCAGGTACCTGGATTGTTTAGCCATGAAACGGCTCAGCAAAATAATTTGCCGGTATGTATGAAATCGTGCAGGCCACAAGCTACTGGGCCACACCAACTATTTTGTCGTATACATGCAAGTCATTTTTGTAAAGCTGTAAATAAGCATCATAACATAATCATAACAAGCATTCATACAAGGACAATCATGTCACACAGAACAAGACTTCAGAAGGTCAAGTTAGATGTTCTGTAATTGCTTGATAGTAGTCAGATCCATACAATTGGACTAACATGTACATAAGAGTTCATTAAACAGTGGAGGTATAGTGACCTCGTTAAACTCTATCTTATAGAGTAAATTGGTCGGGTATGATAAAACCCTAGACGAGATGGGACTCTCGTACAAGTAGGTGGGTAATAATTCCCTCAGAAGATAACGTAGTTAACTCCTGTACTTAAAAAGATGGGTATCATACCCTCGAGAGAAATGCAGTCTTCCTCCCAACTTAATAATATTCTGGTACGGTCCCGGTGAGTGGACAAAGAGTGCACCCAAAACTTCCGTCGCGACGTATATTTGAATAGGAGACGACTTGAGACATGTACAACTCCTGTAGCATGCATGGCCAGAACAACTGGGCTCCTCGCTTCTTGTAGTATAGAATTTGTTAGGTGTCACACAAGGACGTTAAGCAAGAACACAATGTAATGTGTATTGTCAGTTATCATGATTAGGATAACGACGTTCGTTATAAAGTGAAGTCAGTGAGAAACTTGAGTACAAGTCCCCGGTATAATAATTCGCAGGTATTTAATCCTGGTAATGTAGTGTTGTATGCGTGGAACATACACGTTACACTTAGTAACATCACACACATAAAGTAACACAACGGTGCACAAGAGTAATACACATTTTACATATAATTATCTTGGTCGTTAATTCAAACAACAGACAGCACACAAGCCGGTGTAATCTGGTAGAAAGTAGACTGCAACAATTCCATACCGTTCACTGTAGACTGTACTTGTTTAGTTCCTGGTCAACGTCTGGTCAAACAAAGTCCTAGAATAGGATTAACTGAGAGTGTTAATTTATGTAACTCTCTTATGATAATTTTATTGATTCATGAAACGATTTCATATTCGTTATCTCATGTGAGGTTCATCCTTTTATACTTAGGTAGTTTCTTCTCCTCTTTTCCTTATTATTATTTAAGGTATTTATATATTTCCAAATCATGTAGTCTTAATTTATAAAACTTATATTGTGTGGTAATTCCTTAATTACCTTATGATTGGATGTATAACTTATTGTTATTCCTTGTGATTTATTTCTAAATCCTTAATGTATATAACTATATATTCATGTACCATTTATGTTACAAGTTTTACAATTGTTCAAACGACATAATAATTTATAATTTAATCAATGACATTTATTGGTCATTGTTAATTAATTCTCCTTAACTTTATTTTCAAATATGTTATAACTCCAAATATTATTTGGTGTTTCCACTTTAAATTCCTTATATTCATTCCCTTTTGATTTACTTGAAAATCTAAAATATATAATTTCATACAACATGTACTATTTATGATACTTATATATAATTGCCTAAATAACATAACAACTTAATAATTCCTCAGATTATATTTACATGTTACGCACGGGCATATTATTCCCATATCTTTTATTAGTCACAAACTAACCCCAAATAATATTATTTCTTTTACAAGTAAATTACTTGTACTTGTATATCATATAGTTTTAATTCCATAAATCCTTAAATCATAATTTCCTTTTCTAAATTTCCTAAATATCCATATAGGACCTACAAAATATTTTAATTCCATAAATACAACATACTTTTCGGTATTATATTATAACCTCATTATTTCATAAACTTTACAATATACTCCAAAATACATCATATACTTAGTTTTATTTTCTTAATTAATAATTCACTAAACCTCCTCCAAAAATTCGGTATTTATTATTTGAACCACCTAACTTTTATAAATTACCAATTAGCCACATTGATTTTCGGCTATGCCATATAGTTCTCACAATACATTTTACCTCAAAACTTTATATAAGTTACATTAACTTATAAACTATAGTTTTAATATTTAATTGCTTAATCAACAAGTGGACATTTATATTTCTACAAATTATGCTTTCGCCCCATATAAGATCCGGTTTTATAGTTAAACTCTTATAAATTACATAATCACCCCAAAACTTTTATAAACTTAATATTTCATGTCATAAAATCATTTAACCCAAAGTTTTCGGAAACATTTTGACCAAGGTCAAATTTTATACTCAATACATAATATACCCATAAACTTATAAGAATCTTGGCTTTACACCATTCTTTCCAAAAAATTACAATTCGCCCCAAAACTTTATAATAGTTACTTAATAACTTATAAACTATAGTTAAAATTTAATTCCTCTAATTCGGAAGTGTACTTTATAATTCTCTTAATTATGGATTCGCCCCATATTAAACTCCAAGTTTTCATAATAACTTTATAAATTACATAATAGCCCAAAACTTTATAAATTGTATTTTAACATGTTTAAATCATCTAAAATTCATAAACTTAATTCCTAACCTTATATTATATCATAATTACTCCAAAGGTACCCTTAACTCTCGGCTTCATTATATATACACCAAACTTGTAAAATTTACAATTTAACACATAACTTAATTAATTAGCCATTTAAGCACTAATAAAAAATTGTTAACTCACCAAACTATATAATATAAGTTTATAACATATATAGCTCATTAAAACCTATTTTTCACCAAAACAATTCGCCATAAATAATAGGATACCATATAGATATAAAAGTAGATTTATAAGTCTAAATAATTACACATAAATTCACATGAGTCATATAACTCATGTAAAAATTATTGTAATGTTTTAGATTGATTTTTAGCTCAAAATAGAGCATATTTGCCCTTGACCATTCGGCATGTATATGTATTTAACTAGGTAAATTTATGACACCAAAATGTGTCTTAAGGTAAATATTTCATATAGTTATAGATTATATTTTTGGTATATGTTACCATATGATTTTGGTTTTAAACACCTAGGAAGGTGTACATATTTTTATACAATTTTTAAGAGCTTAAATAAGCTTTAAAACAATAAAGGTTACTTAGTAAACTTACTCTTAATAAAGGATGATTAAGTGCTTGAACTCCTCTTGAATTCCCAAGCTTCTCTCCAATGGTAAATGGTGTTCTCTCTTCGGTTTTTATGCAACAGAGGATGGGGTTTAGGAGTTAGATCTTTAACAAAGATCTTAAGTAGATTTGTAAGTAGTTTTCCAAAGATTTACCTTAAGCTTTTCTCCTTAGAATTTTGGCACACCTAGAATGAATGAAGAATAAACTTTCCTTCATGAAAATGAAGAAGAAAAGAACCTTAGAAGATGTAGAATTTGGTTACACATAAAAATGTGCTTTAATGATTTTCAAGCATGAAAATACCTTAAGGTAACCTTGAGATGCTCCTTGGATTAATGTTGATTTAGACAACTTCCTTGGAGTGTTATTTGATGCCGAAACCTTGTGGATATGCTAGGAAGAATTTTGCTTCAAGACTTGATGAGAAATGCTGGGAAATTACCTTAGAAATGAAGATAGAAGTTAAATCTCCATTAATGGACTTAAGAGCTTCAAAGGAAGTAGATGAAAGAAGAAGAGAGGAGCTTACCCAACCGGTTGCAATGTGTGAAAGAATTAGAGGTGCAACCGTAAGACTTAGGCTAGTTTGGAAGGAATTTTTGTTTTGTTTATTTGGACCCATAATGGGCATGTTAGGTCTTGTCTTTGTTTAATGTTTTTCTTTAGTTTATTAGGCTTCAAAGTCCCTAAATTAAGGTACTCAGTCGGCCATGTTACAAGGCAAGGCAAGGTGGAAGAAATTATGGAAGCTAAATGACAAGGTAAGTTAGGTAAGGTTTTATTCTTTTGATTTTTCAATGTTAAAGCTTGTCTTCTTCTTCCCATGTAGACCCACGAATTCAAGGCTGTTTGGAGCCTCTTCAATCGCCATTCACATGCCTTGGACAAGCATGGAGTTGTCACTTGCATTTAACAATTCAAAAAGTAAGTCTAGATCTACTTTTTGCCTTAATAATTCTTGCTTTTGTCTAGCTAACATGGCCTTGTTTTCTTGCAGGATTTCGAAAGCATGGAGGTCAAATGAGACCTATATTCTTTTCCCATTAAGTATTATAGCACATGGGAAGGTGAGTCACCATGTTCTATGTCTTTTATAAGTTTTAAATGCAAATTTTATACTAGTTGTTAGGTAGAAAATCGGCCCCTATAGAGCTCATTGTTTGACACTGCCTTTAATTGATTTAGAGGGTCACTTCATCCCCATTTAAGATTCATAATTCATGGCATGTCAAAAACTACAAGGTAATTGCGTAAAACTCGTTTTAGTGACCCCGAAGGTTCGTTTTTGTGCTCTAAGGATATTTTGGGAAGAAAGTTGTCTTCATGAGTCCCAAGTGTTTATAAACATTTATTATAGTAAATAATGATATATTAAGATGTTACATTGAGTTATATGGGGTTATATCAACCATGACATAATTTCGGGCTATCGGGACACTCCCGAGGCAAAAAGGAGCGTTAAGAATTCCTCATGAGGTTTTTGTTGAATTTTGAGAACCTAGCTCGTGGGTTCTATTTAGAATGATTATTAATGATGTTAGGAACTATAGGGATGAATTATATAGGAGTTCGTGCCGCCTCGGCACCTCTCCGGGCTTTTCGTGCTTTAAGGGGCGTGCGTGAGCGCTCCCGAGCGTTTTGTGTTTTTTACTGAATATAGCCTAGGGACTGTGTTTGTATAGTCACATAATGAGGTTATGAACATTGGTTTGAGTTTAAAAGGTCATAGGACTCATGTATTACAAGGTCGCACGTAATTATACGTTTAAAGGCGTTTTACGAACGTTCTTCTCGTCAAGATGTTTAGTGCGCATCTTTGACCTTTGATGAGTTATTATATTTTCATAATACATAAAATAGGTGTAACATAAGCTGTTACATTTATCTAAATGTGTATTTAAATTTATTGTAGCATTTATAGATGCTTAGGCATTCGTAAAATAATTACGTTGCTCGTTTGTACACACGTTCGTATTAATCTTCCTTGTTGACGCTCTCTCTTTCAAGCTAGTTATGTAAGGAGTTTAATCCTTGCTAATAATCATACATAAATGTTTGTACGAGTACGTGAATATGTTTAGTAAAATTACGTTAGTTAGCGTTTATGGTAAGACGACTATTTTTACGTGACGTTTGCATGCGTGAGTTTGCATGTGCACGTGTAGTAATATTAATTTACGTAATGATACCATCTGTGACAGCCCAGCCTAATCAGCCCACATGTGTGATATTGTCCGCTTTGGCACGCAGGCCGCACGGATTTGTTCCTAGGGTTTCCTAGCCCCAAAACGCGTCACACAAGGAAGAGGTATCCATGCACCTATAAGGCACACTTCGTTCTCCTCTCCAATCGTTGTGGGAGAAACACCACGCCGGGTGTTACACTCACTCTACCCCCTTAGGGAGCCCAGTGCCCTCACGGGCTCACCGGCGCACCGACCTGGGTCTGGCTCTGATACCATCTGTGACAGCCCAGCCTAATCAGCCCACATGTGTGATATTGTCCGCTTTGGCACGCAGGCCGCACGGATTTGTTCCTAGGGTTTCCTAGCCCCAAAACGCGTCACACAAGGAAGAGGTATCCATGCACCTATAAGGCACACTTCGTTCTCCTCTCCAATCGATGTGGGAGGAACACCACGCCGGGTGTTACACCGGCCTATGATAAAAAAAACGATATACAATATAACCATTTTAAAGGGGCGTTGTTTATTCTTTTTTTCCCAGCAGTGCGAGTATCGTTAATACAACCGTAACACCCCTCTCCTTAAACACGTAATAATCTCTCACGTAGCAATAAATAAAACGTCTTACAGTGGAAGAAATAATAACAACAACAATACTCACTCGGGTGTCACCGGCCATTACTGGCCCATGCGAGCAACGAAGCCAAACTACATCTAACTTCCAACATAAACAAACTGCTAACCGCCGTGATAACGAGAAAACTCCTATACATCATACTAAGTCCATACATCATAAACATCGACAAGTGAGCGTCTACCCAAACCTGAATATACATAACCGTATCATATACAACTCCATGTGCGGTAATTAAAATAAACTCTAATTACCCTGTTCCCGCACTTCGGCTTCGGCGATAGTCAACAACCTGCATATGGTGTAGTATCAGCGATAGACGCTGAGTATGCCGGGCCTAGACCCTATTGGTCACTTAGTCATTTTAACCATCTTATTATTAGATTGGTTTCATGCTTTAGCATTTTACAGTTATAAACAATACTGTAATTGTAACACCCCTACTAATAACACACACTTAATCATTAACCGCAGCGGAACTTATATCATAAACACCGACTAAATCAATGGGTGTTACACGCCGTTAGCCACCCACGTGGCTAACAATGCTACTGTATACACAACGTACCGGTCTGATGGACAAGATTACCGAGCATTACACTTTACATTTACAACTCCAGTATATTCTGAACACAATTACAATTACAAACCAAACTGTACCGAGTCTAATACATACCTCTACCGATATCATGCTAAACTAAATAACCACACCATACATAAACAGTTACCATCCCGTCCTACTCTCGAACGGCTGCCAGCTCCATTGTACCTGAAAAGTATGGGGCCCCCAAAGGGGGTCAACACCTTTGCTGGTATGGTAATCCTGCAGCCCGCATGCTACCGGGCCACGCACAACTATTTGTCGTCTGAGCATGCGGTCAATTATATTCAAAACATGCATGAAACTATACACATATATCATGCTTATAAATCACACAATCGATGAACAGGATACAAACATAAATTAACACATCACATTGGTTAGATCACATTATTGCATCATTTGGCCCTTGAGGGTTTTACCCTAATGGAGCTATTCCTTGCTAGACGACACATACCCATTTAATCGGGTTATACTTAATTACCCCTTATATTTATACGAAGTTGATTTTGGAGATCAACGTACATAACATAACAACATACTTCACATAGATGTGTCAGCCTTAATATTGGTCCGATCACACCATACACAATTTCCCCTAGCTCCAATAGTGATGAGGTAGGTAAGTCTTGGTTAAGCTTGTGGGTGGTTGTAATCCAAAGAAAGAGAACAACCATAACATAACAGTATTCCCCCTAGCCCGAACAACAATCGAGTAGGAAAGCCATTGATCTTAGGCTTGTGGGTGATTGAATTCCAAGAAGGAAAACCAATCAATAACAGAGTGGGAGTCAAAGTGAATATTGGCATCAACTCCCAAACAAACTTTACACATGATTCCCCCTAGCCCAAACAAAAGTCAGGTAGGTGAGCCTTGGTTAAGCTCATGGGAGATTGAATTCCAAGAAGGAAAAACAACCATAACATAACAGAGTGGGAGTTAATTCATATATATATATATATCAACTCCCAAACTACGCGCGCGACCAGAACGACCGGATTCCTCACCCCCCATTATATATACATATTAGTTAGTAGTTCCTTATGTAACTTAGCACAACATGACACCATATGGTGTTATAAACTTGGTTAATCACACACAAGGGAGGTAACATTCCACTTGACACACATGGACAACCACATTCATTAAATAATGATATATTAAACAAAGCAACACACATCACACACAACCACGACATGCATCTACGCACGGATAGCCGTAGTTAGAACGTTCCCGTAGGTTGGGACGTTAAGTCCGAACACCGGTTTCTTATGTGACTCTAGAGTCGGTTAGTTTCGGTTTAACACATATTAGAGATTAACGGTGTCGGAACCAAATTTGCCACATAAATGAATTACTGTAAACTCATTACATGCTTATCTTGCAAGGTGGCCAACAAACAGAAAACAAGTTGGCATACAAGCCGGTGTAACCCGGTAGGACACAGGTTGCAAGAAAACCATACTTGTCACCGCGGGGAATTACTTTACCGGTGTTCTCACGTGCTTCGGTTCACACTTGTTCTTCATGTCTTACTCTTGAACCACTATTTACATGTCAAATGGTTCAATTAACATTAAGGTGTTACGGTAGGTACATAATTGTTATTCCTGTACTTACCCCGGTATCCCGTTATTTCGGTTTAACTTTGTGTACTTAAACTCATAACTTTCCCAATCACTCCCAACACTTGTTTATACTTCTTAGGACCTTTAAAAGTCACCAAACAAGGCCTTAACAACATCCAAAACCATTACCCATCAATCCCCCACCTTTAGAACACTTTAAAACACATTTTAGGCCATTTTTGGTCTGGTCCGGGACTTGGTCCTGACCCAAGGTCCCGGACCACCTCTGTAACTCACTCTCGGCCCTTTTTAAGCATTGGTCCGGGACTTGGTCCTGGACCTAGGTCCGGACCACCTGTAAACTCGATTCTCGGCATATTTTTAAGCTTGGTCCGGGACCTTATACAAGGGCTAGGTCCCGGACCCTGCTAAAAAGCTGATAAAAGTCCATTTTTCAACCCCTAAACCAACCTTAATCCACACCTAATCATTCCATAAACTCTCCATAAGTTTCCTACATAATTAAACACCTTAAAACACCCCTTAAACACTCCTAAAACGTTGGTCCAATTCACCACCCAATTCTTGTTCAAATTCAACAAACTCACTTTTCATATTCCTGCATTTTGCACACTTGTGCATTTCTATTTCCTTTTGATAGTTCTTACCTCCTACCAAACTTACCAAATCCATCAATGACCATTACCAATCATTCCTACATAAGTGCACTTCTAAAACCCACATTCACTCCTTGTTTCACAAGTTACTAGCACCAACTCTTTTTCTTGGAATTCCAAGTTACCAAGCATCATTATGCTACAGATTTTGCAATCTCTTATATCCATTCTCCATCTACCATTATAAGGCCATTAATCCACTCTACTCAACACTATAACACCAAGGTTCTCTCATTCTCCAAGCCATCATCAAAACACTCATTTTCTACTAAAATTTCGCCATAAACTCCCCATAAACCTTACACATCCATTTTCACCATTCCTCATCCTTTTCATTCCTAATCTAGCCATACCCTTTCAAGGGTCCTACCAGCACACCATATCAATCCAAAATTCAACAATATTTCAATATAGATCCAAACTTAATTAACCACAATATAACCACAACTCAAATCATTTGGCTCCAAGGCCCTCAATTCAAACCAACATTTCACAAAATCCAACTAACCACAATCTAGCACATTATTGCTCCAGATTTTATTTCATCTTTTATTTTTCCCAAACCCAATTCTGAAACAAATAATATAGGCATTTAAGGTAGATTCCTTACCTTAATCCACAAGTTTCTCCTTAATTCTCCTCTTGTTCCTCATCTCCTCAAAATCGGTCAAGATGGAATGGAGTTTCCAAACTCCATCCCAACATTCAAGAAACACAAAATATATCCCATTAATTATCTAAACCCTTAGGAAATCTCAATTCAACAAAAGGGGCTTAAAACACAAGTTAGGGTTTTACCTTTGGTGAATTTTTGAGTGGGGTTCTCACTCATGAATCAAAGGGGAAACTCCACCACCATTGGAGAGTTGAATTGAAGCTCAAAATCAAAAAGAAATCAAGGTGTGAGAGAGGGCAAAAATGGCCAGCTCTACAAATGGAGAAAAAATGAGGGTTTTCATGGAGATTTTTACCTTGTTTGAAGAAGGGACTCCAAGCTTCCTTCTGATGCCATTTTCTCTTCAAATGGGGAAAAACCATGGAGATGAAACTCATCCTTTTGAAATTCTGAAAAGAGAGAAAGGTAGAGGAGGATGAGGAGAGTTCAAATATGTAATTTGTTTTGTATTTGAAGCTTGGAGTTGGCTAGAGCATGAGGTAGAAGAGAGGAAGCCATTGGAGCTTGGGTGGAGAGCTCAAAATCGCAGCATGGGGGAAGGGAGGAGGATGAGTACGATGGAAGAGAAGAGGGAAGGAGAGAGAATAGAGAAATAAGTAAAATAAGGAGGAAAGAGAAGATAAAGTATCTTTTTTTAACTTTTCTTTCCTTCTTTCTTTTTCTTTCTTTCTTTCTATTTTTTTGTGTGTGAGGGGGAGGCTTTTTGACTAGTCAAAACCAGCCCCCTTAATATATACCAGCTGGAGCGTTTTTCGTCTTTTACTGAAACGCTCGTTAATTTACCCGTTTTAGCACTATTCACTAACCGGGCCCGTTTTCTGGAATTTTCTCGTTTAATTAATTTTAATGGTTCTTAAGCTCCCATTAATGTTTAATTATAGTCATATAGTCAACTATAATTTTTACGGGGTCGTTTAACTGTTTAAGTCACGTTTTCGGGTTTTCTCGAAAAACACGTTTTAAGACTCCGTTAGCGTTTTAACGCATTGTTTGGATCCGTTTCCTTCCGGAATTTTTCCCACATGTTCTTAGTGTGTAATTAAGGTATAAGAATACATTTATAACCCTAGTGAGGGTTATATACCTCCTAAAATAATTAAATACGTGTTTTCAAGTTTTGTGACTTTTACGCATTTTCTTTATCTTTTGTTTTTTTATTTCTTCACCAATGATCTTAAGGACTTAATTAGCCTTAGAAAATCATAATTACACAATTAATTAACATATTAAGGTTTGGGGTATTTCAATCTACCCCCCTTAAAAGAACTTCGTCCTCGAAGTTCACACTTCCTAAGCATCATTTGAATTAGAACACGGGGATTACTTGTAAAATGAAACTTTCATAACCCAACATACTTTTACATAACAACCTTGGACTTAACGGTCCGGGTAACATATCCACATTTGTACTTACATAACAACCCTCAGACTCTCAGGTCTGGGTCACATAACAACATTCAGACTCGTAGGTCGGGATAATATTTATTACACATATCACACACAACATGTCTTAGCATGTATAACGAACAAAAATACTTTTTCCATCTCTTCATGGGCTCGGTCCTAAGACTACAGGACGTTACAGTCCTCGAGTCCATGTCGAGTACATATACACTGTGATCCCGCAGAACCCAGTCGCGATGGACACCTTCTGGTCCCCGTTCCTTTGGGAGATCAAAAAACTACATACATTTTAAAATATACTTCTCATGTCCGGTCCCGACAAAGGCTCGTACGCTCAGCTCATGAGCGTAATCAAAAATCTCTTTATGGGGTTAAGTAGTAACAAATCCTTTATCGGAAGGATACTAATTGAAAATCCTCTACAAGGTCAAATAAAAGAAATCCTTCCTCTGAAAATACCATTTAAGAATCTTGGAAATATTATTTGAAGTCTTGAAAATACCAATCGAAAATTTGAAAACACCAATCTAAAATCCTTTTTGAAAACGCCATACAACTCCAAGTCCAATTTATGCTAACTGCATCTTATTCTTAAGGCGATTATTTGTGACCACTTATAGGGAGTTTCAAGAATCATCCAACCCTGATGTGATCAGCATCAGTGTTGAACTATCTTTCCACCCCAATTTGTGTTCGGCTTCCCTTGATCTCATGATAACCAAGTTTCACCTCCCACTTCATTTTCAAACAGCAACTACTTCACGTATGTACCATTTTCTATCTTTTAATCCATCTAGTCATAATCATTACATCTCCAAGGGATAGAACTCCGTCTATCAATCATCATCCAGATTCAACTTAATACAAGTTACCTAGGGAATTTAATTCTCACTAGGTTCTATGTCGGTGTCATACCTCTTCATAAATCACAATACTGTATATATATATATATATACTTTTATCAAAATACAATACACGGTTTTACATTTAGTATCATATGAACATACATAGTCGGGGTTTTAGTTCCCGAGAGTTTCCTACTCCCTTACACCTGTACTCTCACACATAACAGTTGACAAGGTATATACATTTATCACAATGGCATTCGCATCTTCTGTGCGCAATTACCACAATTAAACCATGAATGAATGCGCATGTTCATATTACATACGCACCAATCATCAAAACATTCTTTTGTGCTATGCACAACATAACATAGTTCACGTACACTTGTACGTTAAAACACACTAAGCGGTTTTAGGCTCTACCCCCCTTAAAAGGGATTACGCCACGTAATCAATCACTGAACATTGGTTTAAAATGTTGTGCCGCCGTGAAGTGTCTTAACTTCCACGCGGTCTGTTATGCAATGCGTTCCGGTTAGAGGATCTTAACCATTTTAGTCCCTAAACCAAGAATTCTCATTGGAGCTTATTTAACTCATAATCGGTTTCGATTCTGGCCTGTCACGCTTCTAGTCATTGATAATTAGCCATTTACTCATATTCGCTATGCACATTCCACATTTGAATCCCTGGCCTTTGCTGTGCAACTCTGATAACTTAGAGCTTATTTTGCCCCATTTGTTATTCTTAATGTATTGTATATCTCCCATTTATCACCTTTATCTTGGTTATAATGGTTTCCCAACCGACGCGTGGTATCTCTTACCGTGAGCGAATTCGGTGAGTTACAACCTTTTCATCCACTTCCATGATAATTTACTGTGTATGCTGCTATGTATTTCACAATGTTTAACTTGATTTCTTCCGACTTATTGTCGGTTGAGATTGAGCTACTACCTAATGTGTAGTTCTCTCTCGGTTATTTCCCACACTTGAGGTATATACTATACCGACATTTGGTATTCCGCGTAACTCCAGTCACTTATTGCTAACTAGGCTTCCATGTTTGGTTTCGTACAAGTACTTTTTCATTGGTACGACCTTGCACTTCCTATGCCTCAGTCCTTATAGCGTTATAAGTCTCTTTCCACTACTACCACAATTAACATTCTCCCAAGTTCCTAGCTATCCCACTTGATCATTACTACGCAAGTGCAATACCAAAACACTCAGTCATACAGAGTGCAGAGGCGTAAACCCTTGGCAGTAAATCTCTTATGTGATTGCAATAGGAATGAACACTGTGTTTCACTGAGATGCTTATCTCAGAACACTGGGTACTAATTTACTGCCTAGTTTATTTGTTATCACTTTCCATTGTATCTCCACTGAGTTTAACTCATAATTCTGCTTATTTGCCATACTTCTTTTAACCATACTTATACAACGGTCGCTTATTGCGCACCGCATTCTTACTTCTTGGACAACACTAACTTACATGGCATCCACTCTCATATTAGCTTCTGCTCATGTACTTCCATCATTCGTATTTTTTGTTCGTCATTCATTTGGATGACTACTAAATACACTATTTCCTCGAGTCTTTATGCTCCTTGAGCGTTTTTCACTCTACATTTAGCATCCCACACCTATGGTGGTTGCTATTAGACTTATTACTCTCCCGGTCTCCACAACTGGTGCAAACACTTCTTTCCATATTATTCTTATTCAAATCACTCTGGGAATAACAACATGGGCAATCGTTAACATATTTCTTGAACTTGGTTCACATAACTACCGCTCCCGCGGTTTCACAATATCGAGAGGTATCCCCACTCTTAAAGCAGTTGTCCTAAGGAAACTCCTTAGTCATTTTAAACCATCTTATTATTAGATTGGTTTCATGCTTTAGCATTTTACAGTTATAAACAATACTATAATACACATGTATAATATACATAATCCTCCATCCAAATATTCATAATTTTCGACCATCCATCCAATCCAAACATTCATTTAATATCTCAACGAATAATTGTATATCGAACGTATCGAAATAATAACAGTATAATGTACAATGTACAATCGCCGTAGCGTTCACCATCCATTGTTAATTTAATTTAATTTGGCCTTCAAGGCCCCATCCATATCAAACTGATTACAGTATAATGTACAATCGCCGTAGCGTACAACTTCCATAGTTAATAATGTACAATGTACATTCGCCGTGGCGTACAGTTTTCATATTTAATTTACCTTAGCCTTGTAGGCTCCATCCAACCATGTTTAATTAATACCAGTAGGGCGTCATGTTAAGACAACCCGATAACCTCACCATGGACAGTAGTCCTCCCGTACACACAAAGGTGCTCATTTCGCCAGAGGTCCGGAGGCCCCTGACTATTCTCTTATGTCTCGTAAGACATCCATAGAAAAGACCGTAGCCACCTGACCCACGATCCAAATAGGGCTCGTATGGGTATACCTGGAGCGGAACCCGATCGGGAACCCCTCAGTGATCACAACTGCGCAACCAAGTAGTTCGTAAACTATCGGGATTCCTCACCTCAACTCATACCATCTCTCTCTCATAATGTTTAAGATCTGCTCTTAGTCTTATGGAGAAAATTATTAGTTAGCTGCCCAATGGGTCTCACGCATACCTAGAAGTAATCTAGGTCATATTCATGTTCGAGATCCATGCTCTAGAGACCGACAATGTCGTGACTCGTTCCTAAGTATTTTACTTAGGTTGCCATATACTTAATATTAATACTATGGTATTATATCAAGTAACCGTCATTTTATCACAACAACGTATATGTATGTTAATATAAGTCGATCTATAGTCGACGTAGTGTTAGTCCCGTAGGACGCTCGTGCATAAATAAATAATGCAGTAACACTTAATCACATACATGTATCCAAAAACACTTAACACACAAGTGATATCAACCAAATCCGAGCCCAAGGAGTTTCCTTAGGACAACTCGGATCAAACCCCTTTACATACCGTTCACCAAGACCTAGGATGCGCAGTGTAGTCCACTAGCTCGTCAAGCGTCCTTGTCTGAAGTATGATCTAAACGGTATTAAAACTATAAGTCAGTCTCCATGACTAACTACACCCGGTATCTCCGAATAACAAGTAACCCTGACAGTACATCCCCGGATTTCTACAGTTATCTGTTACGGGTTTCTCTAAACCGGTCGGCTTTGTTACTTAAAAACTCGTATGTCATAATATTTCAACTGTTAAGTTTAATTCATTATTTCCTTTAATCTTATCCACCATTATATAGGTACATAACCTATGGTTGCATGTATGCATCCATTATTATATTATATTGTATTATTTTCCCACCATCCATTATAATACATTGTATTATATACTCCATTATCTTTAGCAAATAATATTTGCATCCAAAAACTCATAACTTATAGTTTGTAACTATTTTTGTAATAACCACCACCATTATATTATATGGTTTCCAACCATAATATATATCCATCCTTATATACATTATTCTTGTATATGTATACATTTACCATATAGGTAATTTTCATGAGTTATAAAACTCTTATATTATATGTTACATTTTATCATCATTTATTAGATGATTATTCCCATTAGTTGTATTATATGATACAACTTATATTAAGATTATTATCCTAATATTATGTAACATTTTATGTTGTATAATTACAACTCCTAAGGTTTATTCAATAAATACCTTAGTTTATAAATCTTATTTATTTATAGTTTGTCACATTATTTAATGTGAATATCCTTACTTGTATTAATTCCATTAAAACCTTATTAATACTGTATAATTGTTATAACATTTATAACATTGTAGACCTTAGTCTAAAATTCATTTTCCAACTCTTATAATTCGGTACAGCACCATATTTAATTTAAATTCCATTTTGACCACATAACATTATGTAATGTTACACCATATACTAATATCATTTGATATGATATTTTTATTTCCTTTAACTTATAACCTATAGTTTTTATACAAAACTATTATATATTGCCGCATAGGCATATATATTAAACCTTATTCTTTTCCATAAACCATAGTTTCCTTTATTTACAAAAATCACCCCATTATTTATAACATGTTATATATATCATATAATATAACATTTTTAACTTATAAAAGGGTATAACCTATGGTTATATTTTGTAAATTCCGAACAGACCTTATTCTGTTTTATAATTGCCATTTGGCCCTATTTATAACATATAGTTTAATAATTCATTAAAACTATATATATACATATATCTTAATAACTACTCTTATATAATTATAAAAAGCACCAAATTTCACCAAAGGTTTATAATTACCCTTACTAACCCACATATTTTCGGTATTTGCTATACCATCACATATATTTCTCCAAAGTGTCATAATGACATAATAACTACATATTATACATATATAGTTTATTTTAATTCCAAAATCAACCCAATAAATTCCTAAAAATTCCTAATAGCCCATGGGTGTTTATAATACCATTTTACACCCTTTATTTTGGTAATAACATATATACCACATATGTTATAAAATTTTACAATTAAATACATAACTTATTATAAAACCTTAAATAAGTTATCTAACTTATTTAATTTAGTCAAAACCTACCACATGGTCAAGGTTGACCACCTTAATATTTCCTTGACCATCAATCTCTAAATAATACGGTTTATACCCATATCTTTTCGAGAAATTATAATTTAACCCCAAAACTTTATATAATCTTATAATTTTTTATAAACACATTTAAACCTCTAAATTTCGGCTATATCCTTTTATAGCCCCCAAATTTAATTTAATTCCACCTAAGACCCCAATTCCTTGCGGTAATAATTATATATCACCTAAACTTAAATAAAAGCTTATAAATGCATAAATAAAATGGCCTAAAGTGCATCCTTATTACAAACACTAGCTTATAAAATACATTACACATAAATGCCCATAAAAGCCTTAAACTCTCGGCCTTACACCATATTTTCAATAATTACCAATTTTCCACATAATGTCTTAAATTTGACAATTATGCTATTAAATAGTTATAAAATTTATTAAACCATTCCTTAATCACCTAATCAAAATAAACAAAATACAATTGTTGTCACTCACGCACAAGGACCTTAAATACCTTGTTCACTCACGGCACAATTATACACATATGTATAATTACATATTAATATACCAAGTGAAGGTTTAAGTGATTTATACCTTGTTTTTGCCTAGTTTAGGCCTTGTTTGGTTTCGGCCAGCTTAGGATTATTTTCCCACAGCTTCTTTTACATGTTTTCAAACAGAAATTAAGGCATGATTAGTCTCCAAGCAAGATCTAACCATAAGAAGTGTTTAATGTCAATTTCAAGGTAAAATTTACCTTTGAATACCAAGGCAAGAACAAGTGCTCTTCGGCATAAATTTACAGAAGGTAAAGGGTGTCAAAAGAGCTACTAAAACCAAGCTTTAAACTGGTATAACTCAGATTAGAAGATGGCTAATTTTTACCCTTGTTTAAAGTGCCTAAATGGTGTTTTTGGCTTGCATCTGGCTATACCTTGAAGCTCTTGATGTACCAACTGAATAAGTATGTTAGATAACGATAATAAGACTAGGAACAAAGTTTCACATCCGAATTTGAAGGGAATCAAAAGATATGTGCTTAAAGCACATTTTTATACCTTAAGAACAAGATTAGCTTTCTCCACCTTCTTCCCTTGTTAATGCCGAGATATACCCTCCATTTAACCTCCAAAACAACCTAAGAACATTTATGGAAGTGGTTGATGCTTTGCTCCATTGAAAGAGGTAAGAATTGTGAAGAAAATGAGCATAAAATGACTAATTAAGCTTACCAAGATCAATTATTGTTCTCTTATGAAAATGGTGAGTTAGCCACGGTTTGGAGAAGCCAAAGAGAGGTTAGAATGAGCTGCTGTCGGCAGGGATGAAGGCAAATGAAGAAAAGTAAGCTAATTTGCCTTATAAGTTAAGTTTATCTTATTTAATGGAATAGTAACTAATGAGCCATCAATTAGCTTAGATATTTAGTCTTAATGCAGAATGATCTGTCCTCCATGCCCCCTTGGCTGCCGACCTCATATAGGTAAGGATGGTCAATTAATTGACCATTGACCAAACTTAGTCAATTTAGCTTAAAATGCACTATTTGGGTTACTATTCATACTAAATTGCCCATTTTGATTTTTAATTTTCAAACTTTGATTTAGACTTTAAAATATAGTCTATCATGTCACATTAATAATATAAATGATATACTCCAGTCTTTAAATGACAAAAGTCATTATCTTAGAGCTCATACACAAAAAACGTGCTTTAAGGAATTTTAGTGCACATTTTGAGTCACAGGGTGTTTCTGAGCTTTGTTTTCTTTGAGAACGGTTTTTGTTGTGTTCCTTACATGATATTTGATCATGGTATCCAATTTTATATCATTTAGAGGTCATTAGACCTTTAAGGTTCTCTTAGAGCACATTTTTGCCCTTCTTGACCTTGAAGCATGTAAATGCTTGTTCTTTGTGTTGGAGTGTTTTCCAACAATTTTAATATGTTTAGTTATGTGTTAATAAGCTTAGGACAAAGTTTTTAGGTCCTAAGAAGTTCATTTGGGTATTTATTTACCCTAAACAGTCAAAGGGTGCAATATGTTGCTTTGTGTTGACCACTGTTGTTCTCAGTTGACTTTTAAGGCATGTTTAGGCCTTAATTAATGTGATTAGATATTTAATCCATGTTTTATTAGTTTGGGGTATTTCAATCTACCCCCCTTAAAAAGACTTCATCCCGAAGTCACTTAATCAAATAGGTAAGTATATAATATATGACTACCCCCATTATTCCCATAATGTATATCTTTGTGATATATCATTTACACACTTGTATTGTGCTTATACAGCACATAGCCATCACTTTGTGGCGTTAGTTCAATCATATATGGATATAGGTGATCCATCAGTACCATCATTTTCTATCAATTCTACAAACCCTGACAACCTCCCCGAGGTGTCCATAACATACCATCGTTCCACGTTCCATAACTAATGATTCATTTCGCATCTATGCGATACCATATGTAATCATTCTACAAAGCAATATAAATATATTATATCACAAGTAGCATAAGAAAAGTACTACACACATGGGTGTAAATACAACATTCAAACAGGTATCTCATAAGATACATACACACAAGTGCACATCACACATAAACATAACCAACAAAGCCTCGTATGCCCCGCGCATACCACCAATTCACTGTATGCAATGCATACGAAACAACAAATAAACAACCTCGTATGCCCCGCATACCAAACAACAACAAAACTTAGTGCACACAAGTGCACAGCCAGAGGCTCTACCCCCCTTAAAAAGGGTTACGCCCCCCCGTACCCCACAAGTATACAACAGCCGCTCAACAAGGACGCTGGATACTTGGCTCTCAAAGAGTTCTCCAACTCGTGGATTATCCTCATATTAGAGAGACGGGTATGACTCTAGCCCTTCTGGCTCCATAATACATAAAGGGTGAGGCACTAAACCATTTGTGCTCTCTCCCAAATTTGTTCTAATGGGCCCACTCGCTCCGTATGAGGTGTAGACCCATGAACATAGGCTCAGTTTGCCTCTTTTCATTGCTGTGTATCCTCTCGTTTGGATCACTAGCATACATGCGTGTGTCTTCTCTCACTGATATTCATCTTGAGGTGTAGTATGAAATCGGCTATTGTTAGTACTTAGTGCTCTTTGCACTTGTCTTGTAATACTAAGACGTACTAGCCTACATGTCCACGTAGATGATGATTGTCATCCGTGTCTCCTGGTGGTTTTGTTCCGGAGTAACACACTGTTGTAGTTTCTTTGATACACACTCGTGTTGATATCCGTTGCATCTTCCAGTATTCCCACTAGATTAATAACTGCACAAGTGCAATACCAAAACACTCAGTCCTACAGAGTGCAGAGGCGTAAACTCTCAGCAGCTAATATCTAATGAGTCAAACAGATAAGATGAGCGAATTATCATGTGAGTGGTACGTTCCAAATCCATTGTTCCCTGCTTAAGGTATCTGCTAGTATTTAGCTTGTCTCTCATCGTTGCGTAGTCACGCGTTTATGTCCACATCATCTGGTAGATTTCCTCTGGATTGCAAGAATTTGCTCGACCCTTATGAGGATTCTACATATTAATTATCCATATGGGTTTTCATGTTTCTTTCCTTCGGTTTCACGTCCATGAACGGTTTCCCTGTCTTCACTATATACTGTCTACTGCTCTCTGTTGAAGGTTCTTGATTTCTTTAGCCGGTTGGTTTACTGCGGCTCTTCTCGTCCATCTTCGAGGTAATCTGTATCACTGTCCTTAGTATGGAGTTGACTACTTCCCGTGTTCCTAACACTACTTGTCTACTTGCATGGGGTACCGTACTGATACATTACTACTTACCACTAACTAACTCATAAATAAGTCTGTCAGGCTCACATGGTCCTATCGAGTGCGGTCGTCCCATGTCTCGTTTAGTAAACTGGTAATGAAATACCCCATAATTAAAATAGTGATTAATTAGGCTAATAAGTAATTTAGAAGCTTAATTAAGTATAAATAATCATGAGGAACAAATCCCAAAGAAAACGGATCCTTAAAACGATTAAAAGCACTAACGAACCTTAAAGCGCGTTTTTCAAGGTAACCGGGAAACGCGTCTTTAAGCGGGTCAAATAGACTCGTAACAATTTTGGTCAACTGAATAGTCATTAATAAATATTAGTGAAGCTTTAGAACCAAGAAAATCAATAAAACGAGAAATTAATAAAAACTGTCAAAAACGGGAAGTTGTGGGGTAGAATCATAAATAACCAAAACTTATGTGTCCACTTTTGAAATAAAAAGTAAAGGAGGTATGTGTGTGCTGTGTGTGTGTCCGATTCCCCCCCCCCCCCCCACACACACACCTCATCTATCTTCTTATTTACAAAACAACAAAACTAATAAAGTAAACACTCACCTACTTTATTCTACCTCACACTCTCACCTCTCTCTCCTACTCTCATTCTTCACTCACGTAACAGCACCCTATCTCCCTCACTCTCTCTATTTTCTTCTTCCCCAGCTGATAGCCATGGAAGCTTGAGCAAACCCACAAAACTCCATCTTCTCTCATCTTGTTAAGTGCTTAAACCTTCTCCAAAAATTGTAAAAATTACACCATTGTCATCCTCTCATCAAGAGCACACTTCTATCTTTCGAAAATTCGAAACAAGAACTTTCATCTCCATGGGTATAGAGCATTTGGAGCTTCAACCACCACCACTAGAACCACCTTCTTCTCCTTGTTCTTTTGAGGTAAAAATCTTCTTGAAACTCCATTGTTTTTCTAGCCTTATGGGCAAAACGAAATTTGAGCTAAAACCCTTGCTTGCTCCTTTTGTACCCAGCCGATTTTGGCTTCTTTGAAGGAGTAGAAACATTGTTCTTAAGCTCCTCTAAGCTTCATCTACTCCCTTGGAAGGTAATATACTCCTAAACCCTAAAACTTACATTAAAAGCTGAAATAATGTTAGTTTCTAGTATTGAAGCATGTATATGAATGGTTGTAGTGTTAGTGAATTGTGTTGCTAAAACCGGTGGAAAGAGGAAAGGAAGAAGAAGGAAGAAGCAAGAAGGAGAAAAAGAAACTAGAGGAGAAACAAGGTAAACTATGCGTGTCCTTGTGTAGTTTAGTAGTATAATGTAACAGATTTTTGAAGTTAAAATAGGTATTGTAAAATCGGTGTGTTTGTAGTGTAATGTGTAGAGGAAACAATGTTTTAAACCCTTAAAAGACATTTTTAAACTTGTTAAAACATAGTTGGGAGTCAATGGGTGAGTGCAGAAATTTTTAAGAGTGTTTTAGTGTTGTTATGAGTGTATGAGAGTTTGTGTATTGTTGTTGTGTATAAACAGGTGAGATGATGTTAATGTGTGAGGAAACAATGTGGTGAGAGTGTAAAAATGTAGGGGAGACTATGGCAAATTTACTTAGGACTAGAACACTTAATGAGCTAGAAACTAGGTGAAGAACATGAGTTGTAACCGATTTTGGATGGAGTTAAATGGTGGGTAGATTGAGAGAGGTAGATAATGTATCGTAATGCATTAGAGTGTGTTAGAAAGGACATTAGAAGAGGGAGCTTTAGATGGAGAGAGTTAGAGTTAAAATCTGTAGCATAACTATGCTAGAAGAAACAATGTAAGTGTTGAAATGGAAGTTAGGAAATGAGTGTGTCAATTAGTATAGAAATGAGTAAGGAGTTAATGGATGAACTAAGGTGTATTAGGAGGTTTAATTAGTGATAAAACATGTGGGATTAAGTGTAGAACGATGGAGAAGTAATGGGTGAAAGATAGAACTGAAAACAGAAATAAAAATGCAAATACTGGGCCGGACCGACCTTGGGACCGGACTTGCAAGGTCGGTCGAGCCCAGATTTACAAAGACGGAAACCTTCTGGAATGGACCGACCTGGACCAGACATGCAAGTCGTCGGCCAGAAGAATTTCCCGTAATGCAACCTACTGGAATGGACCGACCTTGCGACCGGACTTGCAAGGTCGGTCGGGCTAAAATTCTCCGTCGTGTACCTTACTGGAATGGACCGACCTTGGGACCGGACTTGCAAGGTCGGTCGGCCCTGAAATTTTCCAGCGTAATTCCTTACTGACTTCGACCGACCGACCTTGGGACCGGACTTGTAAGGTCGGTCGGGTCTCCAAAAAAAAAATTTAATTAAATTAAATAATATATATATATATATATATATATGTATATATATATATATAATATATGTATACCCACATATACATATGTACATATATGTAAGTATACCGATGTTAAGTAAGGAAAACAAACTTAAAGAAAGAAAACCATGTGTAAGTATAAGACTTCAAAGACTTAGTAAATATGAATTAGTAAACGTAGAGTATCAATTAAGTGAATGATAGTTAGATTAATCATTCGATTGCATGTGTATCATAGGATCTGATTTGTGAGCACCAGAGGAAAGTTGGGATACAAGTACAACGGTGAACGGTATGAATTACTCATGCCCCGTATGCTATCTTGGTTACTCTGATTTGTGTTTTTGTGTGCTAATTGATCACCATATAAGATAAATGCACGAATCGGAGTTACTATGCATACTTGTGAATATGTAGTGTTTGTGTGATGTGAATATTTTTCTTAAATCTTAGTTTGTATAATTCATGAAATGTATGGATGAATACGAATGTGTGTATGTATATGGTAATGTACTGTGACCGATTGTGATTGTGATTGGACTTCTAACTGATTCCTAACAAGCTAACCAATCTAACTTAAATTGGTAATTAAATTGGAATGAGTAGAAGTCCAATATAGTTTCGGCCACGCGTGAGGATGAGGAGACACAAGGGTTGGATCCGATTCCTGACTCTTAAACTGGTCCGCGGCCCAAATCCCTTAAGTGGGTAGCATCCCGGATTGGTGAGTCAAGTCCCTGGTGGGGTAAATCCTGGTGGTGGGACGGTGTAGTCCCCGGGCCGGAGGTCATACCGACTTAACTTGAGTATGAGTAAGTAAACAAGAATGAGTAAGTAAGTAAATGGAAGTAAGTAAGTAAAGTAAGAGTAAGAATGTGTAATGAGTAAAGATTAAATAGCATTCCGATTAACCGGATGCGTAACTTGGCTAACACTGCCAAGGTAAGCATTGTGTGCACTATTGTATGGTTGCCTTGAAATGTATAATGTATTGTATATGCATGTATGTTGTATGTAAAGCATGTATGTATGAAATTAATGAACCGCATGTTTAGTGGACGTCAAATAGTCGGCGTGCCCTAGCTAGCACGCGGTATATGCGGAGTTCATGCGCAGCTTTTGCTGAGCCCCTTGGGGCGATGTTTTTACTACACGCGGGTACTCGAGAAGGATGAAGAGGACGAAGAGTTCTAGTTTGATTTCTTTTTGGATTGTAAACAATGAATTATGAATGGTGTACTAAGTAGTACACGGCTGTAGCTTTTGATTAGCGGTGTACCATGGGGTACACCTTTTTGGATATTGATAGGATGGTGAATTGGTATAGATGAGTAGTCGGTAGAAACTCATTCTTTTGGCAAACTTGAAAGGTTGTAAATGAATATACTTTGAATACTCGGTAATCCATTAATGTAGGCGAATGGTATTTGTATTTGGTAAGTAATGTTTAAGTAGCTCAGTATACTATGATCATCAGACCGTGACTGTAAGTAAGGTAAGCCCAGCTAGCCGTATGGGCGGTTAGCGGCGTTGTATCACCCGCCGTAGTAATAGTAGTATTTTTGCTGTGAACTGATAGGATTAACAGGACGATTAGACGGTAAGCATAGGATTAATGGTAGGGGTGTTACAAAAAGTGGTATCAGAGCGTAGTAACGCTCTGATGTCCTTAGTTACCGAGCATAGGGGATTACCGAGTTAGGATTTCAACCGTCTTAAGACGGATACTTAGAAACCTAACTAGGAACTACCGTTATTAATAACGGATACCCTTGACGTTCTTAGGAACGATACCTTGTTTAAATTCCAGACCTTTGAGTCGTATCTTGCGGAGCCTAATATAACTGTTAAACATTCAGATGTCAGGAAGAGGTCCAGGTCGCCTAGGGACCAATGACGGACCGGGCGCGCAAACGATAGCAGAGATCGTTGCCGCCACGGTAGCGTAGATGCTACCCCAATAATTACCGCGATGCAACAAACCCAGCAGAACCAAACACAAGCGGGGCCAATCCCTCCCCCTCACCCAGAGAAGTGAACTGGGTAAAAGCTGTAGCGGAACTCCGCCCTCCTTGCTTTAGGGGCGAGAGTGATCCGCTAAGCTAGAAGCCTATATCTCCGAGATGGAGACGGCGTTTGAAACCCTCGAAGCTCCTGCTGGAGTTCGAGTTAGAGTTGCTGCCTACTATCTGAAAGATGCAGCCATGGATTGGTGGAAGCTGGTCAAGCATGAGCATGTCAACGACCCCCCTTCGACTGGGAGTCCTTTGCCTCACTCCTCCGTTCCAAATACTACCCGGAGCATGTGAAAACCAAGAAAGGGCTAGAGCTGGATGCCTTGAAGATGACAGAGAAGATGACTGTCGACGAGTACTACCGCACCTTCACTTCTATCCTCCGTCTTCTACCCGACCTAGGGTACACCGGCCAGGTGTTGGTCGATCGCTTCTATGGCGGTCTGAGCCATCGCCTTCGGTACGGTATGGGCTACACACGATTTACCTCTCTTCAGGTAAATATCGGTTAACCCTTAGTATCATTTCAATTCCTTGAATTCTTTTCTTCTACCTCTTTAAATAAGAATCCCGGCTAATACCTGAAACTTCAGGAGTGTTATCACGCGGCTTCTCGCGTTGAGATCACTTGCCAATTAAGGGATGAAGAAACTGCGATGAAGCGCAAGGCCAACAACAAGAACACCAATGGCGAGGAGCAGAACCAGGGTAAAAGCTGGAAAAAGAAGAAGGGAATTTCTTTCAGCAATCCCAAAAGAATTCCCAAGTGAGAGCAGTGCCCATGCTGAGCAGGGCAACCAGTTGAGCTGCTTCAACTAGGTTCTTCTGCACCGGTGGCCGCAAAGCCACTGAGATCACACCCACCTAAGGGTAAACTTCTATTCCTAAATGTATTCGTACAAGTACCATATCTAGTATATCCACGCACACATGTGCTACCCTCTAAACCTCAGGTTCTGGCTCCGGTTTCACCAAAACCTTCTCCAACGGCCGCACCTATGTGTGCAGGAAGTGCAACCAAGACCATCCCGGCAAGGACTGCTATGGGAGAGAAATCAAGTGCTACAATTGCCAGAAACCGGGACATACAACCAATAAATGCCCAGAGAATGCCAAGCCAAAGGGGAACTACCAAAGCTACAAGCAGAGGGAAGGCAAGGAGGTTGCATCTGGCGATGCACCGACCCAGCAGGCACCACAGGGACAGGGATCCCGGGGTCCGCAGAGGGGTGCACCTCAGAGGCAGCCTGTCCTTCATGTTATTGACCGTGACGGGTCCGGTTCTAAGTCCGGCCCAGGTAATTATCCAAACCTTTAATCCTTGAAGAAGCATGACTAAGTAGTAGAGTAACTGTTTGAATGAATGCATGACTGAATGAATTGGGATATGTAATGAGCATGAAATGAAGTAGTTGAAACTAGTACTCACGTAGATGAAATTTATAACCATAGGAAGCTTTAGTATCTGTTATCCGATACCGGTAAACCTGAATCAAGAAGAGATCGACATCACCAACCACTACTACACCGCGAATAGTGTCAGGTCATCCGACCAGGTACGATTCTATTAAAGGAATACCTGACACCCGAAGCACAAATTACAATTATCCGACGATGCAATGAACTAGGAACGGGTCAAGGTGGATTTTATACACCCGAATTCCCGGTGGAGCGAAGATGAAGCTGAAAATGATGTGCTTGGGAAAGGACTGGAATCCTTATACCAAGACATACCAAGAGAAACGAACACGAGATGGAGCAACGCCACCGACAATACCTCCAGAATTTCAGACACTTGTCACACAAGCAGTAGAACTTGCACAACAATGCGAACATGAACCGATCCCCGCACTTGAAGCGGACCTTTGTATCGTCAAACTTCTATGAGAAAGAAGGACGACTTGGGTTACACCAAGACAGGACGAGACAGCGGAATCTCTTGAACAAGGAGTGCCCGTAGTGTCTTGGTCCATTGGTGATGACGCCGTAATTATGTATAGCGAGCAGAAGCGTGTGGACCTCGCACAGAAATTGGTATTGAAATCAGGAGATGTCCTAATCAAGGGTGGAAACTCTAGGTTGCTGTATCACGGGATCAATAAGATCAAGTTAAATACGGCACCACCGCAATAATCAATGCCACCACATGAAACCAGGACGCCTGAACCTTACCTTTAGGAAGTATTAAATTCATAGTATCATGTAATCTATCAGTAACGTGTATTAGAGACACGGTATGTATGATGGTTGGTTTATCAATAAAGAGTAGTGTTGATTTAAATTCCACTTGTGTCAACCATCAATACTATCCAATTGTGAATCCAATGGTTGTGGACTCGGTACCAAAGGTAACCTGAGTATCCTCACCGAAGCACAAGCCGGCAGAAGCGGCACCATCTTAACGGGAACATTCCCAGTGAACGGCATTGAAGCCAATGTGTTATTCTACTCCGGCGCCTCTCACACCTTTGTATCACCATCTTTCGTGAAGAGGTTGAAGCTACATGCGGATGAGCTACCGAATTTTGTGGTTACTCTCCCATCGAAGGAGCAAGTAAAGTGCACCAAATACTATCAATCAGCCACCATAGAAATAAAAAACGAAGTGTTTCCCATCTCCTTCATCGATTTTAATGGATTGGGATTCGACTTAATCATCGAAATGAATTGGTTGGAGCGGCACAAGGGTAGAATCCTCTACGCCGAGCATCAATTCCTGCTCAAGAGTCCTTCTGGGGTTACCGTATCTTACCGCCAGAGAGACCGAGAGAGCCTTCGACCACACTCATATCTGCTATGGCTATGTACCGGGAGCTCAGAAAGGGCCATGAAGTGTATCTATGTATGTACAAGACCTGGAGAGAGATCCAGAGTTCAATGATGATGTACCGTTGTATCCGAATTCCCTGATGTATTCCCTAAGGAGCTACCCGGCATGCCACCACCGAGAGCAGGGAATTTGAAATTGATCTTTTGCCAGGTACCGGTCCCATTGCTAGGGCACCGTACCGCATGGAACCCGCTGAAATGACTGAACTAAAGGAGCAATTACGTGACCTACTCGACAAAGGTTTCATACGCCCGAGCGTATCACCCTGGGGAGCACCGGTCCTCTTTGTGAAGAAGAAGGACGGTAGCCTCCGACTTTGTATTGACTACCGCGAGCTGAATGCGGTCACAGTCAAAAATAAATACCCGTTGCCACGCATCGACGACCTATTTGATCAGCTGAAAGGAGCATCAGTCTTCTCTAAGATCAACCTCCGTTCTGGGTATCATCAGATTGCCATCAAAGAGCAAGATATTGAGAAAACGGCATTCCGTACCAGATATGGCCACTACGAATTCACCGTCATGCCATTCGGTTTGTCAAATGCACCGCAAAATTCATGGACCTCATGAATCACTATTCAGTGAGCAGTTGGACACCTCAGTTGTTGTATTTATTGATGACATCCTAGTATACTCAAAATCAGCAGGGGAGCATGGAATTCATTTGAGGAAAGTACTAGAGACACTGCGCGAGAACCAGCTGTATGCGAAGTTCTCCAAATGCGAGTTCTAGCTAGATCAGGTATCATTCCTTGGTCATGCCATCCTTCGAGCGCAGGTACTTCAGTTGACCCTTCTAAGATAGAAGCTGTACGTCATGGCCCTAGACCTAAGACCGTTACCACTACATTCGGAGCTTTCTGGTCTAGGCCGGTTACTACCGGAGATTTGTAAAGGACTTCTCGAAAGTCGCTAAGCCCATGACGACACTGATGAAAGATGCACCATTTGTATGGACAGACGAGTGCGAAGTATCATTTCAGAGCCTTAAAGACTCATTGACCTCAGCGCCCATCCTTACTCTTCCAGAGGGCACAGAGGGATTTGAGGTATATTGTGATGCATTAGGCAAAGGAATGGGATGTGTGCTCATGCAGCATGGCAAGGTTGTTGCTTATGCCTCCCGCCAGCTGAAAAAGCATGAGGAGAATTACCCGACACACGATTTAGAGTTAGGAGCCATTGTCTTCGCCTTGAAGATATGGCGACACTATCTCTATGGGGTAAGCATCACCATCTACTCCGACCACAAGAGCTTACAGTATGTATTCACACAGAAAGAATTGAACTTGAGACAGAGAAGGTGGATAGAGTTTCTCTCAGACTACGACATCGACCTACAGTATAAGGAAGGGAAGGCAAACATAGTAGCCGACGCCCTGAGCCGTCGAGCACACTCGCTCCATTCGCTACTCGCTTCTTCTACCTTGGTTGACGAGGTGCGAGACGCTCAGTTGAGCGACCCTTACCTAACCGAAATCAGACAAAAGATTGAAAATGGTACATTTGAGAAGAAAAAGTATGACTTCAAGCTACATGAGGATGGTTTGATTCGGTTGAATGGCAGGCTATGCGTCCCCCGAAGCAATGCTGAGCTAAGGGATCGCATCCTGCGAGAGTCACACAGTTCCACATTGTCAGTCCATCCGGGAGCCTCCAAGATGTAGAAAGACATGAAGGGATACTTCTGGTGGTCTGGAATGAAATCGGATGTGACAGAATTTGTATTGAGATGCTTAACATGCCAGAAGTAAAATTCGAACATCGTAGACCGGGCGGAATGGTACAATCGATGCCAGTTCCAGAGTGGAAATTTCATGATATCTCCATGGATTTTGTTGTAGGACTCCCGCCTGCTAGGGGAGGACTCAACATGATCTGGGTCGTAGTCGATCGTCTTACCAAGGTTGCCAGATTCATACCGATGAAGGACACCTGGAAGGTAGTGAAACTAGCTGAGCTATTCGACAAGGAGATTATCAGACATCACGGAGTCCAGAAAACTATAGTATCTGACCGCGACACCAGATTTCTTTCGAGATACTGGAGAGCTACACGGGAGCGTTGGGTACATAATTGAAGTTGAGTACCGCCTTCCATCCTTAGACCGACGGTCAGACAGAAAGGACCATCCAGACACTGGAGGACATGCTTCGGGCATGTGCCTTAGACTTTCAGGGAGTTGGTTAGACAAGCTTCATCTTATCGAATTTTCATACAATAATAGTTATCATTCCTCGATTAAGATGTCGCCTTTCCAAGCTCTATACGGTAGACCTTGCCTTACACCCTTGTGTTGGGATGAGTCAAGCGAAGCGGTCATCATAGGACCGGAGTACCTTGAGCAAGTACAAGCTGAAGTCCAGCAGATTCGAGCCAATATGAAGGGAGCCCAAGATAGACAGAAATCCTATGCGGATGTGCGATGATGCGGCCTTGAGTTCGCCGTGGCGACCAAGTGTTCTTGCGCGTTTCACCTATGAAGGGTGTCTTCCGATTTGGTCAGAAGGGCAAGCTAACCCTAAAGTTTGTAGGGCCATCACTATCACCGAAAGAGTTGGATCCGTAGCCTACAGTTAGCATTGCCTGAGGACTTGGGACGTGTCCATGATGTATTTCATGTGTCACAACTCAAGAAGTATATTGCTGATCCTTCTCATGTCCTAGAGCCCGAGAGACTTTCCATCGAGCCGACTATGCGATATGTTGAAACCCCGGTAAGAATCCTTGATAGGAAGACCAGAGACACTCGCCACAAGTCTATACGAATGGTGAAGGTCCTATGGTCTAACCATGATGTCGAAGAAGCGACATGGGAGTTGGAAGATGCCATGAAGGCTAAGTACCCACAGTTGTTCATAGACTAGAGAGTCTAGCATTTAGTAATACGGGTACGGGGCGTACCCCTTTTAAGGGGGGTAGAGCCTTTTTGCTTTTGCATTGCTTCGGGTGTGCATTGCATAGTGTGTAGGTATTGTAATAGGTTTTGTATGGCACATGTAGTGCAAGTGAATTTGGTATGTGTATGTATGTATGTGTAATGAGTAGTGTATGGATGTGTATGTACGATGGATGATGTATGTGTAATGTGTAATGTGAATTGCATCGATGTATTGTGTGATGGTATGTATGGAAATGGTGTATGGTGTATGTGAATTCGTATTGTGTGTGAATGCGTATTGTGCTTGAATAGCGTATGCTTGCAATGTGGAAGAAGTAAACACCTCATAGGTGGTAGCAAGATGCATTATGGCAATTGGTTTGCATAATGAGTAGAATTATAAAACTATTAACCTTGAGCAACTTTGAGGGCAAAGTTTCTTAAGGGGGGTAGATTGAAATACCCCGTAATTAAAAATAGTGATTAATTAGGCTAATAAGTAATTTAGAAGCTTAATTAAGTATAAATAATCATGAAGGAAAAAATCCCAAAGAAAACGGATCCTTAAAACGGATTAAAAGCACTAACGAACCTTAAAGCGCGTTTTTCGAGGTAACCGGGAAAACGCGTCTTTAAGCGGGTCAAATAGACTCGTAACAATTTTGGTCAACTGAATAGTCATTAATAAATATTAGTGAAGCTTTAGAACCAAGAAAATCAATAAAACGAGAAATTAGTAAAAACTGTCAAAACGGGAAGTTGTGGGGTAGAAACATAAATAACCAAAACTTATGTGTCCACTTTTGAAATAAAAAGTAAAGGAGGTATGTGTGTGCTGTGTGGGTGTCCGATTTCCCCACCCCCCCCCCCCCCCACACACTCACATATCTCTTCTTATTTAAAAACAACAAAACTAATAAAGTAAACACTCACCTACTTTATTCTACCTCACACTCTCACACTCTCTCTCCTACTCTCATTTCTTCACTCACGTAACAGCACCCTATCTCCCACTCTCTCTATTTTCTTCTTCCCCAGCCGATAGCCATGGAAGCTTGAGCAAACCCACAAAACTCCATCTTCTCTCATCTTGTTAAGTGCTTAAACCTTCTCCAAACATTGTAAAAATTACACCATTGTCATCCTCTCATCAAGAGTAACACTTCTATCTTTCAAAATTTGAAAACAAGAACTTTCATCTCCATGGGTATAGAGCATTTGGAGCTTCTAGACCACCACTAGAACCACCTTCTTCTCCTTGTTCTTTTGAGGTAAAAATCTTCTTGAAACTCCATTGTTTTTTCTAGCCTTATGGGCAAAACGAAATTTGAGCTAAAGCCCTTGCTTGCTCCTTTTGTACCCAGCCGATTTTGGCTTCTTTGAAGGAGTAGAAACATTGTTCTTAAGCTCCTCTAAGCTTCATCTACTCCCTTGGAAGGTAATATACTCCTAAACCTTAAACCTTACATTAAAAGTTGAAATAATGATTTGGGTTAGTTTCTAGTATTGAAGCATGTATATGAATGGCTGTAGTGTTAGTGAATTGTGTTGCTAAAACCGGTGGAAAGAGGAAAGGAAGAAGAAGGAAGAAGCAAGAAGGAGAAAAAGAAAACTAGAGGAGAAACAAGGTAAACAATGCTTGTCCTTGTGTAGTTTAGTAATGTATAATGTAACAGATTTTTAGAAGTTAAAATAGGTATTGTAAAATGGTGGTGTATTGGTAGTGTAATGTGTAGGAGGAACAAATGTTTTAAACCCTTAAAAGACATTTTTAAACTTGTTAAAACATAGTTGGGAGTCAATGGGTGAGTGTAGAAATTTTTAAGAGTGTTTTAGTGTTGTTATGGGTGTATGAGAGTTTGTGTTTTTGTTGTGTATAAACAGGTGAGATGATGTTAATGTGTGTGAGGAAACAATGTGGTGAGAGTGTAAAAATATAGGGGAGACATGGGCAAAATTTACCTAGGACTAGAACACTTAATGAGCTAGAAACTAGGTGAAGAACAAAGTTGTAACAGATTTTGGGATGGAGTTAATGGTGGGTAGATTGAGAGAGGGTAGATAATGTATCGTAATGCATTAGGAGTGTTAGAAAGGACATTAGAAGAGGGAGCTTTAGATGGAGAGAGTTGGAGTTAAAATCTGTAGCATAACTATGCTAGGAAGAAACAATGTAAGTGTTGAAATGGAAGTTAGGAAATGAGTGTGTCAATTAGTATAGAAATGAGTAAGGAGTTAATGGATGAACTAAGGTGTATTAGGAGTTTAATTAGTGATAAAACATGTGGGATTAAGTGTAGGAACGATGGAGAAGTAATGGGTGAAAGATAGAACTGAAAACAGAAATAAAAATGCAAATACTGGCCGGACCGACCTTGGACCGGACTTGCAAGGTCGGTCGAGCCCAGATTTACAAAGGACGGAAACCTTCTGGAATGGACGACCTTGGGACCGGACATGCAAGGTCGGTCGGCCAGAAGAATTTCCCGTAATGCAACCTACTGGAATGGACCGACCTTGCGACCGGACTTGCAAGGTCAGTCGGGCTAAATTCTCCGTCGTGTACCTTACTGGAATGGACCGACCTTGGGACCGGACTTGCAAGGTCGGTCGGCCCTGAAATTTTCCAGCGTAATTCCTTACTGACTTCGACCGACCTTGGGACCGGACTTGTAAGGTCGGTCGGGTCTTACAAAAAAAAAATTTATTAAATTAAATATATATATATATATATATGTATACCCACATATACATATGTACATATATGTAAGTATACCGATGTTAAGTAAGGAACAAACTTAAAGAAAGTAAACCATGTGTAAGTATAAGAACTTCAAAGACTTAGTAAATATGAATTAGTAAACGTAAGAGTAATCGAATTAAGTGAATGATAGTTAGATTAATCATTCGATTGCATGTGTATCATAGGATCTGATTTGTGAGCACCAGAGGAAAGTTGGGATACAAGTACAACGGTGAACGGTATGAATTCCTCATGCCCCGTATGCTATCTTGGTTACTCTGATTTGTGTGTTGTGTGCTAATTGATCACCAAATAAGATAAATGCACGAATCGGAGTTACTATGCATACTTGTGAATATGTAGTGTTGTGTGATGTGAATATTTTTCTTAAATCTTAGTTTGTATAATTCATGAAATGTATGGATGAATATGAATGTGTGTATGTATGTGGTAATGTACTGTGACCGATTGTGATTGTGATTGGACTTCTAACTGATTCCTAACAAGCTAACCAATCTAACTTAAATTGGTAATTAATTGGAATGAGTAGAAGTCCGATATAGTTTCGGCCACGCGTGAGGATGAGGAGACACAAGAGGTTGGATCCGATTCCTGACTCTTAAACTGGTCCGCGGCCCAAATCCCTTAAGTGGGTAGCATCCCGGATTGGTGAGTCAAGTAAATCCCGGTGGTGGGACGGTGTAGTCCCCGGCCGGAGGTCATACCGACTTAACTTGAGTATGAGTAAGTAAACAAGAATGAGTAAGTAAGTAAATGGAAGTAAGTAAGTAAAGTAAGAGTAAAGATTAAATAGCATTCTGTTATACCCAAAATTTCAACCCCCCCGGAGTAGTCTCTAAGGCATACGTGTTACAAAGGGCAAAAGGGGTCAAAAGCACCAAGGCGGGATTTTCCAATGACATTATCGGGATTTTCTATTTTCATATGACTTGTTCATTATCTCCAAACACTTCCAAATATCATAGTCATTATGAAAGGTATTTCATGATTTTCTGATAATATTTATTCTGGAAATTTATCTTTTAATTCATATTAGTTAATTTCTTTAATTAACACATGAAATAACCTCAAAATAGAATAATAAAAGGTTTCCAAAATTAAAATAAAATTGTCACATGGTTAGCATGACTACATACAGTCATAAACTTGAAATTATTTTATTTGGACCTTAACCCAAAATTTAAAAGAGAAATTCAATCATTTTTGCAATTTTCTCTCTCCTATGGAAAATACCGAAATCAAGCCGACTATGCGATATGTTGAAACCCCGGTAAGAATCCTTGATAGGAAGACCAGAGACACTCGCCACAAGTCTATACGAATGGTGAAGGTCCTATGGTCTAACCATGATGTCGAAGAAGCGACATGGGAGTTGGAAGATGCCATGAAGGCTAAGTACCCACAGTTGTTCATAGACTAGAGAGTCTAGCATTTAGTAATACGGGTACGGGGCGTACCCTTTTAAGGGGGGTAGAGCCTTTTTGCTTTTGCATTGCTTCGGGTGTGCATTGCATAGTGTGTAGGTATTGTAATAGTTTTGTATGGCACATGTAGTGCAAGTGAATTTGGTATGTGTATGTATGTATGTGTAATGAGTAGTGTATGGATGTGTATGTACGATGGATGATGTATGTGTAATGTGTAATGTGAATTGCATCGATGTATTGTGTGATGGTATGTATGGAAATGGTGTATGGTGTATGTGAATTCGTATTGTGTGTGAATGCGTATTGTGCTTGAATAGCGTATGCTTGCAATGTGGAAGAAGTAAACACCTCATAGGTGGTAGCAAGATGCATTATGGCAATTGTTTTGCATAATGAGTAGAATTATAAAACTATTAACCTTGAGCAACTTTGAGGGCAAAGTTTCTTAAGGGGGGTAGATTGAAATACCCCGTAATTAAAAATAGTGATTAATTAGGCTAATAAGTAATTTAGAAGCTTAATTAAGTATAAATAATCATGAGGGAACAAATCCCGAAGAAAACGGATCCTTAAAACGGATTAAAAGCACTAACGAACCTTAAAGCGCGTTTTTCGAGGTAACCGGGAAAACGCGTCTTTAAGCGGGTCAAATAGACTCGTAACAATTTTGGTCAACTGAATAGTCATTAATAAATATTAGTGAAGCTTTAGAACCAAGAAAATCAATAAAATGAGAAATAGTAAAAACTGTCAAAAACGGGAAGTTGTGGGGTAGAAACATAAATAACCAAAACTTATGTGTCAACTTTTGAAATAAAAAGTAAAGGAGGTATGTGTGTGCTGTGTGGGTGTCCGATTTCCCCACCCCCCCCCCCCCCCCACACACACTCACATATCTCATCTTATTTACAAAACAACAAAACTAATAAAGTAAACACTCACCTACTTTATTCTACCTCACACTCTCACACTCTCTCTCCTACTCTCATTTCTTCACTCACGTAACAGCACCCTATCTCCCTCACTCTCTCTATTTTCTTCTTCCCCAGCCGATAGCCATGGAAGCTTGGGCAAACCCACAAAACTCCATCTTCTCTCATCTTGTTAAGTGCTTAAACCTTCTCCAAACATTGTAAAAATTACACCATTGTCATCCTCTCATCAAGAGCAACACTTCTATCTTTCGAAAATTCGAAAACAAGAACTTTCATCTCCATGGGTATAGAGCATTTGGAGCTTCTAGACCACCACTAGAACCACCTTCTTCTCCTTGTTCTTTTGAGGTAAAAATCTTCTTGAAACTCCATTGTTTTTCTAGCCTTATGGGCAAAACGAAATTTGAGCTAAAACCTTGCTTGCTCCTTTTGTACCCAGCCGATTTTGGCTTCTTTGAAGGAGTTGTAGAAACATTGTTCTTAAGCTCCTCTAAGCTTCATCTACTCCCTTGGAAGGTAATATACTCCTAAACCCTAAAACTTACATTAAAAGCTGAAATAATGATTTGGGTTAGTTTCTAGTATTGAAGCATGTATATGAATGGTTGTAGTGTTAGTGAATTGTGTTGCTAAAACCGGTGGAAAGAGGAAAGGAAGAAGAAGGAAGAAGCAAGAAGGAGAAAAAGAAAACTAGAGGAGAAACAAGGTAAACAATGCTTGTCCTTGTGTAGTTTAGTAATGTATAATGTAACAGATTTTTAGAAGTTAAAATAGGTATTGTAAAATGGTGGTGTATTGGTAGTGTAATGTGTAGGAGGAAACAAATGTTTTAAACCCTTAAAAGACATTTTTAAACTTGTTAAAACATAGTTGGGAGTCAATGGGTGAGTGTAGAATTTTTAAGAGTGTTTTAGTGTTGTTATGGGTGTATGAGAGTTTGTGTGTTGTTGTTGTGTATAAACAGGTGAGATGATGTTAATGTGTGAGGAAACAATGTGGTGAGAGTGTAAAATATAGGGGAGACTATGGCAAAATTTACCTAGGACTAGAACACTTAATGAGCTAGAAACTAGGTGAAGAACATGAGTTGTAACAGATTTTGGATGGAGTTAAATGGTGGGTAGATTGAGAGAGGTAGATAATGTATCGTAATGCATTAGGAGTGTTAGAAAGGACATTAGAAGAGGGAGCTTTAGATGGAGAGAGTTAGAGTTAAAATCTGTAGCATAACTATGCTAGGAAGAAACAATGTAAGTGTTGAAATGGAAGTTAGGAAATGAGTGTGTCAATTAGTATAGAAATGAGTAAGGAGTTAATGGATGAACTAAGGTGTATTAGGAGGTTTAATTAGTGATAAAACATGTGGGATTAAGTGTAGGAACGATGGAGAAGTAATGGGTGAAAGATAGAACTGAAAACAGAAAAAAAAATGCAAATACTGGGCGGACCGACCTTGGGACCGGACTTGCAAGGTCGGTCGAGCCCAGATTTACAAAGGACGGAAACCTTCTGGAATGGACGACCTTGGGACCGGACATGCAAGGTCGGTCGGCCAGAAGAATTTCCCGTAATGCAACCTACTGGAATGGACCGACCTTGCGACCGGACTTGCAAGGTCGGTCGGGCTAAAATTCTCCGTCGTGTACCTTACTGGAATGGACCGACCTTGGGACCGGACTTGCAAGGTCGGTCGGCCCTGAAATTTTCCAGCGTAATTCCTTACTGACTTCGACCGACCTTGGGACCGGACTTGTAAGGTCGGTCGGGTCTTACAAAAAAAAATTTTATTAAATTAAATATATATATATATATGTATACCCACATATACATATGTACATATATGTAAGTATACCGATGTTAAGTAAGGAACAAACTTAAAGAAAGTAAACCATGTGTAAGTATAAGAACTTCAAAGACTTAGTAAATATGAATTAGTAAACGTAAGAGTAATCGAATTAAGTGAATGATAGTTAGATTAATCATTCGATTGCATGTGTATCATAGGATCTGATTTGTGAGCACCAGAGGAAAGTTGGGATACAAGTACAACGGTGAACGGTATGAATTCCTCATGCCCCGTATGCTATCTTGGTTACTCTGATTTGTGTGTTGTGTGCTAATTGATCACCAAATAAGATAAATGCACGAATCGGAGTTACTATGCATACTTGTGAATATGTAGTGTTGTGTGATGTGAATATTTTTCTTAAATCTTAGTTTGTATAATTCATGATGTATGGATGAATATGAATGTGTGTATGTATGTGGTAATGTACTGTGACCGATTGTGATTGTGATTGGACTTCTAACTGATTCCTAACAAGCTAACCAATCTAACTTAAATTGGTAATTAAATTGGAATGAGTAGAAGTCCGATATAGTTTCGGCCACGCGTGAGGATGAGGAGACACAAGAGGTTGGATCCGATTCCTGACTCTTAAACTGGTCCGCGGCCCAAATCCCTTAAGTGGGTAGCATCCCGGATTGGTGAGTCAAGTAAATCCCGGTGGTGGGACGGTGTAGTCCCCGGGCCGGAGGTCACACCGACTTAACTTGAGTATGAGTAAGTAAACAAGAATGAGTAAGTAAGTAAATGGAAGTAAGTAAGTAAAGTAAGAGTAAAGATTAAATAGCATTCTGTTATACCCAAAATTTCAACCCCCCCCCCCCCCGGAGTAGTCTCTAAGGCATACGTGTTACAAAGGGCAAAAGGGGTCAAAAAGCACCAAGGCGGGATTTTCCAATGACATTATCGGGATTTTCTATTTTCATATGACTTGTTCATTATCTCCAAACACTTCCAAATATCATAGTCATTATGAAAGGTATTTCATGATTTTCTGATAATATTTATTCTGGAAATTTATCTTTTAATTCATATTATAAGTTAATTTCTTTAATTAACACATGAAATAACCTCAAAATAGAAATAATAAAAGGTTTCCAAAATTAAAATAAAATTGTCACATGGTTAGCATGACTACATACAGTCATAAACTTGAAATTATTTTATTTGGAACCTTAACCCAAAATTTAAAAGAGAAATTCAATCATTTTTGCAATTTTCTCTCTCCTATGGAAAAATACCGAAATCAAGCCGACTATGCGATATGTTGAAACCCCGGTAAGAATCCTTGATAGGAAGACCAGAGACACTCGCCACAAGTCTATACGAATGGTGAAGGTCCTATGGTCTAACCATGATGTCGAAGAAGCGACATGGGAGTTGGAAGATGCCATGAAGGCTAAGTACCCACAGTTGTTCATAGACTAGAGAGTCTAGCATTTAGTAATACGGGTACGGGGCGTACCCCTTTTAAGGGGGGTAGAGCCTTTTTGCTTTTGCATTGCTTCGGGTGTGCATTGCATAGTGTGTAGGTATTGTAATAGGTTTTGTATGGCACATGTAGTGCAAGTGAATTTGGTATGTGTATGTATGTATGTGTAATGAGTAGTGTATGGATGTGTATGTACGATGGATGATGTATGTGTAATGTGTAATGTGAATTGCATCGATGTATTGTGTGATGGTATGTATGGAAATGGTGTATGGTGTATGTGAATTCGTATTGTGTGTGAATGCGTATTGTGCTTGAATAGCGTATGCTTGCAATGTGGAAGAAGTAAACACCTCATAGGTGGTAGCAAGATGCATTATGGCAATTGGTTTGCATAATGAGTAGAATTATAAAACTATTAACCTTGAGCAACTTTGAGGGCAAAGTTTCTTAAGGGGGTAGATTGAAATACCCCGTAATTAAAAATAGTGATTAATTAGGCTAATAAGTAATTAGAAGCTTAATAAGTATAAATAATCATGAGGGAACAAATCCCGAAGAAACGGATCCTTAAAACGGATTAAAAGCACTAACGAACCTTAAAGCGCGTTTTTCGAGGTAACCGGGAAAACGCGTCTTTAAGCGGGTCAAATAGACTCGTAACAATTTTGGTCAACTGAATAGTCATTAATAAATATTAGTGAAGCTTTAGAACCAAGAAAATCAATAAAACGAGAAATTAGTAAAACTGTCAAAAACGAGAAGTTGTGGGGTAGAAACATAAATAACCAAAACTTATGTGTCCACTTTTGAAATAAAAAGTAAAGGAGGTATGTGTGTGCTGTGTGGTGTCCGATTTCCCCACCCCCCCCCCCCCCACACACACACACATCACATATCTCTTCTTATTTACAAAACAACAAAACTAATAAAGTAAACACTCACCTACTTTATTCTACCTCACACTCTCACTCTCTCTCCTACTCTCATTTCTTCACTCACGTAACAGCACCCTATCTCCCTCACTCTCTCTATTTTCTTCTTCCCCAGCCGATAGCCATGGAAGCTTGGGCAAACCCACAAAACTCCATCTTCTCTCATCTTGTTAAGTGCTTAAACCTTCTCCAAACATTGTAAAAATTACACCATTGTCATCCTCTCATCAAGAGCAACACTTCTATCTTTTGAAAATTCGAAAACAAGAACTTTCATCTCCATGGTATAGAGCATTTGGAGCTTCTAGACCACCACTAGAACCACCTTTTTCTCCTTGTTCTTTTGAGGTAAAAATCTTCTTGAAACTCCATTGTTTTTCTAGCCTTATGGGCAAAACGAAATTTGAGCGAAAACCCTTGTTGCTCCTTTTGTACCCAGCCGATTTTGGCTTCTTTGAAGGAGTAGAAACATTGTTCTTAAGCTCCTCTAAGCTTCATCTACTCCCTTGGAAGGTAATACTCCTAAACCCTAAAACTTACATTAAAAGCTGAAATAATGATTGGTTAGTTTCTAGTATTGAAGCATGTATATGAATGGTTGTAGTGTTAGTGAATTGTGTTGCTAAAACCGGTGGAAAGAGGAAAGGAAGAAGAAGGAAGAAGCAAGAAGGAAAAAAGAAAACTAGAGGAGAAACAAGGTAAACAATGCTTGTCCTTGTGTAGTTTAGTAATGTATAATGTAACAGATTTTTAGAAGTTAAAATAGGTATTGTAAAATGGTGGTGTATTGGTAGTGTAATGTGTAGGAGGAAACAAATGTTTTAAACCCTTAAAAGACATTTTTAAACTTGTTAAAACATAGTTGGGAGTCAATGGGTGAGTGTAGAAATTTTTAAGAGTGTTTTAGTGTTGTTATGGGTGTATGAGAGTTTTGTGTGTTGTTGTTGTGTATAAACAGGTGAGATGATGTTAATGTGTGAGGAAACAATGTGGTGAGAGTGTAAAAATATAGGGGAGACTATGGCAAAATTTACCTAGGACTAGAACACTTAATGAGCTAGAAACTAGGTGAAGAACATGAGTTGTAACAGATTTTGGATGGAGTTAAATGGTGGGTAGATTGAGAGAGGTAGATAATGTATCGTAATGCATTAGGAGTGTTAGAAAGGACATTAGAAGAGGGAGCTTTAGATGGAGAGAGTTAGAGTTAAAATCTGTAGCATAACTATGCTAGGAAGAAACAATGTAAGTGTTGAAATGGAAGTTAGGAAATGATGTGTCAATTAGTATAGAAATGAGTAAGGAGTTAATGGATGAACTAAGATGTATTAGGAGGTTTAATTAGTGATAAAACATGTGGGATTAAGTGTAGGAACGATGGAGAAGAAGTAATGGGTGAAAGATAGAACTGAAAACAGAAAAAAATGCAAATACTGGGCCGGACCGACCTTGGGACCGGACTTGCAAGGTCGGTCGAGCCCAGATTTACAAGGACGGAAACCTTCTGGAATGGACCGACCTTGGGACCGGACATGCAAGGTCGGTCGGCCAGAAGAATTTCCGTAATGCAACCTACTGGAATGGACCGACCTTGCGACCGGACTTGCAAGGTCGGTCGGGCTAAAATTCTCCGTCGTGTACCTTACTGGAATGGACCGACCTTGGGACCGGACTTGCAAGGTCGGTCGGCCCTGAAATTTCCAGCGTAATTCCTTACTGACTTCGACCGACCTTGGGACCGGACTTGTAGGTCGGTCGGGTCTTACAAAAAAAATTTTATTAAATTAAATAATATATATATATATGTATACCCACATATACATATGTACATATATGTAAGTATACCGATGTTAAGTAAGGAAACAAACTTAAAGAAAGTAAACCATGTGTAAGTATAAGAACTTCAAAGACTTAGTAAATATGAATTAGTAAACGTAAGAGTAATCGAATTAAGTGAATGATAGTTAGATTAATCATTCGATTGCATGTGTATCATAGGATCTGATTTGTGAGCACCAGAGGAAAGTTGGGATACAAGTACAACGGTGAACGGTATGAATTCCTCATGCCCCGTATGCTATCTTGGTTACTCTGATTTGTGTGTTGTGTGCTAATTGATCACCAAATAAGATAAATGCACGAATCGGAGTTACTATGCATACTTGTGAATATGTAGTGTTGTGTGATGTGAATATTTTCTTAATCTTAGTTTGTATAATTCATGAAATGTATGGATGAATATGAATGTGTGTATGTATGTGGTAATGTACTGTGACCGATTGTGATTGTGATTGGACTTCTAACTGATTCCTAACAAGCTAACCAATCTAACTTAAATTGGTAATTAAATTGGAATGAGTAGAAGTCCGATATAGTTTCGGCCACGCGTGAGGATGAGGAGACACAAGAGGTTGGATCCGATTCCTGACTCTTAAACTGGTCCGCGGCCCAAATCCCTTAAGTGGGTAGCATCCCGGATTGGTGAGTCAAGTAAATCCCGGTGGTGGGACGGTGTAGTCCCCGGGCCGGAGGTCACACCGACTTAACTTGAGTATGAGTAAGTAAACAAGAATGAGTAAGTAAGTAAATGGAAGTAAGTAAGTAAAGTAAGAGTAAAGATTAAATAGCATTCTGTTATACCCAAAATTTCAACCCCCCCCGGAGTAGTCTCTAAGGCATACGTGTTACAAAGGGCAAAAGGGGTCAAAAAGCACCAAGGCGGGATTTTCCAATGACATTATCGGGATTTTCTATTTTCATATGACTTGTTCATTATCTCCAAACACTTCCAAATATCATAGTCATTATGAAAGGTATTTCATGATTTTCTGATAATATTTATTCTGGAAATTTATCTTTTAATTCATATTATAAGTTAATTTCTTTAATTAACACATGAAATAACCTCAAAATAGAAATAATAAAAGGTTTCCAAAATTAAAATAAAATTGTCACATGGTTAGCATGACTACATACAGTCATAAACTTGAAATTATTTTATTTGGAACCTTAACCCAAAATTTAAAAGAGAAATTCAATCATTTTTGCAATTTTCTCTCTCCTATGGAAAAATACCGAAATCAAGCCGACTATGCGATATGTTGAAACCCCGGTAAGAATCCTTGATAGGAAGACCAGAGACACTCGCCACAAGTCTATACGAATGGTGAAGGTCCTATGGTCTAACCATGATGTCGAAGAAGCGACATGGGAGTTGGAAGATGCCATGAAGGCTAAGTACCACAGTTGTTCATAGACTAGAGAGTCTAGCATTTAGTAAACGGGTACGGGGCGTACCCCTTTAAGGGGGGTAGAGCCTTTTTGCTTTTGCATTGCTTCGGGTGTTCATTGCATAGTGTGTAGGTATTGTAATAGGTTTGTATGGCACATGTAGTGCAAGTGAATTTGGTATGTGTATGTATGTATGTGTAATGAGTAGTGTATGGATGTGTATGTACGATGGATGATGTATGTGTAATGTGTAATGTGAATTGCATCGATGTATTGTGTGATGGTATGTATGGAAATGGTGTATGGTGTATGTGAATTCGTATTGTGTGTGAATGCGTATTGTGCTTGAATAGCGTATGCTTGCAATGTGGAAGAAGTAAACACCTCATAGGTGGTAGCAAGATGCATTATGGCAATTGGTTTGCATAATGAGTAGAATTATAAAACTATTAACCTTGAGCAACTTTGAGGGCAAAGTTTCTTAAGGGGGGTAGATTGAAATACCCCGTAATTAAAATAGTGATTAATTAGGCTAATAAGTAATTTAGAAGCTTAATTAAGTATAAATAATCATGAGGGAACAAATCCCGAAGAAAACGGATCCTTAAAACGGATTAAAAGCACTAACGAACCTTAAAGCGCGTTTTTCGAGGTAACCGGGAAAACGCGTCTTTAAGCGGGTCAAATAGACTCGTAACAATTTTGGTCAACTGAATAGTCATTAATAAATATTAGTGAAGCTTTAGAACCAAGAAAATCAATAAAACGAGAAATTAGTAAAAAACTGTCAAAAACGAGAAGTTGTGGGGTAGAAACATAAATAACCAAAACTTATGTGTCCACTTTTGAAATAAAAAGTAAAGGAGGTATGTGTGTGCTGTGTGGGTGTCCGATTTCCCCACCCCCCCCCCCCCACACACACACTCACATATCTCTTCTTATTTACAAAACAACAAAACTAATAAAGTAAACACTCACCTACTTTATTCTACCTCACACTCTCACACTCTCTCTCCTACTCTCATTTCTTCACTCACGTAACAGCACCCTATCTCCCACTCTCTCTATTTTCTTCTTCCCCAGCCGATAGCCATGGAAGCTTGGGCAAACCCACAAAACTCCATCTTCTCTCATCTTGTTAAGTGCTTAAACCTTCTCCAAAAATTGTAAAAATTACACCATTGTCATCCTCTCATCAAGAGCAACACTTCTATCTTTCGAAAATTCGAAAACAAGAACTTTCATCTCCATGGGTATAGTGCATTTGGAGCTTCAAGACCACCACTAGAACCACCTTTTTCTCCTTGTTCTTTTGAGGTAAAAATCTTCTTGAAACTCCACTGTTTTTCTAGCCTTATAGGCAAAACGAAATTTGAGCGAAAACCCTTTTTGCTCCTTTTGTACCCAGCCGATTTTGGCTTCTTTGAAGGAGTAGAAACATTGTTCTTAAGCTCCTCTAAGCTTCATCTACTCCCTTGGAAGGTAATATACTCCTAAACCCTAAAACTTACATTAAAAGCTGAAATAATGATTAGGGTTAGTTTCTAGTATTGAAGCATGTATATGAATGGTTGTAGTGTTAGTGAATTGTGTTGCTTAAACCGGTGGAAAGAGGAAAGGAAGAAGAAGGAAGAAGCAAGAAGGAGAAAAAGAAAACTAGAGGAGAAACAAGGTAAACAATGCTTGTCCTTGTGTAGTTTAGTAATGTATAATGTAACAGATTTTTAGAAGTTAAAATAGGTATTGTAAAATGGTGGTGTATTGGTAGTGTAATGTGTAGGAGGAAACAAATGTTTTAAACCCTTAAAAGACATTTTTAAACTTGTTAAAACATAGTTGGGAGTCAATGGTGAGTGCAGAAATTTTAAGAGTGTTTTAGTGTTGTTATGGGTGTATGAGAGTTTGTGTGTTGTTGTTGTGTATAAACAGGTGAGATGATGTTAATGTGTGAGGAAACAATGTGGTGAGAGTGTAAAAATATAGGGGAGACTATGGCAAAATTTACCTAGGACTAGAACACTTAATGAGCTAGAAACTAGGTGAAGAACATGAGTTGTAACAGATTTTGGATGGAGTTAAATGGTGGGTAGATTGAGAGAGGTAGATAATGTATCGTAATGCATTAGGAGTGTTAGAAAGGACATTAGAAGAGGGAGCTTTAGATGGAGAGAGTTAGAGTTAAAATCTGTAGCATAACTATGCTAGGAAGAAGAAACAATGTAAGTGTTGAAATGGAGGTTAGGAAATGAGTGTGTCAATTAGTATAGAAATGAGTAAGGAGTTAATGGATGAACTAAGGTGTATTAGGAGGTTTAATTAGTGATAAAACATGTGGGATTAAGTGTAGGAACGATGGAGAAGTAATGGGTGAAAGATAGAACTGAAAACAGAAATAAAAATGCAAATACTGGGCCGGACCGACCTTGGGACCGGACTTGCAAGGTCGGTCGAGCGCAGATTTACAAAGGACGGAAACCTTCTGGGAATGGACCGACCTTGGGACCGGACATGCAAGGTCGGTCGGCCAGAAGAATTTCCCGTAATGCAACCTACTGGAATGGACCAACCTTGCGACCGGACTTGCAAGGTCGGTCGGGCTAAAATTCTCCGTCGTGTACCTTACTGGAATGGACCGACCTTGGGACTGGACTTGCAAGGTCGGTCGGCCCTGAAATTTTCCAGCGTAATTCCTTACTAACTTCGACCGACCTTGGACCGGACTTGTAAGGTCGGTCGGGTCTTACAAAAAAAAATTATTAAATTAAATAATATATATATATATGTATTACCCACATATACATATGTACATATATGTAGGTATACCGATGTTAAGTAAGGAAACAAACTTAAAGAAAGTAAACCATGTGTAAGTATAAGAACTTAAAAGACTTAGTAAATATGAATTAGTAAACGTAAGAGTAATCGAATTAAGTGAATGATAGTTAGATTAATCATTCGATTGCATGTGTATCATAGGATCTATTTGTGAGCACCAGAGGAAAGTTGGGATACAAGTACAACGGTGAACGGTATGAATTCCTCATGCCCCGTATGCTATCTTGGTTACTCTGATTTGTGTGTTGTGTGCTAATTGATCACCAAATAAGATAAATGCACGAAGGAGAGTTACTATGCATACTTGTGTATATGTAGTGTGTTGTGTGATGTGAATATTTTTCTTAATCTTAGTTTGTATAATTCATGAAATGTATGGATGAATATGAATGTGTGTATGTATGTGGTAATGTACTGTGACCGATTGTCATTGTGATTAGACTTCTAACTGATTCCTAACAAGCTAACCAATCTAACTTAAATGGTAATTAATTAAATTGGAATGAGTAGAAGTCCGATATAGTTTCGGCCACGCGTGAGGATGAGGAGACACAAGAGGTTGGATCCGATTCCTGACTCTTAAACTGGTCCGCGGCCCAAATCCTTAAGTGGGTAGCATCCCGGATTGGTGAGTCAAGTAAATCCCGGTGGTGGGACGGTGTAGTCCCCGGGCCGGAGGTCATACCGACTTAACTTGAGTATGAGTAAGTAAACAAGAATGAGTAAGTAAGTAAATGGAAGTAAGTAAGTAAAGTAAGAGTAAGAATGTGTAATGAGTAAAGATTAATAGCATTCTGTTATACCCAAAATTTCAACCCCCCGGGAGTAGTCTCTAAGGCATAGTGTTACAAAGGGCAAAAGGGGTAAAAAGCACCAAGGTGGGATTTTCCAATGACATTATCGGGATTTTCTATTTTCATATGACTTGTTCATTATCTCCAAACACTTCAAATATCATAGTCATTATGAAGGTATTTCATGATTTTCTGATAATATTTATTCTGGAAATTTATCTTTTAATTCATATTATAAGTTAATTTCTTTAATTAACACATGAAATAACCTCAAAATAGAAATAATAAAAGGTTTCCAAAATTAAAATAAAATTGTCACATGGTTAGCATGACTACATACAGTCATAAACCTGAAATTATTTTATTTGGAACCTTAACCCAAAATTTAAAAGAGAAATTCAATCATTTTTGCCATTTTCTCTCTCCTATAGAAAATACCGAAATCAAAACAAAACGTCATGAAATTTTAACACAAGATAGAGATGATTATTAGAGACTAATGCCGTTGGAATTTTGTTATTTCGACTTTCCAATAATAAGTTATGAATTATGGGAGATTCCAGATTGTGAGATTTTTATCTACTCGGTTATTTATCAAAATAACCCGATTCCAACTCTTAAAATTCTTCAAAATCATCCTTTATCTTCAGTTAAAATTTCATAATTTTTATCGGCCTGAAACATATTTTAAAAAATCGGATTCCCTTAGAGCACAAAATCAGGGTTTTAGATAAAAATCTTGTTCTATCAACATGACCTTGCTCTTTCTATAAAAGGGCCTTCCAAAAACGACCTAGGGCAGAGGAGAACACTTCCAAAGTCAGAGAACACAGCCACAAACCTTCTCCCCACGTTTTTACACTTCCAAGCCTCAAATCAACACCGAAACTTTGCAGAAATCACCCCGAAATCACCAAAAACTCATCCTTTCTTCTCCCATTGAACTTCCAAGCACACACAAAAACACCACAAAAACACCACAAAAACAGAAGAAACACGTCCTTAACATCATAATAAGAAGGAGTCAGAAGCTCAATTCGAAGTCAATCCAGAACCGGCATCAACGAAGCACCAAAAGACCCCCGATGTGAAAAGTCTCATTAAACCCGAAGGGTAAAACAGGTTGAAATCAAATTTTTCTGACTTTGCTCGGCTTTAACTATTCTGTGTTAAATTTTGGAGTCGAATTGACTTTTTACCGCTCCTGAATTAACGTTTGCTTTCGCTTCTGCCCAATAACTTGTTTGCTAAGTTCGTGTTTAATTCGTACTCAAAATGCAAACTTTGATCACTAACGTGTTTAGAATCTTTCAGGCTACCTACCCATGAATTTTGAGCCAAAAACACCACCGGGAACCACCCAAACGCCGCCGTCCGAGGGCGGTCCGCACCCACGGACGCTATGTCCGGGGTCCCGGACGCCCAGTCCGTAAGCCCGGACGCCCCGGACGGTGGCGGGATATTTTTATTTTCAACAATTAGGGCTTTATAAAACATGTCCGGGCCCACGACGTCCTGTCCGTGGGCCCGAACTTTTCAAAATCTCGTTTCTGTTTAAATTCGATTTTATGTTCACATAGGTTAACTAGGGTCTGAGGGTTCGGACATTAGGTCCGTTGCCACGGACGGAAACAAATTTGACCTAATTCTGCCTCCGAAACCCTAGTTTAGGAATCTTTAATTTCACTTTAATTTTCTGTCAAAAAAATGCTAAAAAACACAAAAAAACAGAAGCTTGCGCACTAGGTTAAAACGACTGTAATAAGCCGTAATTAAACTAAGTAGAGGAAAAAAACGACTTCTGGGGTAATGAATAGTAATTGAACCCTAATAAGTCGAATACCAAGCCCCCGAACCCGAACTCTCCTTTCCTAATTTGATCTAGGTTAAAATTAGGTGGCGACTCATAATAGGTTCCAGTGAGCTAGCTTAGGTTTTAATAATTATTGTTAAATGACATTGTTATTAATCTAGGTTATAAGTGGACCTAAAACCCGGTTAGATCCTAATCAGATTTAATCAACATAGGGTAGGGTTTAAAATCGAGGCTCACATATCCGATTAACCGGATGCGTATCTTGGCTAACACTGCGAAGGTAAGCATTGTGTGCACTATTTGTATGGTTGCCTTGAATTGTATAATGTATTGTATATGCATGTATGTTGTATGTAAAGCATGTATGTATGATTAATGAACCGCATGTTTAGTGGACGTCAAATAGTCGGCGTGCCCTAGCTAGCAAGCGGTATATGCGGAGTTCATGCGCAGCTTTTGCTGAGCCCCTTGGGGCGATGTTTTTACTACACACAGGTACTCGAGAAGGATGAAGAGGACGAAGAGTTCTAGTTTGATTTCTTTTTGGATTGTAAATAATGAATTATGAATGGTGTACTAAGTAGTACACGGCTGTAGCTTTTGATTAGCCGGTGTACCATGGGGTACACCTTTTGGATATTGATAGGATGGTGAATTGGTATAGATGAGTAGTCGGTAGAAACTCATTCTTTTGGCAAACTTGAAAGGTTGTAAATGAATATACTTTGAATACTCGGTAATCCATTAATGTAGGTGAATGGTATTTGTATTCGGTAAGTAATGTTTAAGTAGCTCGGTATACTATGATCATCAGACCGTGACTGTAAGTAAGGTAAGCCCAGCTAGCCGTATGGGCGGTTAGCGGCGTTGTATCACCCGCCGTAGTAATAGTAGTATTTCCGCTGCGAACTGATAGGATTAACAGGACGATTAGACGGTGAGCATAGGATTAACGGTAGGGGTGTTACAGGTAATGTCTGTCACACGGGTATTGTGAAGTATTCTGTTGTCAATCTCCCTTTGATGGTTATCTCTTTTTTTTGTTACTTATTAGTTCCTGTTGTCGGTTATCTTGTTGTAAGTGCTATTGCCCTAGTGGCATCAGTGGCAATTCATGCCATAAGCCGGCGTTATTCAGCTCGGTGTAAGTAAAATTCGTGCTATATTTAGCAAACTTGGTTCTCCTAATTCGATCTCATTGAGTACAACACATATTCCTTTTCTCCTTGGTTATCATGATCACATCTCATCCATAGTTCATATTTGTTCCCTCATCCGTTAAATTGGATGTATTGCAGATTGCATAATAGCTTGAGCAACTTGGCTCTTCACTTCCCAACCATCCTCACTGACGGTGGTGCATCTACAAAGGTATGCTTGCCCATAAGGACTAAACAGTCATCACTGGTAGTGATTAGCATTAAATGCGGGTATACACTGATGGTTTTTGGCTAATAAGCCCTGTCTGACAATTCTTGAATGATTAAACTGGTGTGGTTTACAATCACAGTGGCTGTATAATTTCTCCAGTTGCAGTGGTTGGACTAACGGTCTTCCCGAGGTTGCATAGGTTTCTAATCTTAAGGTTTGTATGAAAAGTTTGAAAAACATTTTTTTGGTATATATAATAAAAAGTTTAAAAAGTAGTAGTTGCAGTTGCAGCTGTAGCACTTGCTCTGTCAAGTGCGCAAGGCAGATGGAAATTTCAGTGGTTTACTTGTCATAGCGCTTGCAATAGCAAGTGCGCCATGTAGGTAGAAATCTGGTTCAGTAACAATTAATCTCATTGACTCAGCGTCGTCGAGTATGGCTACATAATAATGTAAGCATTAACATCCTGTTCATATATATATCCGTCAAGGTTCCAAAGTTACTCGCATCGAGTCCACATATCTAGTCTCAAAAGTCATACACAAGAGGGCGAGTGGTCCATGACACACTCCCATATACTTATAACATATCTCTGTCTCACATCCAAGGTAAGTACACATCATAGTAAGCAAAATTCTTCCACCAGCGGTCTCACGGAGTTCAGGGTACTCATGCCCTAATGACTCCTTTCCCTTTCTGGGCTCCAGCATCAGTAGATGTCTGGTCATCCTGACCGCCTCGTGGTACTCCAGATCCTCCAACTGAGGTCTTCTGAGTATTCCTTGGTGGCCTGTAATTACGGCTCTCTGGGTTCATCCAGCACTCGAACTCCCGGTGGCCCTCTTTCTTGCAACATCGACACTCAACTTTGCGGCCATTGCAGTCAACCCCAGGATGGTCCTCCCACAATGCTTACAATAGAAATGGCGCTGGGGCTGTTCGATGCCCTTAGGAGGTGCAGATCTCAAAGGCTGAGCATCTATAGTTGGGCCGGTCAACTGAAGGACGGGCTCTTTCCCCTTCGCTCCCTGGTGACCCTGCTGCCCTTTCTTTTGAAAGAATTTCCTGTTCAAGGTTTTGGGTCAGCATTCATAAGGTATATAATATGGTAATTAGTTTAGAATGGGATAAGTCCTTACTTTCCTTCTTCTTCGCTGGCTATCGCCTGGAGATGCTCCCACTCTCAGACTCTCCCTCAGGTTCTTTCTCTTCTTGGCCCCGAGAGTCTCTGCCCGAGTCTGAAGCATCAGCTCTGTCCTCGAGGCAGCGTCATAACACTCCTGGAATCTCATTGGTAGTTCTCACAAGGTTAATCGGTAATGTAGTAAGTAAAGAATTTATGGCTTTCATGTTAATACCTGGATGGTAGTATAGAGGGTAGCACCCATCGCCATCTGGATGCGAAACAACAATCCCCCCCGGAACTTCTAGACCTTCACGGTCTCTAAGTAATCAACAACGGGGATAAAGTCCAGCAGACCAATGAATCGAGCGTAATACTCATCCACTGTCAGACCTCCCTGGGATAATGTCTCGAACTCATGGCGCTTCTTCTGCTTAAGATGAGCTGGGTAGTACTTCCCCCTCAGCAACTCGACAAAGGCAGCCCACGAAAAGTCGGGCGTAGTCAGGTGATGGTCCTTGACCAACCTCCACCAAGTGCTGGCTGCATCCTTCAGATGGAAAGCAGCAATGACGACCTTCTGGTTGGCAGGTACTTGTAAAGCCTCATAGGCCTTCGCATGTTCAACTATGAATCGCTCCAAGGCTACGGGGTCTGGCTCCCCTGAATATGTAGGTGGTCTGGTCTCGCTAACTGACTTCAGCCAGTTCGTTTCCCTGGGTGTGTGGCGGTGGGCTGGTGCTCCTCCTATCTGAGTACCAAGCTGTGCGAGAACGGCAGCAATCGTCTCAGCAACTCCTGGATTCGCGGGGTCACCGCCTCCACCTCTACCAGTACCACGCCATCTAGTTCCCCCAGACATCTGTAGTACAGTATGTCACATAAATACTCGGTAATTTACCGTACACAACCAATAGATATTGAATTGCCTTTAAGGCTAATATATCACGCAATTTGCGTTACCAAACACTATATCTTTTAAGACGAGTCGTCTCGTACCTCACAAACGTTTCCCGTAATTTCCCAAGTCCTAAGCTCACTGTCTTAACCTATTTTCCTCGTCATTAGAGCGGTACTCCGCTCTGATATCACTTTCACTTTTGTAACACCCCTCTCCTTAAACACGTAATAATCTCTCATGTAGCAATAAATAAAACGTCTTACAGCGGAAGAAATAATAACAACAACAATACTCACTCGGGTGTCACCGGCCATTACTCGCCCATGCGAGCAACGAAGCCAAACTACATCCAATTTCCAACATAAACAAACTGCTAACCGCCGTGATAACGAGAAAACTCCTACATCATACTAAGTCCATACATCATAAACATCGACAAGTGAGCGTCTACCCAAACCAGAATATACATAACCGTATCATATACAACTCCATGTGCGGTAATTAAAATAAACTCTAATTACCCTGTTCCCGCACTTCGGCTTCGGCGATAGTCAACAACCTGCATATGGTGTAGTATCAGCGATAGACGCTGAGTATGCCGGGCCTGGACCTATTGGTCACTTAGTCATTTAACCATCTTATTATTAGATTGGTTTCATGCTTTAGCATTTTACAGTTATAAACAATACTGTAATACACATGTATAATATACATAATCCTCCATCCAAATATCATAAATATTCGACCATCCATCCAATCCAAACATTCATTTAATATCTCAACCAACAATTGTATATCGAACATATCGAAATAATAACAGTATAATGTACAATGTACAATCGCTGTAGCGTTCACCATCCATGTTAATTTAATTTAATTTGGCCTTCAAGGCCCCATCCATATCAAACTGATTACAGTATAATGTACAATCGCAGTAGCGTACATCTTCCATAGTTAATAATGTACAATGTACATTCGCCGTGGCGTACAGTTTTCATATTTAATTTACCTTAGCCTTGTAGGCTCCATCCAACCATGTTTAATTAATACCAGTAGGGCGTCATGTTAAGACAACCCGATAACCTCACCATGGACAGTAGTCCTCCCGTAACACAAAGGTGCTCATTTCGCCAGAGGTCCAGAGGCCCCTGACTATTCTCTTATGTCTCGTAGGACGTCCATAGAAAAGGCCGTAGCCACCTGACCCACGATCCAAATAGGGCTCGTATGGGTATACCTGGAGCGGAACCCGATCGGGAACCCCTCAGTGATCACAACTGCGCAACCAAGTAGTTCGTAAACTACCGGGATTCCTCACCTCAACTCATACCATCTCTCTCTCATAATGTTTAAGATCTGCTCTTAGTCTTATGGAGAATAATTATTAGTTAGCTGCCCAATGGGTCTCACGCATACCTAGAAGTAATCTGGGTCATATTCATGTTCGAGATCCATGCTCTAGAGACCGATAATGTCGTAACTCGTTCCTAAGTATTTTACTTAGGTTGCCATATACTTAATATTAATACTATGGTATTATATCAAGTAATCGTCATTTTATCACAACAACGTATATGTATGTTTATATAAGTCGATCTATAGTCGACGTAGTGTTAGTCCCGTAGGCGCGTGCATAAATAAATAATGCAGTAACACTTAATCACATACATGTATCCAAAAACACTTAACACAAGTGATATCAACCAAATCCGAGCCCAAGGAGTTTCCTTAGGATAACTCGGATCAAACCCCTTTACATACCGTTCACCAAGACCTAGGATGCGCAGTGTAGTCCACTAGCTCGTCAAGCGTCCTTGTCTGAAGTATGATCTAAACGGTATTAAAACTATAAGTCAGTCTCCATGACTAACTACATCTGGTATCTCCGAATAACAAGTAACCCCGACAGTACATCCCTAGATTTCTACAGTTATCTGTTACGGGTTTCTCTAAAACCGGTCGGCTTTGTTACTTAAAAACTCGTATGTCAAAATATATCAACTGTTAAGTTTAATTCATTATTTTCCTTTAATCTTATCCACCATTAATATAGGTACATAACCTATGGTTGCATGTATGCATGCATTATTATATTATATTTGTATTATTTTCCCACCATCCATTATAATACATTGTATTATATACTCCATTATCTTTAGCAAATAATATTTGCATCCAAAAACTCATAACTTATAGTTGTAACTATTTTGTAATAACCACCACCATTATATTATATGGTTTCCAACCATAATATATATCCATCCTTATATACATTATTCTTGTATATGTATACATTTACCATATAGGTAATTTTCATGAGTTATAAAACTCTTATATTATATGTTACATTTTATCATCTTTTATTAGATGATTATTCCCATTAGTTGTATTATATGATACAACTTATATTAAGATTATTATCCTAATATTATGTAACATTTTATGTTGTATAATTACAACTCCTAAGGTTTATTCAATAAACACCTTAGTTTATAAATTTATTATTTATAGTTTGTCACATTATTTAATGTGAATATCCTTACTTGTATTAATTCCATTTAAACCTTATTAATACCGTATAATTGTTATAACATTTATAACATTGTAGACCTTAGTCTAAAATTCATTTTCCAACTCTTATTAATTCGGTACAGCACCATATTTAAAGTTAAATTACTAAAATCACAGGGGTATATAGAGCTGTCAAAATTTGACCCAACCCGAAAACCCGTCCGTTTTATCCGAACCCGAAACCCGATTGAACCCGAAAATATTTAAATATAATAAACCCGAAACCCGATTGGGTAAAACCGAAATGACCCAACCCGAAATGACCCGAAAAATTTATAACCCGAAACCGACCCGAACCCGAAATGACCCAAAATAATAGTAATTAAAAATTAGCCAATTTCGAATAACATGAAATAATGGTGACCATACATTGTCCCAAACCTGAATGACCCAAGTAAATATGACAAAAAATTGATTTAAACTTAGTATATCCGAATGAAATTCAGAATAGGCATTGTATTGAAAGTTCTGTAATCTATATGTTGTATATTCTTAAGAAATTATGTATATATTTATATTATAATTTTTTCAAAAAATATTAACCATGACCCGAAATAACCGAAACCCGATTCTATCTGACACTATTACAACCCGAACCCGAAATGACCCGAACCCGAATGACCCGAACCCGAAATGACCCGAAAGTTTAATGACCCGAACGGATATTGACCCGAAAAGAAATGACCCAAAACCCGAACGGATAACCCGTTTGACAGGCCTAGGGGTATATTGTGAATTACGAAAGAAAACATTTCCCTTAATTTAAATTCCATTTTGACCACATAACATTATGTAATGTTACACCATATACTAATATGATTTGATATGATATTTTTATTTCCTTAACTTATAACCTATAGTTTTATACAAAACTATTATATATTGCCGCATAGGCATATATATTAAACCTTATTCTTTTCCATAAACCATAGTTTCCTTTATTTACAAAAATCACCCCATTATTTATAACATGTTATTAGAGCTGATCAAAATGTGTCCGGCCCGGCAGCCCGGTCCGACCCGGCCCGTAAAAAAGCCCGACGAGCCCGAGCCCGATTGGGCTTCCGGGCGGGCCTGGACATAAAATCAGGTCCGATATAAAAAACCGGGCCGGCCGCGGCACATTCTTTGAGCCCGTGGACAAGCCCGGTCCGGCCGATTTTATATTTTTATTTATTTTTAAAAAAATTATATATACATATTTAATTTTTATACAATATATACAAAAATTATATATATATTTATAAATTTTAAATAAGTTATATAGATAATATATAAATATATATTAAAAATATATTAATTTAATATTTTTTATTAATTTATATAAAAAATTAAAAAACCGGCCGGGCTACGGCAAAGCCTGGAAAAAACCGGGCCTAGCCCGGCCCGGCCCGAACATGTAAAAAACCGGGCTTGGTTTTTAAAAATAGGCCCGACGGGCCTAAAATTTTCCTTTGGCCCGGCCAAACCGGCCCGCCCGCCCGAATGATCACCTCTACATGTTATATATATCATATAATATAACTTTTAACTTATAAAAGGGTATAACCTATGGTTATATTTTGTAAATTCCGAACAGACCTTATTCTGTTTTATAATTGCCACTTGGCCCTATTTATAACATATAGTTTAATAATTCATTAAAACTATATATTATACATATATCTTAATAACTATTCTATAATTCTAAAAATCACCAAATTTCACCAAAGGGTTATAATTACCCTTACTAACCCATATATTTTCAGTATTTGCTATACCACCACATATATTTCTCCAAAGTGTCATAATGACATATAACTATATATTATACATATATAGTTTATTTTAATTCAAAAATCAACCTAATAATTCCTAAAAATTCCTAGTAGCCCATAGGTGTTTATAATACCATTTTACACCCTTTATTTTCGGTAATAACATATATACCACATATGTTATAAAATTGTTACAATTAAATACAAACTTATTATAAAACCTTAAATAAGTTATCTAACTTATTTAATTTAGTCAAAACCTACCACATGGTCAAGGTTGACCACCTTAATATTTCCTTGACCATCAATCTAAATAATACGGTTTATACCCATATCTTTTCAGAAATTACAATTTAACCCCAAAACTTTATATAATCTTATAATTTTTATATAAACTCATTTAAACCTCTAAATTTCGGCTATATCCTTTTATAGCCCCCAAATTTAATTTAATTCCACCTAAGACCCCAATTCCTTGCGGTAATAATTATATATCACCTAAACTTAAATAAAAGCTTATAAATGCATAAATAAAATGGCCTAAAGTGCATGGCCTTATTACAAACATTAGCTTATGAAATAAATTACACATAAATGCCCATAAAAGCCTTAAACTCCCGGCCTTACACCAATATTTTCAATAATTACCAATTTTCCACATAATGTCTTAAATTTGACAATTATGCTATTAATTAGTTATAAAATTTATTAAACCATTCCTTAATCACCTAAGGTCAAAATAAGACCTTAAATACCTTTCACTCACGGCACAATTATACACATATGTATAATTACATATTAATATACCAAGTGAAGGTTAAGTGATTTATACCTTGTTTTTGCCTAGTTTAGGCCTTGTTTGGTTTCGGCCAGCTTAGGATTATTTTTCCACAGCTTCTTTTACATGTTTTCAAACAGCAGTTAAGGCATGATTAGTCTCCAAGCAAGATCTAACCATAAGAAGTGTTTAATGTCAATTTCAAGGTAAAATTTACCTTTGAATACCGAGGCAAGAACAAGTGCCCTTCGGCCTAAATTTACACAAGGTAAATGGTGTCAAAATAGCTACTAAAACCAAGCTTTAAACTGGTATAAACTCAGATTAGAAGATGGCTAATTTTTACCTTGTTTAAAAGTGTCTAAAATGGTGTTTTTGGCTTGGATCTGGCTATACCTTGAAGCTCTTGATGTACCAACTGAATACGTATGTTAAGATGAAGATAATAAGGCTAGGAACAAAGTTTCACAGCCGAATTTGAAGGGAATCAAAAGATATGTGCTTAAAGCACATTTTTATACCTTAAGAACAAAATTAGCTTTCTCCACCTTCTTCCCTTGTTAATGCCGAGATATACCCTCCATTTAACCTCCAAAAAAACCTAAGAACATTGATGGAAGTGGTTGATGCTTTGCTCCATTGAAAGAGGTAAGAATTGTGAAGAAAATGAGCATAAAATGACTAATTAAGCTTACCAAGATCAATTGTTGTTCTCTTATGAAAATGGTGAGTTAGCCACGGTTTGGAGAAGCCAAAGGGAGGTTAGAATGAGCTGCTGTCGGCAGGGATGAAGGCAAATGAAGAAAAGTAAGCTAATTTGCCTTATAAGTTAAGTTTATCTTATTTAATGGAATAGTAACTAATGAGTCATCAATTAGCTTAGATATTTAGTCTTAATGCAGAATGAGCTGTCCTCCATGCCCCCTGGCTGCCGACCTCATATAGGTAAGGATGGTCAATTAATTGACCATTGACCAAACTTAGTCAATTTAGCTTAAAAATGCACTATTTGGGTTACTATTCATACTAAATTGCCCATTTTGATTTTTAATTTTCAAACTTTGATTTAGACTTTAAAATATAGTCTATCATGTCACATAAATAATATAAATGATATACTCCAGTCTTTAAAATGACAAAAAGTCATTATCTTAGAGCTCATACACAAAAAACGTGCTTTAAGGAATTGTAGTGCACATTTTGAGTCACAGGGTGTTTCTGAGCTCTGTTTTCTTTGAGAACGGTTTGTTGTGTTCCTTACATGATTTTGATCATGGTATACAATTTTATATCATTTAGAGGTCATTAGACCTTTAAGGTTCTCTTAGAGCACATTTTTGCCCTTCTTGACCTTGAAGCATGTAAATGCTTGTTCTTTGTGTTGGAGTGTTTTCCAAAATTTTAATATGTTTAGTTATGTGTTAATAAGCTTAGGACAAAGTTTTAGGTCCTAAGAAGTTCATTTGGGTATTTATTTACCCTAAACAGTCAAAGGGTGCAATATGTTGTTTTGTGTTGACCACTATTGTTCTCAGTTGACTTTTAAGGCATGTTTAGGCCTTAATTAATGTGATTAGATATTTAATCCATGTTTTATTAGTTTGGGGTATTTCAACAACTAACAATAACTACTATGGTATATTAATATAGAACTAATGCCTCCAGCATCTTAACCCCGTATGTTTATTAATTTCTCTCGGTTACTAAACGGTGGTTCAAGGTTGTTTAACTGTTTGTATTCTTATGTAGTAGCTACATGTGATAATGAATTCTTACTTAATAATACATCCTTAACTCCTTGATTGCAAATAATGATCGTTTCCACTCTTCCCATATAATTACATAATTCGTAGTGGATTATGATTCCAACTTATAATAATGACATACGATCATTTACGTGATATGTATTAATTTGTAACATTTTAATGTTACGTATTACTTACTAGGATTATCGTCCTAGCTGAATAAGTTGTTATATGTAATGTCATAAATACATCATGTTACTTATTTTAACTTTGTAAGGTTCCCAACCTTATATCATAATTCTTGTCTCCACAACATCCCATATGAATTATAAAATTCATTTATATAACAACTTCCCTTTGTCATTCCATGTGTAGGACCTTATAATTCTATTCATGTTATCTATTCACAATCTTCTACTAAAGATTTATCTTAATACTATTCAATGTATTTTATACATTGTAGTGTTCCTTATATCATAAGGTTTCTAAACTTAATTATATTATACTTTCCAAATCTTTAATTTAATCTCATCAATTCATGTGATTGTTTATAAGGTATAGTTAATATTACTTAACTCTCTTACAACATATTCTCTCATGCCTTAATATATGTCACACTATCTCATTTCCAACCTTATATTATAAATATATAATATTCTTTACTAAATTGCACCAGCCACTCTTAATTTCATTAATAACTTTTCTTACCATTAACTTTTCATTAATTAAAAAATCACCCTTAAATGTTATACTTGTTACATTTTTAACCTTATTTAATCTATAACCCAAGGTTTCAGCCACTTTTATTCATTTCCGAACAGCCCCCCTACTGTTTGGTTTTCACTACATAAATGTAACACCCCTACTCTAATCGGCTCCTAATCGTCTTACTTAACATTGTAATCGCAACGGTAATCTAACAATTGAACTACTGGTGTCACCGTTCTCACTCGCCCATACGAGTAATAACGTGCTTACTGATATATATATATATAAGTACGTAACAATTTCCCAGTGACAACAAAGATAGATCTAACCTTCCCAAACCAATATATAAATACTTCATAGTGAGCATCCCAATCCTATACCGTTCTAAGTTCCGTATCAAACGATGCAACAGTGCTATTTATTCATAAATTCTAACAACAACTGTAAAAACAACCCTCGCTCCCTCTCTTTGTCGACACCGGAAGCTGCATACCTGCAAAATGTGTGTTGTTGGTGGGATGGATGCCCCCTACTGAGTATGTATACTACCTGACTGTCATGCCCCCTCGGCCTCAATTAATTGGTCGAGAGCATGTAATTCATTTTCATGCAAGTAGTTTATAATAAAAACTGTAAAGCAACAACATATATTGCAATAAACTCAAATAGCAAACAAGCCCCCGGCTTCACACATCGCATCGTAGTAAACCACTGAAAGCGTTAAAACGCTTATATGAGTACAGAGACTCCATTCCAACAAACACTTAATAGTTCATAATTGAGTACGGCGACTCAACTCAACCAGTTCACAATTCAGACAGAAGTACAATGACTCAATCAACCATTTCACAACACACAATATGAGCACAATGACTCGTTTCAACAAATCCACCAACATACAACACATAACCACAAGCATAACCACTGAGCAACAAGGCGAAACAACGAGAATTATAAACAAGTATAATATCCCGTCTTTGGCATACAAGCCCAAATAATGTTCGCCTAATGTACGAACTAATATAGTCGTTCGTAATTGTTCAGTCATGCCTAATGACAACGTCTCGTTAGAACGACGCGTCTCTAAGTTACCCATCTCCTATGGCGGGTCACCCACGGCAGTAGCCACTCCAATGGTAGAGTCTCCGACCGACGAACCATCTATAGTCCGTTGGAAATTTATCCAGATACTTAAGGATGCCCATACGGCATCCTAGTATCGTTAGTTGGTCACAATTTACAGTAAGAGTCACAACCTCTTGATTAACTTATCTATACCATCGCATCGTCTTATTATTTTTCCTAACACAGCAGACTAAGGTCGTTAGTCCAATCCTGAGTATGTCGACTCGGGATCCAGTGTTAGATACGAGAGCGGCATTAAAGAGGCCAATGCTCCGTATATAAGTCTCGGATAATATATATATACATATATCTTATTATCCTAATGACTACAACGTTTACTTACGTTCCTTATATTACATATATAAGATAGCATCATTGCCGCTAGTTCGTTTTATAATATGTTCATATATACGAATGGTACTGTTATCGTTCAACAGTAATAATAATAAAGCAGCATTAATACACAACTCAAGCATATTAATTCACACAAGCAGACATTCAATCTTAACACAGATTTTCACACAATGTCTGAACTGAGGAAACCCTCAGAGACAATCAAGCCACATAAATAACATACCGTGCAACGGGATTATAAGACCGTGGAGTATGAAACAGCTAAAATCTCTGGTAATCCTCGGGATGCCTCTACCAATCTATTAATATGCATCACACTATGCATCAGCATCTCATACCGACAACACACTACGGCACCCTGTACCGTTCCCTCCCGGTTTATTCCCCGTCATTAACTAACGACGTTTGTCGGGTTTTTGGTTTAACTCGGGATTTGGAAAAACGTTATATTACATGTGTAGTCTCATCTCTTATATATATATATATACTTAAAGTTAAACTTTGTTATCGCATGTAATTCAATATACTCTTGTATATTATATAGTTGTTTCTATATTGCATGTATAATTCTTAATCATATATTATACATTTTTACCTTAGTATTTATTTTCCTAAGGTTTGTTTTTCCAAGTTTAATGTAGTATAATTCATATGTAAAAATACTTTGAATTATATAAATCCTTATTATTCCATGTATACTCTTAACATTAGAATTTCCATATCTAATGTTTGTAATTCTTTTCTCTTTATCTTATATCATTTTAATTATGATAATATATGGTTATTGAACCATATTATATTTTTCTACACCATAACATATATTTATTTATATACATGTATTATGGGTCCATTTATTATATGGTAACCTTTATAATATATTCATTCTCTTTTAATGAATTTTTTATATTATAAATGTTATAACCTTTATAACATTGAAAGCCATATTATAAAATTTTTGTTCTAAAATTCTCATTATTTCGAACAGCACCCATATTCTTAAAATTTACAAAATCCACCACATAATTAAATATAAGTTATATTATAATTATATAACATATATTATGAGATTTATGTCATTAAAACAATTATAACCTATAGTTATAAATTGTTATCAAATACCAAATGTACCATAACCTACTCGGTTTATTTTAATTCCACCATACTTCCAGATTTTACAAATCAATCCCAAATTATATTCCATTGTCACAATTATAATATATACCTTATTTTATATAACCTTAAACCTTAATATAATATAACCTATGGTTATAAAGTGTTATAATTGCCGAACAGACCCTAGGGTCTGTTTTAATTTAATTCCTTCCACCTAACTTTGTATAATTACCAAATCCCGAATTATAATATATAGTTTCCTTATGTCATTAAAACTATATATTATACATATATCTTAATAAAACCTTGTATATAACTCCAAAAATTACCAAACTATACCAAAAGGTTATAAATATCATTTCCCTAACCTCACTTTCCATTATTTACGGTTCTCTACCACAAATGTTACCCATATGTAACAATGATATAAATATCATTATTATACTTATATAATCCATAGTTAACTCCAAATTTAACAAAATAAATTCCTAAAAGTTCCTAATGACCCGTAGGTGTATAAAATACCATTTTATACCCCAAACTTTCGGTAATATCATATATACCCATATGTTATGTAATTTTCACATTTTAATACATAACTTAGTATAATTTGATAATTAAATTAATAAATCATCAAATCTGGTCAAAGTCTTTTGCTTGGTCAATGTTTGACTTCCAAACATCATTTTGACCCCACTTTCTCGGTAATTACATAGATTACCCCAAACTTTCCAATATTTGCAATTTCACCCCAAACTTTATAAAATCTTATCATTTTTATTTAAATACATTTTAAATCCCAATTTTCGGCTATTTTCTCCTATAGCCCTCTAATGTTTGATTAATTACGGCTTTGACCCCCTTACTTAATAGTAAGTGCATAAAATAAATTAATTAAGCTTTTAAACTTAAATAAAATGGCCTAATGACATGGCCTTATTACAACTTTGCTTTATAACATAAAATTACACATAAATAGCTCAAAATTTAATATAATCTCTGGCACATAATTTATATATGCTAAGAAATCATAAAATCATAAGTTTAAGGTGTTTATACCTTGATTTATGTACTTAAAGCCCTTATACCCATTCGGCAGCTTGGAGGAAAAATCACCACAGCACTCACACATGTTTAATACACCAAAATAAGATATGGTTACACTCCAAGCATGAGCTTAACCATAAAGAACAATTAATGTAATTTAAGGCAAAAATCACCTTAAAAATCTAGGTAATATCCAATGGGTTTCGGCCTGAATTAAACACACCACATGGTGTTAAATTCACCATATAAACATAGGGAATAGCTAGACAACAACAAGCTGCTATGGTAATAGGTTTTACCTTGGCAAAATGCCTTAAAGAATGATATTTCCTTGATTTTCGGCCACCCTTGCTCCAAATGGTTAACCAACTGAATAAACATGTAAATATGAAGATTATGAGTGAATAAACTCATAGAAATCAGAAGAAGCAAACCGGATGGAGAATAGAAATGCTTAAGGTATGTTTTTACTTTAATGTCAATTTTGGAAACCTTGGTCCCAAAACTTGCTTTAGTCGAGAATGGACATTGTTCAAGGTTTAAAATGCTGAGAATGAGCCATGGAAAGTGATAGATCATGAGCTACAAATGTAGGTAATGAAGAGATGAAGAAAAAGAGCTAAAATAAGCCTTAAATCATTACCTTAGGTGCAAATGGGATTGCTTTGCCTTGAACACTCAAGAACACAGCTTGAGAGGGTTTGGAACTGCCTATGTCTCGGCTGGAATGGGACAAGAGGAAAGAGAAAGAAAGAAAATGAGTTTTAATGAAAGAAAAGTAAGAAATGGAATAGTAAATGGTGATTCACCAAATTAGCTAGATATTTTGTATTAAAGTGAGATGTGCTGTCCTCCTTGATCCATGCTGCCGACCTCATATGGGTAAGAATGAGTCAATACTTGACCATTGACTATACTTAGTCAATTTTGCTTAAAAATGCACTATTTGGATTACTATTCACAAATGAGTGCCATATTTTCGATTTTTTTGAAATCCTGGATTTAGACCTTCTAATGTGGTACATTATAGTACATTAGTATAACAAGGTCTAATCCTGAAATACCCCAAACTTAAATATAGGGATTAAAATTAATCTAGTGCGTATTTAAGGGCCTAATTACGCCTAATTAATATTGGTAAGGAAAAAAAATCCAAAAGAAATAAAGAAACGCTTAAAAAGCGGAAAATGCTAAATAAGCGTTAAATAACCATAGGAGGTATGAGACCTCAGTTAGGGTATTATAGGGATTCTAAAGGTTTAATAAGACCTAAATAATATATGGGAACAACTCCCGAAGAAAACGGATCCTTAAAACGGATTAAATCACTAAAAACCTTAAAGCGCGTTTTTCGAGGTAACCGAGAAAACGTGACTTTAAGCGGGTCAAATAGACTCGTAACAATTTTGGTCAGCTAAATAATCATTAATAAATATTAGTGAAGCTTTAGAACCAATAAAATCAACAAAACGAGAGATTAGTAAAAATTGTCAAAACCGGGAAGTTGTGGGGTAGAAACATAATTAACCCGAACTTATGTGTCCACTTTTAAAAATAAAAAGTAAGTTGTGTGTGTGTGTGTGGTGCCAGCCGGCCCCCTATCCCTCTCTCTCACACACTCACTAACTCCTTCTTATTTACAAACAAACAAATAATAAAGTAACCCCACACACACTCACTTTTACCTCTCTCTCTCCTACTCTCTCATTCTCTCCTATCCCCACCGTACCCACTCCCTCTCTTTTCTCTGATTCCCTTATTCTTCCCCAAGCAGGCGACAGCCATGGAGGAGTAAACAAACACACACAAACCTCACTCAAAGCAACGTTTCTATCTTTTCGAAATCCGAAAAAGAACTTTCATCTCCATGGGTATGGAGCATTTGGAGCTTCAAGACTACTACTAGAACTACCTTCTTCTCCTTGTCATTTTGAGGTAAAAATCTTCTTGAAACCTCATTGTTTTTCTAGCCTTATGGGCAAAACGAAATTGGAGCTAAACTCTTGCTTGCTCCTTTGTACTCTAGCCGATTTGGCACTCTTGGAGGGTGAGGAATATTGTTCTTGACTATTCCAAGCATGACTTATACCCTTGCAAGGTAATGAAATTTCTAAACCCTAAAACCTACATTAAAACTCAACAATGGTTAGGGTTAGTTTTTAGTATTGAAGTGTGTATGTATATGTGGGCTGTAGTGTAGAATCTTGGTGCTAAACCGGTGGGAAGTGGAAGAGGAAAAGTAGAAGCAAGAAGAAGAAAAGAAATTAGGAGAAACAAGGTAAGGATACTCACCTTTGTGTAGCCTTGTATATATATGGATGTACAGATTTGTAGAAGTTTGAAATGAGTAATGAAGATGGTATTGTGTAGAAATATATTGTGTAGGAGAATCTAAGTGTTTAAAACCGTTGAAAGACATGTAAAATGTATTGAAACTTAGTTGGGTATTGGGTTGTTGAGTGCAGGAATTTTTTAGTAGTGTTTAGTAATTGGTAATTGTGTATGGGAGCTGTATATTGATGTTGTGTATAAACGGTGAGAGTTTATGTTAATGTGTGAGGAAACCTTGTGGTGAGAGTGTATAAAATATAGGGGAGAGTAAGTGTCAAAATCTGTTGTAGCAAAGAGGTATTAGATTGCATTGTGGAACTAAGAAGAAATAGTGTGCAAGATTTGGTAAATGAATGTTGGACTTGGGTATAGATGGTACAATTGCTTAGAAATGAATTGGCTTGGTAAGAGGAGGGTTTTTGGGATGCTAGGAGTGACATTGGTAGAGGAAGTATTGGAGGTTGGAAGTTGGAACAAAAATCTGTAGCATTGAAGGATGCAAAACTGTTGTAAGTGTGGAAGGGAAGTGATGAAATTGTGTAAGTTGATTGATGGATTTAGTAAGAATTTGGTGGATGAACTAAGGCAATTTGAAGGGCCTAGGTAGTGTTTAAACATGTGGGATTACATGTAAGAAGATTGGAGAAACAATGGGTAAAGTATAGAACTGAAAACAGAAATAAAAATGCAAATACTGGGCCGGACCGAACTTGCGACCGGACTTGCAAGTTCGGTCGAGCCCAGATTTACAAAGACGGGAATGATTCTGGAATGGACCGAACTTGCGACCGGACTTGCAAGTTCGGTCGGACCAGAAAAATTCTCCCGTCAGTAACCTTCTGGAATGGACCGAACTTGCGACCGGACTTGCAAGTTCGGTCGGCCAGAAAAATTTCCGTCTTGTAAGCTACTGGAATGGACCGACCTTGCGACCGGACTTGCAAGGTCGGTCGGGCTAAAATTTTCCGTCTTGTAAGCTACTGGAATGGACCGACCTTGCGACCGGACTTGCAAGGTCGGTCGGGCTAAAATTTTTTGTTAAGTAACTCACTGGAATGGACCGACCTTGGGACCGGACTTACAAGGTCGGTCGGCCCTGGAATTTTCACCCGATGTAGCCTACTGACTTGGACCGAACTTGCAAGATCGGTCACAAGTTCGGTCGGTCGGGTCAAAACTTACAAAAAAACTATAAGACTATGGTTAGTATATGTATGTATGTATATGTATACCCACCTATATATACGTGCACATATGTAAGTACACCATTGTTAAGCAATGAAAAGTAAGTAAATAAAATGTAAGTATAGGAATGTGAAGACTTAGTAAGTATGAGTTAGGAAGCGTAAGAGTAATCGGGTTAAGTTAATGATAGATAGATTAATCATTCAACTATATGTATATATAATAGGATATGATTTGTGAACACCGGAGGAACGTTGGGATACAAGTACAACGGTGAAAGGTATGATTTCTTCATGCCCTGTATCCTAATCTGGTTACCCCGATTTGTGTGCTTATTTGACCACCTAAATAAGATAAATGCATGAATCGGACTATATTGCACTTACCTGTGCTTGACTTATGTTGTTCTGTATATTTATTGTCTTGAGCACTAGTTTGTATAATTCATGAAATGTATGAATGAGGATGACTTGTATTCGAATCTTGTATTGTACTTAAGTATTGTATTGTATTTTGTATAAATGGGTATTGAGCATAGTAATTATGTACGTGGCTTGTATGAATGACTTCTGCTAATTCCTAACTACCTAACTCCTAACTTAAGTGAGTATACCGGAATGAGTAGAAGTCCGATATAGCTTCGGCCACGCGTAAGGATGCGGAGTCACAAGAGGTTGGCTGCAATTCCTGACTCTTAAACTGGTCCGCGGCCCAAATCCCTTAAATGGGTAGCATCCCGGATTGGTGAGTCAAGTAAATCCCGGAGGTGGGACGGAGTAGTCCCCAGGGCCAGAGGTCCCGACGACTTAACTTGAGTAAGAGTAAGAGTAAGTAAGTATGGATCCGTAAGTATGTATGAGTATGAGTATGTATGTGTATGTATGAAGTAACGAGTAAAAGAGTAATATCCACCCGATTAACCCGGGTGGACCAATGAAGCTAACAAGAATTGTACTTGTGTATGTAATGAATATGTGTATTCGGAAGAAGGTAAGTATGTATTGGATGGTTATATTGTATCCCTGTATGTAATGAAGTGTATGTATGTATGCTTGCGTAAGTATTATTGTATTGTGTATAAGAGCATGTATGCATGTATGTTTGTATGAAAATGAACTGCATGTTTCGACCAAATGGTCGGCGTACCCACTAGTACGTGGGTATGCGGTTATCATGTGCAGCGAAAGCTGACCCCCTAGGGGGAACGTTTTTAGTGTGCCGGTACCCGAAGCGAATGTGGTCATGGTAAGAGACCGGCGGCACACTCTTGTACTTAGAAAGTAAGTAGTTGCGAGGAATGGGTAGATGTAGGCTCTTAGTGAGTATGTATGAACTTGGAAGAGATAATATAATTGTATAAGGATCCTAGTAGACTCGGTTATGTATTTTGTATTGTAAGGTTTACGAAGGAGTAAAGTATTGAATGGAACATTGTAGTATTCGTTTGATGAATGGAGTATGTGTTGTAGAATTGTAGTACTCGGGATTCCGGTCCATCAGACCGATGCTGTATGTAGAAGCAGTAGCCTTGTTAGTCACGTGGGTGGCTAACGGCATTGTATCACCCATTGTATGCAAGTATGTATCCGCTGTGTGTATCTGATGTGTAAGGAGATTGGACGGTAAGCATTGTATTAATGGTAGGTGTGTTACAAATCCCATGCCTAACACCACTCAAAACCCACTCAGAAAGTCAATTTTCTAAAAAAACGTGCTTTAAGGAATTTTAAAGCACATTTTGTGTTAGAACATGTTTTAGAGCTTGGTTTCCTTTTAGAATGGTTTTATAATGTTCATTACTTCATTATAATACTTAGGAATCCACTTTGGATCCTATTTGAGGTCATACAATCTCTATGGTGTCTTAAAGCACATTTTTGCTTTACCGATCTTAAGGCATGTTTTGCCTTGTTGAGATCTTTAGATTGTTCCTCAATGGTATTTAGATGTTTATTAACCATCTTAGATCATTAATAGATCATTTAATTATGTTTAAGGTTAGGGGTATTTCAATCTACCCCCTTAAAAAGGCTTCGTCCCGAAGTCTTTATTCATAATCAGTTCACCTAAGGAATCCAGTTCCACTAAGTAATCACAGACAGATCATCACCAGGGAGTACATCCCACTATGTTCAGACCTAGTCTATATGTATCACATTGATACAGCAATAATCTCATTCCATATAGTCAGTAATCATGACACATCCATTCATAAACCGCACTAAACAAGGTGCAAAACTCATTCATACACAACACTAGACAAGGTGCAAAGCTCAATCATACACAGCACTAGACAAGGTGCAAAGCTCAATCATACACAGCACTAGACAAGGTGCAAAGCTCAATCATACACAGCACTAGACAAGGTGCAAAACTAAACAGAGTACTCAAAGGTGTTTGCAAGGGATGCTCCATGCATCCCTATCTACATGTTAGTATCTCGCGAGGATACTCACACACCACTCCACATGTATGTGTGCACATATATTTAACGATGGCAAATCACGGGGAAGCAGTCTTCAAGACCAGGACTTGACGATCCCCAACCCCATGCTAACCAACGTCTACTACCCATGGACACACCAGTTTAATAATGAAGGGCACTGCGGTCCACGGCTCCTCGGATAGTATCACCTAATTTTCTTAGTCACCCGCAGACACACCGGTCTAATGACAAAGGGCTCTGCGGTCCACGGCTCTTTGGGTGATGTCACTCGTAGACACACCGGTCTAATGACGAAGGACTCCACGGTCCACGGCTCTTCGAGTGACGCCCTAAATTCCAATTTCTATTCATATTTGTGTCCACTTGTAGGAAGTTTCGAGAGTCATCCAACCCTGACGTGGTCAGCGTCATTGTTGAACTATCTGTCACCTCAATTTGTGTTCGGTTTCGTTTGATCGGACTCGGATCAAGTTCACTTCCCACGTCAATTTCAATCAATAAATTGTTTATTCATTTCTAACTTGTTTCCTCTTGATATTTGCCACCTTGTGTTCTATAGATACACAAGTCAAACTATTAATGTCATTGGCATATAGGATCATGCATCCTAACCATGTACCAAGTTCTCTCGACTTATAATTATTCATACAACTCCTAGAGGTTTTAACTCCACTAGGTTACACATCGGTCTTATGCTGATTCACTTATCGTATTTCAATAATCGGTTTCATACCGAGTCACAAATCATATAGTAAGGAGCTTTCTACTCCTTCTATTTGAAATCTCACAATGGAGCTACCAGATAGACCTACTTGAACTCTCTACCGGAGCTAACAAGCTAGGCGTTTATGTGTTTAATGTTCGCAACGTTTGCATAAATAATCGGAAGTAGGATAAGAACACTCTATCTGTTCTCCCTTTCCTATTCGCCACAACTAATGCGAACTAAAATATATATATGTTCATACACATAATACATCACAATATTACCTCAAGTAATATAACACAATCATAATACTTGTACCCTACGTACAATAATAGTTTACTGCATGTGTACCATGCGCTACGTACTCCTACGTACGGTATATTTAAGCGTGCGAAATCATTCTACCCCCCTTAAAAATGATTACGCCCACGTAATCTACGAATATATCATCTTGAAGTAATAAGTTCAAGATGTTCCACTCCAGTGGAATTATTCGTGCACTAATGTGCTACATATTTCATTACCCCTTTTCTCTAGGGTCGGCTTTAGCCCCTCTGGCTATACTGCCTATCTTGGTTAGGTGTATGTATATTCATATACGGTTAGATCGGGATGTAAACACATCATTGTTTTCCCAACCTGCTAGGTATTTCGACTAGCTTTTATTCAGTCACACTAACCTCTATACATGCTCATGGTATATTCACAAGAGTTCATGCCACCCTACCGAACTAACCTTCGATGTAAGGGTTTGTCAAGCTATGCTCTAGCACCTAGTGCTTGCAGTAGTTGTCTCTAAAATTTCAAGACGAGTCTGATTTGCGCAACTAATTGGCGCCTGATGACTCCAAGTTATTTCCCTCTGGGATGAGTTCGTTCTCTAGGTACCTTGTAGGTCCTCTTTTGCTGGTGTGAACTTGTATCCCTCGTGTGTTGGTATTTAGTACCCACACATATGGTTCATCCCTCTTCTCGATTAGGGGAATCCATTAGTTTATCTGATCTTCCACGTTCTGCTTCTCACCAACATAATTCCAGTTAATAGTTATTATAATGGTCGCTTGTTGTGCACCATGTACCAGTCGATTGGACGGTTATCCGCTATTGCGGTTTGCATGGAGTATCTAATCTCTAGCTTAGAGTATCTCTTGTAATGCTCGCTTTTGCCCTTCGTCTGTTGTAAACATACAATATGACTGTGGGTTTTGGCTTGGCGTTCGTTTTCTGTTCAGCCCTAATTGGTACTAACATACTAACGTTTTATGGCTTGAGCATGTGGTTATTATTGTTTAATGCGACATCATTGCAGCGCCCTCAGCGCATGATATAACTCTCTCTGTGCCCCCTTTTTGGGTAGCATCTATAATATTACAAAGGTTTCTCTAATATAACTTCCTAAGATACCACAATTCCTCTTCTCATTCATGGGTTCACCTTGCCATTACCATTAAATTGGCCTTGGCTTCCTCGTTTACTAAAATCTCCAAAACTTGTGTTCCAACTCGTCCACTGTGGAGTTGTGACCTTATGTCGTTTCATTATCAAGCTATCCTTGATTTTTCCTTACCTTGTTAGTTTGACTGAGATCTCTCTCGTCAATTCATGGTTTACCTAGTCAGGATTCCATTCACTGACTTAGACACAGAGTTGATTACCTCCTGGGTCCTTACACTACTCGTTTACATACATGGGGTACCATACTGATACATTACTACTTACCCAACTAACTTAATGTAAGTTTCGTCAGGCCCACAAGCTCCTAGGAGTGTGGTCGTCCCATGTCTCGTTTAGTGCACTCGTAGTGTTCATACCCGGTGGTTATCGTACTCTTATTCCCGGTATTTTATATTTAAGTAACTATGATGCCAATTCTTAACCTTTAATGTCAGGATGGCCCTAGAGGGTTCTCTGGGTTCTATGGGTTCCTTTATTAATATATATTTTCCTTACCTTCTCTAAGATAGGTGTTTGCGACTTATCGCCCTAATACTGGTTTCCACATGCTCGTCATCTGGTATCTGGTATCTATGAATGGGGATCAGTAACTACTTACTATCTCTCCCGTTCACTCCTAGGCTGTTAATGCCTTCAGATATAAGTTTTCAGTTCTCGAACTCCACACAATCCATTGGGTTACACCCTCTGGTGTAATCTGGACTCCATGTTAAGGGTTGACACCTCGTGTTTCCCCTGCCTCATGGTAGTCCCTCTTTAGCCTGATATTAATCAGTATTTGTGATTCATCACTTTGTTCTCCTAGTTTTGGGTCATTTTGGTGGTACTAAGGGTATCCTTCCGTAGGCCGATGCCATACGATACTCAGGCTCAGTGCTTATTCTTGTAGTTAAATGATTGTTGGTCTTTCTATTAATTTAATTCTAGTTGGTTATAATACTTTCTCCTAAGGTTACAACTGGATACCCACCACTTAGTGGGTTCCGCTTATCATCGCTCTACACCTCTTAGTCCTTGCTCTTATTCAACACGTATTTCCCCATCCTCTTCGAGGTAACGGTATCTTCCGTCCTCAGGTAATTTCACTGTTCTGTTAATATCCACTGCCCTCCGTACGGGAGTCTAGCAGTATAATGGGTTCACAACACCACCGGTGTTGTGGTGCGGGCATAACATTGGCCCCTTTATTGTACGTTCACATCTGCCTAATCTTTCTTACAACTACAAAATAGTTTGTCATAACAACACTTGTCTATTATTTTCCCAAACACTATATACACCTGATCCATTCTCTTCGGCCAAATCAGGATGCCCAACTCCAGGCTTGGACGGGGTAAGCAAGTTCAGGACTCATTGGATCCCAGATACCATGTCCACATCCCTTGTTACCCTCACTCGAGTTATAAGCTGACGTTACTCAGCTTGGTTAGGTTTAATTTAAAATCTTGGCTCGCATAGCTCACTTCTTGCCCTCTGGCAATGTTCAATGGTAGTGGTTTAACCACAAGTGTCGCACACTCCCTAAATATGGTTATGCTGGTCCTGAAGACTCGACACTCCCCACCGGTAATGATTGACTTTTAATGTCCACACCGGCATTGGGGTTAGGCTTGTAGGCACTAATTACCGTTATGCTCATTTACTCCCCTTTTCATACGCTACTAAATGGTGTATTATTTTCAGGTTTAATGGTCAGACTGGCTAGGTCTTCCCGAGGTTTTATCGACCTCCAACCCAAGGGTTTCATAACCCTGCCTTTAAGAAGGCCATGTCCTGCTTCATTGCATTACGGACTCACATAAAAGTTTAGTGTTTATTGGTAACCGCCTGGACCACTCGGTTCTTTAGGGTTAGTTTACCGTCGCTGCACTTGCTGTAGCAAGTGCACAAGGCAGGTTGAAATTTAATACTTTGGTTAATGTGGCACTTGCAGTGGCAAGTGCGCCATGCAGACTGAGCCACCGGTACGGTGTGTCAGTGCAGTGCTATTCTGTAACACCCCATCCAACAACAATCACATAATAACAATCTGCAGCGGAATACACACCTCAACAAATAAACTAACTCGTGTTACACGCTGTTAACCACGCACGTGGCTAACAAGGCTAATACATATACATTGTACCGGTCTGATGGGCTAAATTCCGTCCCGTGCCTTTGGGAGATCAAAACAATCACTTAAATTTAAAATTTCCTTGTGAGGTTAAGTAAGAGAACTTTAATTATGTAAAGTATCTATCAACGTTTTATAAATACCAACTGAAAATCCTTTTGAAAACACACACAACTCCAAGTCCAACTTAAGCTCTTTGCTTCTTTTCTTAGCGTGGTTATTTGTGACCACTTATAGGGGGTTTCAAGAGTCATCCAACCCTGATGTGATCAGCATCAGTGTTGAACTATCCCTCCACTCCAATTTGTGTTCGGCTTCCCTTGATCGCATGCAAATCAAGTTCCACTTCCCACTTCATTTTCAAGCATCAATTAAATCATCATTTCCAATTTTCTATCTTTTGATCATTCTAATCATGATCATAACATCTCCAAGGGATAGAACTTCATCTATCAGTTATTTCCATTCACTTTAATGTTGTTACCTAGGGAATCTTATTCTCACTAGGTTCTATGTCGGTCTCATACCCTTCCATGAGTCACTATATAGTATATATATACACATATATTTTATCAAAATACAACACACCATTTCACATTTATACACTGTCGGGGTTTTTGTTCCCCGGGAGTTTCTCTACTCCCCACACTTGTACTATCACACACAACTGTTAATAAATCAACACACTTATCACAATGGTATTCGCATCAACTGTGCGCAATTACCACAATTAAACATGAATGGATGTGTATGTTTACGTAACACACACACCACCAATCATCAAAACAAATTATTTGTGCTATGCACACCATCGTTCACGTACACTTGTACGGTAGTACACACTAAGTGGTTTTGCGCTCTACCCCCCTTAAAAGGGATTACGCCCACGTAATCAATCACTAAACATTGGCTTAAATGTTCTGCCGTCGTGAAGTGTTTTAACTTTCACGCGGTCTATTATACAATGGATTCTGATTAGAGGATCTTGACCATATGGGCGGTTTAGTCCCTAAACCAAGAATTCTCATTGGAGTTCGCTTAAACTCTTAGTCGGTTTCGATTCTGGCCTGTTAGGCTTCTAGGCGTTAATAATTAGCCATTCACCCATGCTCACCATGTACATTCAATACTTGAATCACTGGCTCAGTAGTTTCTGCTGCGAAACTCTAGTAACTGTAGAGCTTAATTGCCCTTTCTTGTTATTCTTACTGTATTGTACATCCCGATTGTCACCTTCATCTTGGTAACAATGGTTTCTCAACCGACGCGTGGTATCTCTTACCGTTAGCAAATTCGGTGAGTTACGAACATTCTATCCACTTCCATAACAGTTTACTGTGTATACAGCTGTGTATTTCACAATGATTGACTTGTTCCCTTCCGACTTACTGTCGGTTGAGATTGAGCTACTACCTAGTGTGTAGTGCTCTCTCAGCTATTTACAATATTTGGGGTATATTTCATACCGATATTTGGCAGTTAGTGCTACTGTAGTCACTTACTGTTAATCATGTCTCCACATTTGGTTTTGTACAAGTACTCTTTTATCGGTGCGGCCTTGCATTTCCTATGCATCGGCCATTACAACATTATTCCCCCACAATTAACATGTTTCCCATTCCTAGCTATCCCACTCGATCATTACTGCGCAAGTGCAATACCAAAACACTCAGTCATACAGAGTGCAGAGGCGTAAACTCTTGACAGTAAATCCCTTATGCGATTCACCATGGAATTCACACTGAGTTCCTCATCACATAGTACCTACCACTGGCTTATTGCCCAGTCTGTTTAACACCACTTACCTTGCATCACCACTGAATTTAATTCATAACTGCTCTTATCTGCCATATCATTATTTAACAACACTTATACAACAGTCGCTTACTACGCACCGTGCTTATTGTATAACATAACACTAACTTGCATGGTATTTACTGTCACATTAACTTCCACACCCATACTTATATTATGGTTCGTCATTCATCTGGATGACTACCGAATGCTCCTTGAGCATCGATCATTCGAGTCACAAGCCGGCATTATTCAGCTCGGGGTTCACTTTATACACACATACTACTAAGCTAACTGCTCTCTTTCAATAATAACATCGTCCATCCTTACATATTTCTTGAACTTGATTCACATAACTACCGCTCCAGCGGTCTCACAATATCGAGAGGTATCCCCACTCTTAATGCAGTGGTTCATTTACCACTCTATTTACTTGTATAACATAAAGTCCTGCAATCGATCAAACTTACATAACATATCTTGCTTGTGGCTTATAAGCCTTATTGTCTTGAGCTGCGCTCGTTGTAAGCTGTCCACGTTCATTTATTTCTCTGTGCAACATTTCATGATTTGGATATTATATTGGGCTCCATGACAAGGTCGTTGCATCACGTTTCCTTTTACGGGATGCCCCTTAGGATTGCCAGTCCGTCTCCTGACAACTTATGTCTAAACTGGGTGTTAGTTTCAACCCTCGTGTTTCTATCACGTTATCTTGTTCAATTATCGTTGATGCAAACACTCTTCAAGGATCGCTCCTGGGTGTTGCTAAGTTATGCCCTTACATGTAGTTCACACTTATTGGTACATTTAATCAGCCACGCCTTTTGCGTTCTTAACTGGCTTATTATCTTCTTCTGTGAAGATCAACATTTCCTGGTAGTGTAGGTACTCATTCTGGGAGTTTCATCCCGTTCATTGCACATTAATGAGTCCACATTAGGCATCTGCCTTGCCATGCACAGGCTGGGTCTCCGTTCCAGCTATCATTGATGGTGGACACAAGTGGAATTAAATCAACACTGCTCTTTATTGATAAACCACCATCATACAAGCCGTGTCTCTAATACACGTTACTAATAGATTACATGATACTTTGAATTTAATACTTTCTAAAGGTAAGGTTCAGGCGTCCTGGTTTCATGTGTGTGGCATTGATTATTGCCGGCGGTGCCGTATTCAACTTGATCTTGTTGATCCCGTGATACAGCATCCTAGAGTTTCCACCCATGATTAGGACATCTCCTGATCTCAATACCAGTTTCTGTGCGAGGTCCACACGCTTCTGCTCGCTATACAGGAATACGGCGTCATCACCAATGGACCAAGACACTACGGGCACTCCTTGTTCAAGAGATTCCGCTGTCTCGTCCTTGTCTTGGTGTAACCCAAGTAGTCCTTCCTTCTCATAGAAGTTGACGATACAGAGATCCGCTTCAAGTGCGAGGATCGGTTCAGGTTCGCATTGTTGTGCAATTTCTACTGCTTGTGTGACGAGTGTCTGAAACTCTGGCGGTATTGTCGGTGGCGTCGCTCCATCTTGTGTTCGTGTCTCCTGGTATGCCTTGGTATAAGGATTCCACTTCTTTCCAAGCACATCATCTTCAGCTTCATCTTCGCTCCACCGGGAATTCGGGTGTGTAAAATCCACCTTGACCCGTTCCTAGCTCGTTGCATCGTCGGATGATTGAGATTTGCGCTTCGGGTGTCAGGTATCCCTTTAGTAAGATCATACCTGGTCGGATGACCTGACACTGTTTGTTGGTGTAGTCGTGGTTGGTGATGTCGATCTCTTCTTGATTCAAGTTTACCGGTATTGGGTAACAGATACTAAAGCTTCCTATGGTTACAAATTTCGTCTACGGTGAGTACTAGTTTCAACTACTTCATTTTATGCTTAATACACACTTCATTTTATTTAGTCATGCATTCACTCATACAGTTACTCTAATACTTAGACATGCTACTTCAAGGATTAAAGGTTGAGATTATTACCTGGGCCGGACTTAGAACCGGACCCATCACGGTCAATCACGTGAAGGACAGGCTGCCTCTGAGGTGCACCCCTCGGAGGTCCCGGGATCCCTGTCCCTGTGGTGCCTGCTGGGCTGGTGCATCACCAGGTGCAACCTCCTTGCCTTCCCTCTGTCTGTAGCTTTGGTAGTTCCCCTTTGGCTTCCCATTCTCTGGGAACTTGTTAGCGGTGTGACCGGGTTTTGGCAGCTATAGCACTTGATTTCCCTCCCATAGCAGTCCTTGCCGGGATGGTCTAGGTTGCACTTTCTGCACACATAGGTGCGGCCATCGGCGAAGGTTTTGGCGGCACCGGAGCTAGAACCTGAGGTTAGAGGGTTAGCACATGTGTGCGTGGATATACTAGATACATTACTTATACGAATACAGATTGGATTAGGAATTTACCCTTAGGTGGGTGTGATCTCAGTGGCTTTGCTGCCACCGTGCAGAATAACCAAGCTGAAGAAGCTCAGCTGGTTTGCCCTGCTCAGCATGGGCACTGCCCTCACCCTGGGATTTCTTTTGGGATTGTTGAAAGAAATTCCCTTCTTCTTTTTCCAGCTCTTCCCCTGGTTCTGCTCCTCAGTGCTGGTGTTTTTGTTGTTAGCTTTGCGCTTCAGCGCGGTTTCTTCATCCCTTAATTGGCAAGTGATTTCAACGCGAGAAGCCGCGTGATAACACTCCTGAAATCTCAGGTATTAGCCGGGATTCTTATTTAAGAAAAGGATAAGGAAAAGATTCAAGGATTCAAGGAATTTAAGGAATTCAAGGAATTTGGAATGATACTAAGGGTTAACTGATATTTACCTGAAGGGAGGTAAATCTCGTATAGCCCATACCGTACCGAAGGCGATGGCTCAGACCGCCATAGAAGCGATCGACCAACACCTGGCCGGTGTATCCTAGATTAGGGAGGAGACGGAGAATAGAAGTGAAGGTGCGGTAGTACTCGTCGACAGTCATCTTTTCTGTCATTTTCAAGGCGTCTAGCTCTAGCCTTTTCTTAGTCTTTACATGCTCAGGGTAGTATTTTGAACGGAGGAGAGATGCAAAGGAATCCCAGTCGAAAGTGGGGTCACTGACGTGCTCGTGCTTAACCAGCTTCCACCAATCCATTGCAGCATCTTTGAGGTAGTAGGCTGCTACTCTGACTCGAACTCCAGCAGGAGCTTCGAGGGTTTCGAAAGCCGTATCCATCTCGGAGATGTAGGCCTCGAGCTTAGCCGGATCATTCTCGCCCCTAAAGCAGGGAGGGCGGAGTTCCGCTACAGCTTTTACCCAGTTCGCTTCCCTGGGTGGCGGGGAGGGATTGGCCCCGCTTGAGTTTGTTGGTTCTGTTGGGTTTGTTGCACAACTTGGATTACTTGTGGTAGCATCTGCGCTACCGTGGCGGCGACGATCTCAGCTATCGTCTGCGCGCCGGGTCCGTCATTGCCCCCTCCTCTAGGGCGACCTGGACCTCTTCCTGACATCTGAATATTTAACAGTTACATTAGGCTTGCAAGATATGACTCAAAGGTCTTGGAATTTAAGCAAAGTATCGTTCCTAAGAACGTCAAGGGTATCCGTTATTAATAACGGTAGTTCCTAGTTAGGTTTCTAAGTATCCGTCTTAAGACGGTTGAATCCTAACTCGGTAATCCCCTATGCTCGGTACTATGGACATCAGAGCGTAACTACGCTCTGATACCACTTTTTTCACCCCAACTGCTAATCCTATGCTTACCGTCTAATCGTTCTGTTAATCCTACGAGTTCGCAGCGGAATATTACTACTTACTACGGCGGGTGATACAACGCCGCTAACCGCCCATACGGCTAGCTAGGCTATGCTACTTACAGTAACGGTCTGATGAACATAATATACCGACTACTAAAAACATTGCTTACCATTACCGAAACATAACATGCTTACAATTCTTGGATCACCGAGTATTTAAAGTGCATACTTACATCCCAATTCAAGCTTCCCAAAATAATGAGTTCCCACTAGCCACTCATCTATACCAATTCCCATTCTATCAATATCCCAAAAAGGTGTACCCCATGGTACACCGGCTAATCAAAAACTACAGCCATGTACTACTCAGTACAACCCATCATAATTCAATGTTTACATCCAAAAGAGATAAAGAAATAAAATTGAGTCTTCACATCTTCATCACTCTCGAGTACCTGCGTGTAGTAAAAATGGTGCCCCAAGGGGCTCAGCAAACGCTGCGTATAAACTCCGCATATACCGCGTGCTAGCTAGGGCACGCGACTATTTGACGTCCACTAGACATGCTGTTCATTATTTTCATACATACATGCTTTGCATACAACATACATGCTAATACAGTTCGTTACACAATTCAAGGCAACAATATAATAGTACACATCTTACTTACCTTCACAAGGTTAGCCAAATTATGCATCCGGGTTAATCGGAATGCTTTTACTCTTTTACTCATTACTTACTTTTTCTTACTTACAATTACTTACTTTCATTTACTTTACTTACTCATTCTTGCTTACTTACTTATACTCAAGTTAAGTCGTCGGGACCTCCGGCCCTGGGGACTACGCCGTCCCACCTCCGGGATTTACTTGACTCACCAATCCGGGATGCTACCCACTTAAGGGATTTGGGCCGCGGACCAGTTTAAGAGTCAGGAATTGGAGCCAACCTCTCGTGACTCCGCATCCTCACGCGTGGCCGAAACTATATCGGACTTCTACTCATTCCAATTTAATTACCAATTTAAGTTAGGATGGTTAGCTTGTTAGGAATAAGTTAGAAGTCCAAACGCATCACAATCGGTCACAATACATTGCAACATTCATACAAGCATTCATATTCATCCATACATTTCATGAATTATACAAACTAAAATTTAAGAGAATATTCACAACATACAACACAAAATATTCACAAGTATGCATATTAACTCCGATTCGTGCATTTCTTATTTGGTGATCAATTAGCACACAACACACAAATCAGAGTAACCAAGATAGCATACGGGGCATGAGGAATCCATACCGTTCACCGTCGTACGTGTTTCCAAACGTCCTTCCGGTGTCACAAATCAAATCCTATGATATGCATACAATTGAATGATTAATCTAACTATTATTAATCTTAACTCAACTACTTTGGTGTTTACTAATCCATACTTACTAGGGCTTTACATTCCTTACACTTATATTTCATTTTACTTACTTTCCATTACTTGTCCATGGTTTACATACCTATATATATACATATGTATAGGTGGGTATACCTATATATATATATATATACTAGTTATAAGCTTACTGTTTTTTTTTTGTAAGTATAGGGCCGTCCGACCCACCGTCCGACCCAAGCCCTGGGTTGGACCATTCCAGTAGAGTTCGTTCTCTGAAATTTTCCCTGTCCGACCCAGCACTATTCCGTCCGACCCATACTCTCTGGGTGGACCATTCCAGAAGGTTTTGGTCCTTCGTCCAAGCTCTGTCCGACCCACGTCCGACTCACCGTCTGGGTCGGACGAAGTCAGAAACTTCGACATTGTAAAAATTTGCATGTCCGACCCATGTCCGACTCACGGTCCTGGGTCGGACCATTCCAGTAAGTTCATGGTTCGTTGTTTAAGCCATGTCCGACCCACGTCCGACTCACGGCCCTGGGTCGGACCATTCCAGAAAGGTTGATTTTCGTTTCTCAAGCCCATCCGACCCACGTCCGACTCACCGTCTGGGTCGGACGAAGTCAGAACCTTGCTACAAATTTTATTTTTCTTCCCCAATTCACCCATTGCTTCCCCAATCTTCCTACATACATCCTAACATGTTTTGGTATAGTTAAACACCCTAAGTCATGCTAATTCATTCCCTAATTCATTACACAATCCTATACTAACTTATATACACAATTCTCTAAGTTTCTACTCAACACATACACAGTTTTTCTCCCCTTACTATATTATGCTACAGATTTTAACTCCCATCTTCTACATCTTAGCTCCCTCTTATAATGTCATTTTTAAAAACTTACAATGCACTATAACTTCCTTAACTATCTCTCTTAACTTACCCCCTATCTATCTCAAACAAAATCTGTTACACACTCACATTAGTCACCTAGTTTAAAATTCACTAAGTGTTCTAATCCTATATAAATTTTGACATAACCTCCCCTATATTTTTACACTCTCACCACATATTCTAGTTCCCAAATCATCACTCATTTCACCTGTTTGTAAACAGCATTAATATACCAATTCTCCAACACAATACTACACACTAACACTTTTAAATTCCTGCACTCAACATGTAATTCCCATCTCAATTGTGGCGTTTTAAAATGTCTTTTAAGGCTTCAAAATACTTATATCCTCCTACACATTACACTACTATTACACTACCATTTCCATTACTCATTTCAAACTACCAAAAACTGTTACATACATATATATACCAAGTTACACAAAAAAAAGCATTCTTACCTTATTTTTCCTTCTAGATTTTCTTTCCTTCTTCTTGCTTCTTTCTTCCTTCTCTCTCTACCGGTTTTGTAACCACAAATTCTCTACTCTACAACCCATATACATACACATTTCAATACACTATAAACTAACCCTAACTATTATTAAGCTTTAAGTAGGTTTTAGGGTTTAGAATTCTCATTACCTTGCAAGGGTGTAAATAGAGTTTGGAGTGGCTCGAGAACAAGATTCCAACTCCACCAAGATGCCAAAATCGGCTAGGATACAGGAGGCCAAACAAGGGTTTTAGCTTAAATTCGTTTTGCTCATAAGACAAGAAAAACGAAGGAGTTTCAAGAAGGTTTTAACCTCAAAAGAACAAGGAGAAGGAGGGCCTTCTAATGGTGGTGTTCAAGCTCCAAATGGGACATACCCATAAAAATGAAATTGTAGGTTTTCGAATTTTGGAAAGATGGAAATGTAGCTCTTGGTGAGAGGATTCCAATGGTGGTCTTTTTATAATTTTGGAAGAGCTTAAGGGAGGTTACAAGAGGAGAGAAGTGAATATTTGTGTTGTTTTTCTCATTCTTCCATGGCTGCTCGGTTTGAGAAGAAAGGAAGAAAATCAGAGAGAGTGAGGGAGGGAATTCGCGTGAGAGAAGAGAATGAGGGGAGGAGAGAGAGTTTGTGAGTGAGGGAGGAAAGTAATAAAGTAAGTTAGTTTTCTTTATTAGTTTTGTTTGTTTGTAATAAGAGAGAATAAATAGAGTGTGTGAGAGTGAGAGGGGGAGCCCATCGGCTGGCATACACACCACACGCAACTTCACTTTTTATTTTAAAAGTGGACACATAAGTTTTATTATTTATACTTCTACCCCACAACTTCCTGTTTTTGACAGTTTTTACTAATTTCTCGTTTTCTTGATTTTTATTGGTTCTAAAGCTTCACTAATATTTATTAATGATTATTTAGTTGACCAAATTGTTACGAGTCGAGTCTATTTGACCCCTAAAGACACGTTTTCCCGGTTACCTCGAAAAACGTGCTTTAGGTTTGTTAGTGATTTTAATCCGTTTTAAGGATCCGTTTTCTTCGGGATTTGTTCCCTTATGATTATTTATACTTAATCAAGCCTCTAAATTATTCATTAGTCTAATTAATCACTATTTTTAATTACGGGGTATTTCAATCTACCCCCCTTAAGAAACTTTGCCCTCAAAGTTGCTCAAGGTTAATGGTTTACTTAATTCTACTCATTAGGCAAACCAATAGCACTAATGTGTCTTACTACACCTATGAGGTGTTTACTCCATTCACATTGCAAACATACACGCTTCAAGCATCATACGCAATTCACATACACATTCAACTTTTCCATACATACCATTCCACAATACGCAATACATCATTACCATTCACAATACACATTACACATACCTCATCCATCATACAAATACACTAATACACTACACATTACACATACGTACACATACCAACTTCACTCACACTACATGTGCCATACAAGGTTTATTACAATACCTACATACTAAGCAATGCTTACCCCGAAGCAATGCAAAAGCAAAAGGGCTCTACCCCCCTTAAAAGGGGTACGACCCGTACCCGTATTGCTAAATACTAGACTCTCTAGTCTATGAACAGCTGTGGGTAGTTAGCCTTCATGGCATCTTCCAACTCCCATGTCGCTTCTTCGACATCATGGTTTGACCATAGGACCTTCACCATTCGTATAGACTTATGGCGAGTGTCTCTGGTCTTCCTATCCAGGATTCTCACTGGGGTTTCAACATATCGCATAGTCGGCTCGATGGATAGTCTCTCGGGCTCTAAGACGTGAGAAGGATCAGCAATATACTTCTTGAGTTGTGACACATGAAATACATCATGGACACGCCCCAAGTCCTCAGGTAGTGCTAACCTGTAGGCTACAGATCCAACTCTTTCGGTGATAGTGTACGACCCTACAAACTTTGGGCTTAGCTTACCCTTCTGACCAAATCTGAAGACACCCTTCATAGGTGAAACTCGCAAGAACACTTGGTCGCCCACGGCGAACTCAAGGTCGCGTCGTCTCACATCCGCATAGGATTCTGTCTATCCTGGGCTGCCTTCATGTTAGCTCTAATCTGTTGCACTTCAGCTTGACTTGCTCAAGATACTCCGGTCCTATTATGACCGTTTCACTTGACTCATTCCAACACAAGGGTGTACGGCAAGGTCTACCGTATAGAGCTTGGAAAGGCGACATCTTAATCGAGGCGTGATAACTATTATTATACGAGAACTCGATAAGATGAAGCTTATCTAACCAACTACCCTGAAAGTCCAAGCACATGCCCGAAGCATGTCCTCCAGTGTCTGGATGGTCCTTTCTGTCTGACCGTCGGTCTGAGGATGGAAGGCGGTACTCAACTTCAATTCCGTACCCAACGCTTCCCTTGTAGCTCTCCAGTATCTCGAAAGAAATCTGGTGTCGCGGTCAGATACTATGGTCTTAGGGACTCCGTGGTGTCTGATAATCTCCTTATCGAAAAGCTCAGCTAGCTTTACTACCTTCCAGGTGTCCTTCATCGGTATGAATCTGGCAACCTTGGTAAGGCGATCTACTACAACCCAGATCATGTTGAGTCCTCCCCTAGCAGGTGGGAGTCCTACAACAAAATCCATGGAGATATCATGAAATTTCCACTCCGGAACTGGCATCGATTGTACCATTCTGCCCGGTCTACGATGTTCAAATTTCACCTTTTGGCATGTTAAGCATCTCAATACAAATTCCGTCACATCTGATTTCATTCCAGACCACCAGAAGTACCTCTTCATGTCTTTGTACATCTTGGAGGCTCCGGATGAACTGACAATGTGGAACAATGTGACTCTCGCAGGATGCGATCCCTTAGCTCAGCATTGCTTCGGGGACGCATAGCCTGCCATTCAACCGAATCAAACCGTCTTCATGTAGCTTGAAGTCATACTTTTCTTCTCAAATGTACCATTCTCGATCTTGTGTCTGATTTCGGTTAGGTAAGGTCGCTCAACTGAGCGTCTCGCACCTCGTCAACCAAGCTAGAAGAAGCGAGTAGCGAATGGAGCGAGTGTGCTCGACGGCTCAGGGTGTCGGCTACAATGTTTGCCTTCCCTCCTTATACTGCAAGTTGATGTCATAATCTGAAAGAAATTCCATCCATCTTCTCTGTCTCAAGTTCAATTCTTTCTGAGTGAATACATACTGTAAGCTCTTATGGTCGGAGTAGATGGTGATGCTTACCCATAGAGATAGTGTTGTCATATCTTCAGGGCGAAGACAATGGCCCTAACTCTAAGTCGTGAGTCAGGTAATTCTCCTCATGCTTTTTCAGCTGGCGGGAGGCATAAGCAACAACCTTGCCATGTTGCATGAGTACGCATCCCATACCTTTGCCTGATGCATCACAGTACACCTCAAATCCCTCTGCCCTCTGGAAGAGTAAGGACGGGCGCTGAGGTCAATGAGTCTTTAAGTTTCTGAAATGACAATCGCACTCGTGTGTCCATACAAACGGTGCATCTTTCTTCATCAATGTAGTCATGGGCTTAGCGACTTTTGAGAAGTCCCTTACAAATCTCCGGTAGTAACGGCTAGACCAAGAAAGCTCCTAATGTCGGTAACAGTCTTGGGTCTAGGCCATGATCGTACAGCTTTTATCTTAGAAGGGTCAACCGAGATACCTGCGCTCAAGATGACATGTCCAAGATGATACCTGATCAAGCCAAAACTCGCATTTGGAGAACTTCGCATACAGCTGGTTCTCGCGCAGTGTCTCAAGCACTTTCCTCAAGTGGGTTTCATGTTCTCTGGTGATTTTGAGTATACATAATGTCATCGATGAAGAAACCACTGAAGTGTCTAACTGCTCGCTGAATAGTCGATTCATAGATCCATGAATTTTGCTGGTGTGTTTGACAAACCGAATGGCATCACTGTGAATTCATAGTGGCCATATCTGGTACGGAATGCCGTTTTCTCAATGTCTTGCTCTTTGATTGCAATCTGATGATACCCGAGCGGAGGTCGATCTTGGAGAAGACTGAGGCTCCTTTCAACTGGTCGAATAGGTCGTCGATACGTGGCAGGGTATTTGTTTTTGACTGTAACCGCATTCAGCTCACGGTAGTCAATGCAAAGTCGGAGGCTACCGTCCTTCTTCTTCACAAAGAGAACGGTGCTCCCCAGGGTGATACGCTCGGGCGTATAAACCCTTTGTCTAGAAGGTCTCTTAACTGCTCTTTTAGTTCGGTCATTTCTGCAGGTGCCATGCGGTACGGTGCCCTGGCAATGGGACCGGTACCTGGCATAGATCAATTTCAAATTCCACTGCTCTCGGTGGTGGCATGCCGGGTAACTCCTTAGGGAATACATCAGGGAATTCGGATACAATGGGTACATCGTCATTGAACTCTGGATCTCTCTCTAGGTCTTTGCACATAACACAGATATACTTCCTTGGCCCTTTCTGAGCTCCCGGTACATGGCCATAGCAGATATAATGTGGTCGAAGGCTCTCTCGGTCTCTGGCGGTAAGATACAGTAACCCCAGAAGGACTCTTGAGCAGCAAACGATGCTCGGCGCAGAGGATTCTACCCTTGTGCCGCTCCAACCAATTCATTCCAATGATTACGTCGAATCCCAATCCATTGAATTCGATGAAGGAAATGGGAAACGATTCGCCTTTGATTTGGATTGTGGCTGATTTGATAATACTTGGTGCACTTTACTCGCTCCTTCGATGGGAGAGTAACCATGAAGTTCGGTAGCTCATCCGCATCTAGCTTAACCTCTTCACAAAGGATGGTGATATGAAAGTGTGAGAGGCGCCGGAGTCGAATAATACTTGGCATCAATGCCATTTACTGGGAAGGTTCCCGTTAGGATGGTGCCGCTCCTGCCGGCTTGTGCTTCGGTGAGGATGCTCAGGTTACCTTCGGTACCGAGTCCACAACCTATTGGATTCACAATTGGATAAGTATTGATGGTGGACACAAGTGGAATTAAATCAACACTGCTCTTTATTGATAACCAACCATCATACAAGCGTGTCTCTAATACACGTTACTAATAGATTACATGATACTTTGAATTTTATACTTTCTAAAGGTAAGGTTCAGGCGTCCTGGTTTCATGTGTGTGGCATTGATTATTGCCGGGTGCCGTATTCAACTTGATCTTGTTGATCCCGTGATACAGCATCCTAGAGTTTCCACCCATGATTAGGACATCTCCTGATCTCAATACCAGTTTTCTGTGCGAGGTCCACACGCTTCTGCTCGCTATACAGGAATACGGCGTCATCACCAATGGACCAAGACACTACGGGCACTCCTTGTTCAAGAGATTCCCGCTGTCTCGTCCTTGTCTTGGTGTAACCCAAGTAGTCCTTCCTTCTCATAGAAGTTGACGATACAGAGATCCGCTTCAAGTGCGAGGATCGGTTCAGGTTCGCATTGTTGTGCAATTCTACTGCTTGTGTGACGAGTGTCTGAAACTCTGGCGGTATTGTCGGTGGCGTCGCTCCATCTTGTGTTCGTGTCTCCTGGTATGCCTTGGTATAAGGATTCCAGTCTTTCCCAAGCACATCATCTTCAGCTTCATCTTCGCTCCACCGGGAATTCGGGTGTGTAAAATCCACCTTGACCCGTTCCTAGCTCGTTGCATCATCGGATGATTGAGATTTGCGCTTCGGGTGTCAGGTATCCCTTAGTAAGATCATACCTGGTCGGATGACCTGACACTGTTTGTTGGTGTAGTCGTGGGTTGGTGATGTCGATCTCTTCTTGATTCAAGTTTACCGGTATTGGGTAACAGATACTAAAGCTTCCTATGGTTACAAATTTCGTCTACGGTGAGTACTAGTTTCAACTACTTCATTTTATGCTAATACACACTTCATTTTATTTACTCATGCATTCACTCATACAGTTACTCTAATACTTAGACATGCTACTTCAGGATTAAAGGTTAGATATTACCTGGGCCGGACTTAGAACCGGACCCATCACGGTCAATCACGTGAAGGACAGGCTCCTCTGAGGTGCACCCCTCGGAGGTCCCCGGGATCCCGTCCCTGTGGTGCCTGCTGGGCTGGTGCATCACCAGGTGCAACCTCCTTGCCTTCCCTCTGTCTGTAGCTTTGGTAGTTCCCCTTTGGCTCCCTTCTCTGGGAACTTGTTAGCGTGTGACCGGGTTTTTGGCAGCTATAGCACTTGATTTCCCTCCCATAGCAGTCCTTGCCGGGATGGTCCTAGGTTGCACTTTCTGCACACATAGGTGCGGCCATCGGCGAAGGTTTGGGCGGCACCGGAGCTAGAACCTGAGGTTAGAGGTTACACATGTGTGTGTGGATATACTAGATACATTACTTATACGAATACAGATTGGATTAGGAATTTACCCATAGGTGGGTGTGATCTCAGTGGCTTTGCTGCCACCGGTGCAGAATAACCAAGCTGAAGAAGCTCACTGGTTTGCCCTGCTCAGCATGGGCACTGCCTCACCCTGGATTTCTTTTGGGATTGTTGAAAGAAATTCCCTTCTTCTTTTTCCATCTCTTCCCCTGGTTCTGCTCCTCATTGCTGGTGTTTTGTTGTTAGCTTTGCGCTTCAGCGCGGTTTCTTCATCCTTAATTGGCAAGTGATTTCACCGAGAAGCCGCGTGATAACACTCCTGAATCTCAGGTATTAGCCGGGATTCTTATTTATGAAAAGGATAAGAAAAGATTCAAGGATTCAAGGAAATTTCTCGGAATTCCAAAATTTGGAAGATACTAGGGTTTCACTGATAGTTACCTGAATGGAGTTAAATCTTCTATAGCTCATACCGTACCGAGGCGATGCTCAGACCGCCATAGAAGCGATCGACCCAACACCTGCCGGTGTAATCCTAGATTAAGGGAGGAACGGAGCAGTAGAAGTGAAGGGTGCGGTAGTACTCGTCGACAGTCATCTTTCTGTCATTTTCAAGGCGTCTAGCTCTAGCCTTTTCTTAGTCTTTACATGCTCAGGGTAGTATTTTGAACGGAGGAGAGATGCAAAGGAATCCCAGTCGAAAGTGGGGTCACTGACGTGCTCGTGCTTAACCAGCTTCCACCAATCCATTGCAGCATCTTTGAGGTAGTAGGCTGCTACTCTGACTCTCGAACTCCAGCAGGAGCTTCGAGGGTTTCGAAAGCCGTCTCCATCTCGGAGATGTAGGCCTCGAGCTTAGCCGGATCACTCTCGCCCCTAAAGCAGGGAGGGCGGAGTTCCGCTACAGCTTTTACCCAGTTCGCTTCCCTGGGTGGCGGGGGAGGGATTGGCCCCGCTTGAGTTTGTTGGTTCTGTTGGTTTGTTGCACAGCTTGGATTACTTTGTGGTAGCATCTGCGCTACCGTGGCGGCGACGATCTCAGCTATCGTCTGCGCGCCGGGTCCGTCATTGCCCCCTCCTCTAGGGCGACCTGGACCTCTTCCTGACATCTGAATATTTAACAGTTACATTAGGCTTGCAAGATATGACTCAAAGGTCTTGGAATTTAAGCAAAGTATCGTTCCTAAGAACGTCAAGGGTATCCGTTATTAATAACGGTAGTTCCTAGTTAGGTTTCTAAGTATCCGTCTTAAGACGGTTGGAATCCTAACTCGGTAATCCCCTATGCTCGGTACTATGGACATCAGAGCGTAACTACGCTCTGATACCACTTTTTGTAACACCCCAACCGCTAATCCTATGCTTACCGTCTAATCGTCCTGTTAATCCTACGAGTTCGCAGCGGAATATTACTACTTACTACGGCGGGTGATACAACGCCGCTAACCGCCCATACGGCCCTATACGGCTCTAGGCTATTACTTACAGTAACGGTCTGATGAACATAATATACCGAGCTACTAAAACATTGCTTACCATTACCGAAACATAACATGCTTACAATCTTGGATCACCGAGTATTTAAAGTGCATACTTACATCCCAATTCAGCTTCCCAAAATAATGAGTTCCCACTAGCCACTCATCTATACCAATTCCCATTCTATCAATATCCCAAAAAGGTGTACCCCATGGTACACCGGCTAATCAAAAAACAGCCATGTACTACTCAGTACACCCATCATAATTCAATGTTTACATCCAAAAAGAAGATAAAGAAATAAAATTGAGTCTTCACATCTTCATCACTCTCGAGTACCTGCGTGTAGTAAAAATGGTGCCCCAAGGGGCTCAGCAAACGCTGCGTATAAACTCCGCATATACCGCGTGCTAGCTAGGGCACGCCGACTATTTGACGTCCACTAACATGCTGTTCATTATTTTCATACATACATGCTTTGCATACAACATACATGCTAATACAGTTCATTACACAATTCAAGGCAACAATATAATAGTACACATCTTACTTACCTTCACAAGGTTAGCCAAATTATGCATCCGGGTTAATCGGAATGCTTTTACTCTTTTACTCATTACTTACTTTTTCTTACTTACAATTACTTACTTTCATTTACTTTACTTACTCATTCTTGCTTACTTACTTATACTCAAGTTAAGTCGTCGGGACCTCCGGCCCTGGGGACTACGCCGTCCCACCTCCGGGATTTACTTGACTCACCAATCCGGGATGCTACCCACTTAAGGGATTTGGGCCGCGGACCAGTTTAAGAGTCAGGAATTGGAGCCAACCTCTCGTGACTCCGCATCCTCACGCGTGGCCGAAACTATATCGGACTTCTACTCATTCCAATTTAATTACCAATTTAAGTTAGGATGGTTAGCTTGTTAGGAATAAGTTAGAAGTCCAACGCATCACAATCGGTCACAATACATTGCAACATTCATACAAGCATTCATATTCATCCATACATTTCATGAATTATACAAACTAAAATTTAAGAGAATATTCACAACATACAACACTACATATTCACAAGTATGCATATTAACTCCGATTCGTGCATTTATCTTATTTGGTGATCAATTAGCACACAACACACAAATCAGAGTAACCAAGATAGCATACGGGGCATGAGGAATCCATACCGTTCACCGTCGTACGTGTTTCCAAACGTCCTTCGGTGTCACAAATCAAATCCTATGATATGCATACAATTGAATGATTAATCTAACTATTATTAATCTTAACTCAACTACTTTTGTGTTTACTAATCCATACTTACTAGGCTTACATTCCTTACACTTATATTTCATTTTACTTACTTTCCATTACTTGTCCATGGTTTACATACTATATATATACATATGTATAGGTGGGTATACTATATATATATATATATATATATATATATTAGTTATAAGCTTACTATTTTTTTTTTTGTGTAGTATAGGCCGTCCGACCCACCGTCCGACCCAAGCCCTGGGTCGGACCATTCCAGTAGAGTTCGTTCTCTGAAATTTACCCTGTCCGACCCAGCACTATTCCGTCCGACCCATACTCTCTCTGGGTCGGACCATTCCAGAAGTTTTGGTCCTGTCGTCCAAGCTCCGTCCGACCCACGTCCGACTCACCTCTGGGTCGGACGAAGTCAGAAACTTCGACATTGTAAAATTTGCATGTCCGACCGACCCATGTCCGACTCACGGTCCTGGGTCGGACCATTCAGTAAGTTCATGGTTCGTTGTTTAAGCCATGTCCGACCCACGTCCGACTCACGGCCCTGGGTCGGACCATTCCAGAAAGGTTGATTTCGTTTCTCAAGCCCCGTCCGACCCACGTCCGACTCACCGTCTGGGTCGGACGAAGTCAGAACCTTGCTACAGATTTTATTTTTCTTCCCCAATTTCACCCATTGCTTCCCCAATCTTCCTACATACATCCTAACATGTTTTGGTATAGTTTAAACACCCTAAGTCATGCTAATTCATTCCCTAATTCATTACACAATCCTATACTAACTTATATACACAATTCTCTAAGTTTCTACTCAACACTTACACATTGTTTTCTCCCTTACTATATTTGCTACAGATTTTAACTCCCACTTCTACATCTTTAGCTCCCTCTTATAATGTTATTTTTTTAAAACTTACAATGCACTATAACTACCTTAACTATCTCTCTTAACTTACCCCCTATCTATCTCAACAAAATCTGTTACACACTCACATTAGTCACCTAGTTTAAAATTCACTAAGTGTTCTAATCCTATATAAATTTTGACATAACCTCCCCTATATTTTTACACTCTCACCACATATTCTAGTTCCCAATCATCATCACTCTTTCTCACCTTTTTTAAACAGCATAATATACCAATTCTCCAACACAATCTACAACACTAACACTTTTAAAATTCCTGCCTGCACTCAAGATGTAATTCCCATCTCAATTGTGGCGGTTTTAAAATGTCTTTTAAGGCTTCAAAATACTTATATCCTCCTACACATTACACTACTATTACACTACTACCATTTCCATTACTCATTTCAAACTACCAAAAACTGTTACATACATATATATACCAAGTTACACAAAAAAAAGCATTCTTACCTTATTTTTCCTTCTAGATTTTCTTTCTTCTTCTTCTTGCTTCTTTCTTCCTTCTCTCTCTACCCCGGTTTTGTAACCACAAATTCTCTACTCTACAACCCATATACATACACATTTCAATACACTATAACTAACCCTAACTATTATTAAGCTTTAAGTAGGTTTTAGGGTTTAGAATTCTCATTACCTTGCAAGGGTGTAAATAGAGTTTGGAGTGGCTCAAGAACAAGATTCCAACTCCACCAAGATGCCAAAATCGGCTAGGATACAGGAGGCCAAACAAGGGTTTTAGCTTAAATTCGTTTTGCTCATAAGACAAGAAAACGAAGGAGTTTCAAGAAGGTTTTACCTCAAAAGAACAAGGAGAAGGAGGGCCTTCTAATGGTGGTGTTGAAGCTCCAAATGGGACATACCCATAAAAACGAAATTGTAGGTTTTCGAATTTTGGAAAGATGGAAATGTAGCTCTTGGTGAGAGGATTCCAATGGTGGTATTTTTATAATTTTTGGAAGAGCTTAAGGGAGGTTACAAGAGGAGAGAAGTGAATATTTGTGTTGTTTTTCTCATTCTTCCATGGCTCGCTCGTTTGGAGAAGAGGAAGAAAATCAGAGAGAGTGAGGGAGGGAATTCGCGTGAGAGAAGAGAATGAGGGGAGGAGAGAGAGTTTGTGAGTGAGGGAGGAAAGTAATAAAGTAAGTTAGTTTTCTTTATTAGTTTTGTTTGTTTGTAAATAAGAGAGAATAAATAGAGTGTGTGAGAGTGAGAGGGGGAGCCCATCGGCTGGCATACACACACACACACAACTTCACTTTTTATTTTAAAAGTGGACACATAAGTTTTAGTTATTTATACTTCTACCCCACACAACTTCCCGTTTTTGACAGTTTTTACTAATTTCTCGTTTTCTTGATTTTATTGGTTCTAAAGCTTCACTAATATTTATTAATGATTATTTAGTTGACCAAAATTGTTACGAGTCTATTTGACCCGCTTAAAGACACGTTTTCCCGGTTACCTCGAAAAACGCGCTTTAAGGTTCGTTAGTGATTTTAATCCGTTTTAAGGATCCGTTTTCTTCGGATTTGTTCCCTTATGATTATTTATACTTAATCAAGCCTCTAAATTATTCATTAGTCTAATTAATCACTATTTTTAATTACGGGGTATTTCAACAAAAGTGCAAAACGCGGCAAATAACATGCACATATATTATTATGGGTTTCAAACCATATAATCATAAATGATGAACATTGACTTGTTTATAATTATATACTACAAGTCATAAGGTTTTAAATAAATACAATTTGTCACATAATTGGAAGTTGTATAATATAAGGTATGTTAGAGAAGGTAATATAACTAACGTTGCATGGAATGCAAACAACCATAGGTTATAAATGTAACCATACATGCCACTAAAGGTTATAACGTACCCATGCATGCGATGTCAAGTTGAAGTAATGATACGAGAACGAACAATTTTGTATCAGGCGTAACGTCTATAAAATACTATGGGATAGGAATATATTCCTACGTTTAAAACGTTAGCCACGACGTTCGAATAAAACCGGCGTCCTCGTAAACCGTATATTAAAACATACTACGAGTAAAGAGTTTAGGATAATGATACCTTAACTATTAACAGTTGAAAGTCCGGGGGTGTAAAACCGGGGTTACTGGCGTTATTCGGAAATACCGAATCGTATTGTCATGTGGATTGACATTTAGCGTTCTTCGTATTGTTAGACCGTCTGTCGGACGTGCGCGCTCGAGAAGCTTAGAGATCCTTATTGCGCATCCTTGGTCCACGGTGTACGGTATGTAAAGGGGTTTGATCCGAGTTGTCCTGAGGAATTCCTCGGGCTCGGATTTGTTTGATAAATAACTTGTGTGAATGTATGTATGTGATTTATGTGTGTGATGTGTAGTTATGTTTACTGCATTATTTATTTATGCACGAACGTCCTACGGGACTAATACTACGTCGACTATAGATCGACTTATACAAAAATACATATGCGAAATGTGTGATTGTGACCACTGTTGCTTGACCTAATACGCTAAGTATTACAAGTATGTAGTTATAACCTAAGTAAAACACTTAGGAACGGGACACGACATTGTCGGTCTCTAGAGCTTTGACTCGAACATGAATACTACCTAGAATAATTCTAGGCATGCGTAAGACCCATAGGGCAGCCAACAAATTAAGTGATGTTCTCCAGAACTAAAACTGTAACTGACTATCTAACTAACAAAGTTAACAGTGGAGTGTGAATGAATGTGATGATGTACCTTAATCCAGACAGTCACTGGCTGCTGGTCGCGCGTAGAGATCTCTTGGGTTATCCCGTATCGGGTTGTACCCTAGTTAATCCTGACGAGCCTACATAGATCGTCAGGCGGAGTGTGCTACCGTTGGCACCAGGCCCTTGGCCACCTAAATGGACGCCTTTACAAAGGCAAAGTGAATTAGTCCCAGAGTCTTCGGATGATCAGGGCAGTGAGCACCTTGTGTGTACGTGGGACTACCGTCCAAGTGAATTTATTTCGGGTTGTCCTAATTGACGCCCGACAGTGCTAACTAAGACAATAATATGTGAGGGCCCGGGGGGCCGAATGTTGTAATACATGATGATGATAAAATACGATGTATGAATTACTAATGTCGTCGCATTGTGTGATGTGTGATTGTTGTGTATGTTTATAAGTGACTGTTTTGATTGGATGAATGATTATATAATTATGCATGCTGTTACAGTATCTATTATATCTGTAAAATGACAAAGCATGAAATCAATCTATTATCAAGACGGTAAAAAATGACAAGTGACCAATAGGGTCCAGATCCGGCATACTCAGCGTCTATCGCTGAGACTACACTTATTGTGCAGGTTGTTGATCTTCGTTGAAGCCGGAGTGCGGGAACAGGGTAGATAGGATTACTTCAATTATTGCGTAAGGAATTTATTGTATATTGATATCAGGCTGTAGTTGTATGATGATAATATTGTATGTATCTGGGATTTGAAATAGATGCTCACTTGTCTACTGATATGGATGTGGACTTAGTATGATGTCTAGGGATATCTCGTTATCACAGCGGTTTAGTAGTGATGTGTATTCTAGTTGTTGGATTTAGTTCTACTTCGTTACTTATCGTAGTATGGGCAAGTAACGGCAGGTGACACCCGAGTGAGTTTAATTTTGTTGTTTATTTTCCGCTGTAAGACGCTTTATTATCTGTTGACGTGAGTGACTTTTACGTGTTAATTTGAGAGGGGTGTTACAAAAGTGGTATCAGAGCAGAGTACCGCTCTGATGACGAGATACTAGGTTAAGACAGTGAGCTTAGGATTTGGGAAACACGGGAAATGTTTGTGAGGTACGAAACGTCTTTATCTTAATGGAATTATGTGTTAGCAGAGCCTTTGGCTTGCAAGTGTTAGCCTTGAGGCACACAAACGAGTTGATTGTGATATGGTGCGTTATTGAGAAGACGAATGGTATTACTGAAGTCTAGTAGTGGTGTGAGCCAGGAAGCTGGCCAAGGGCATAAAGGCCGGGAATATTACCCCTGTTAAGGTCCAGCTGAGAGCTCAGCCAGGAGGAGACACAAATGTCATGAGTACATTGGCGACAGTCCACTTTCATGTGGAAGTTCAGTACGAACTACCGCCGACAGTACCCCTCCCGCCACAACCCAATGAGTATAATACAACTAAGAAATGTAATCCCCGAATATAGGGAATAAATAATTCCTGCTCCTGTAACATTAATACAACCTCAATGTCATACCTCCATTGACGACCAAGCACCATATCAATAGGCACTGCCAGAGGCGAGCGCCACTACTACTATAACGTCATGGAAAGGGTCACCAAGAACATCAGGGCAAGCGGACCGGGAGCACCATGAACTCCGCGAGACCGTCGCCCGTAATGGGACCTTTAACCACCAGACTGTAAAAAGAAATTATCTTGAGAACGTGGAGGAACTTTGTGAGAATACCGTCCTGTTATGTTCAAACTTCAATCCTAAACTTGTGTGCACACAATACCATGACACTAGGACCCTGTCGTGACGGTACCTGTAGGGAGACAAAGTCCAAACGTTTACGCTATTATAAATACAATGTGAGGGAGGACTTGATTATTCAAATGACAATGTGGTCAGGAAAAAAAATTTCCCAAATCCAAATACTGTCTTATTCATGAATAATCATTCTAACAGTACTTAAGCAACCCATGCAGCAGTGAGACGACAAGTCGGAAATCGACAACTCTACTTGCATGGTGCGCTTGCCACAGCAAGCGCTGATTTAAACAATGTACCAGTAATTTCGTCTACCCCGCGCACTTGCTACTGCAAGTGCTGCAAACAATTACTACTACAGTTACCACTGCTATTATCGTTACAAACGAATACTATAAACTGCGTAGACCTATGGTACGACACCATGACTACCAATAATCACCAAACAATTGTACACCTCTAGTAAAAACTACATAACTACAATTGTTGCAATAAACCACTAAGATGTGAGGCCTACAACCTCTGAAGGACCCGGCGAGTCCGACCAATGCAATAAATGGCACACTAGCCCATAACAAAATTATAACTACTAAATGAGAACGAATCAAATGACACAGGCTTAGGAGCCAAGATAACATAATTTAATTACTAAACCATTAAATGGCTGAATTGGAAGTGGACGGTGAAACTTGATTCCCGGGGATCAAAGGAAACCAACCACAAATTGGGGTGGAAGGATAGTTCAACACTGGTGCTGATCACACCAGAGTCGTATGACTCCTGAGACTCTTCACAAGTTGCCAAAATTAATTATAGTAAGGATAAACAAACTGCAGTATCCTAGTTACAAACAACTAGTAACAATTTAGCAATAAGATATTAAATGAGGAAACTTGCGATTAACAGTTTACGTTGTATATATTAAATCATACAAATAAAACTATGAAGAGATACGATCGTATAACGATCACTACCACATAGTTTCCAACTGTATCATATGATCCGTATTTATATTTATTCACATATGCTTACGCATCACAGATATACACACTTATATTCATATTACATGATTCATCCTCCTATATTGTGTCACATTTTCATCATCACCTTAATGTTAGATGATTATATGATTAGTTGCATTATATTATGCAAATATATTAAGAGCTTTATCTTAATATTTTGTAACATTTCAGGATATCTATATTGATAATTCCTAAGGTTTATTTTATACCAACCTTAGTCTAAATTCAATTTTCTCTTTAAATATTATAACCCGTACCTTCAATAAAAACTATATTATTGCCGGAAGGCACATACATCAAAATTCTTATTTCCATCAACTCCTGATATTTTTCCATTATTACAATATTGCCAATACCTAATAAAATGTTATACATATCATATGTTATAACATTTTAACTTTATAATAAATGTAACTTATAGTTTACTGACTATATTCATGCATACGCCAACAACACTGTGAAACAAAGAGATTAGTAAAACGTATCAGTCCACAGATGGACCAAGAGTGAAAAGAACAATTCTACCTATCGTAATACGGCCATTACCAATACCTTCGCAACAATGAACGCGAACCAACACTAAGCGCATGAATAATTACCACCTTTGAGCACTACCTTTACCAAGGAGTGCCATATACTGTTATGTACAATTACAACTAATCAACATCAAGATTAAGTTTATATGTATTGTCAGGATCATACTGATTATCAGACAAGTTCTAAGTAGAAGAAGGGCTACCGCCATGGGCGTCCCGCCATGTAAGAAAATGATAAGTATCAATATATGTTGAAGACATGTCGTTTACTACTGTGACGACTGTCAGTGATGAATGAATGTGTAAATTGAATCAATGACAACCACCTAAATCGATATTACAGAAAACATAAACCAAACGCTAAATAGCGTAAATAAGCAAGTACCTAATGTACAAATGAGGGGCATAAGCTCAGGAGACCGGGAACACCAACTCCAATTACCTTTCTAAGCATATTACTAACGTAACAATGTCTAAGTTAATATAATGAAGCAATGGAGCTACGGTACATACCGTAAGCAATGTGAATAGCAATGATGAATTACTAACAGGCGCCAAACCGCGCACTTGAAATATAAATAACTGCAGTTACAAATAACTAGCACTAAACAATAAGTAACAACAAAGACATTGCTTGAAGTATATACCAGCATTCAGTGCTAATCACTAATAATGATAAACGTTTAGTCCTAATGGACAAACCTAATCTTATGAGAAATGGCATACTCTTGCGGTGCAGTACCATCAATGAGAATAGTTGAAAAGATAAGGAGCCAAGTTGCTCAAGCAATCATGCAATCTACAATACACCCAATTAAGCGGAAGAGGGAACGCATATAAATACCCAAGTATAAGAACTTACCCTACGCCGTATCGGGAAGCATAGGTAAGATATGATAATGATTAAACCTGGAGGAAAGGATTATGTATATACTCATGGAGATCGAGATGGGAGAACTGACATCACTAGCTTAGCACGAACATTACATTGATCGATTACAGCCATACAGAAGAACCAGCATCTAACGTTTAACTGGTTGACAACCAAGTGCTACCTCTAGTGTATTACTAAGGACATGAGTTACCACCATGCTATTGGAACATTAGCACCTACGACAAGATAACCGACATTACAGACCAATCAACATCAAACTACAACAAGGACATCCATCAAAGGGAGATTGACAATAGAATACTTCACAATAGTCGTGTGACGGACGCTACCAGTTTACTAAATGAGACATGGGACGACCGCACTCTGATAGGAGCATGTGGGCCTGACAGACTTATTTATAGGTTAGTCAGGTAAGTAGTAATGTATCAGTATGGTACCCCATGCATGTAGACAAGTAGTGTTAGGAACACGAGAAGTAGTCAACTCCGTACTACGGACAGTGATGCAGATTACCTCGAAGATGGACGAGAAGAGCCGCAGTTAACCAACGGGCTAGAGAACCAAGAACCTACAACACAGAATAACGGTCGATACACAGTGAAGACAAGGAGACCCTTCGAAGACGACGACGCTGATAACAGAAAAAGGAAACCCACTGTATGCACGAATAATACGTAGAACCCTCACAAGGATCATGCAAGTTCTTGCAATCTAGAGGAATCTACCACATGATGTGAACTTAAACGCGTGACTACGCAACAATGGAAAAACAAAGCTAGTGTACTATCAGATGTTTTAAGAAGAACATAAACGTGATAATGACTAACAAACCGTCGAACCAACTACAATGTGATGCGCGCGGAAGCGACAAACACGAACAACCATAAATGATAAATACATGGGCGAACTTAGATGAGTAAAACTCGCAGAGAATAATGTGAAATGGAAGATGAAGTTGCAGAACTCTAATACGAGCACAAAGTATGGATTTCCAGGAAGAACCATACTAACGTTGTTGCTAACCTGACACACGGGAAGAAGATATATATATATCAACGCGGAACAAGTATCAAAGAACTACAACAATGTGTTACTCCACGAACAAAACCACCAGGAGACACAGATGACAACCCTTATCTAAGTAGACATGAAGGCTACTGCGTCAAGTACAAAAGGGCACCAAGTACTAATAATAGCCAATATCATATGACAACTCAAGCTGAAAGTCTATGAGACGAGATACGCGAAAGTGCTAGTAATCCTAACGATGGGATATACGACAATACAAGGAATCAACCGAGCCTATATTCATGGGTCTACACCTCTGTACGGAGCGAGTGGGCCCATCATAACGATTCGGGAGAGAGCACAAACACGTGCCTCACCCTTTATATATTTAAGAACTCGAAGGGGCTAGAGTCATACCCGTCTCTCTGATATGAGAATAATCTACTCCAAAGGTGAAAACCCACATGAGAGTTAGAGAACTCTTTGAGAGCCAAGTATCCAGCGCTCCTTGTGGAGCGGTGTTGAATACTTGTGGGGTACGGGGGGCGTAACCCTTTTTAAGGGGGAAAGCCTCTTGGCTGTGCACATGTTTGCATTGAATTCTGTTATTTCGTATGCAGGGCATACAATAGTTTGTGGGTATGCGGGCATACGATGTTGGTTGTTGGTATGTTTGTGGGTATGCGAGGCACACGATGTTGATTGATGGTTTGTTTTCGTATGCGGGGCATACGTTGTTTGTGATGTTGTTTGTTCATTTTGTTGGTGTTGTTGGTACGCGGGGCGTACGTGGTTGATTTGTTGTGTGAGATGTACACTGTATGTATGAATTTTATGAAATACTAAATGGCGTGTTTACACCCAGGTGTAGTACTTTCTTTATGATAATGTGATATATATATTGTTGTACCTTGTAGATTGATTACTTAGGGCATCGCTTAGATACGAAACGAAATAATTATATGAAATGTGGAATGATGATATGGTATGACACCTCTAGGAGGTTGTCTCATTGGTAGAACTAATTGGAAATGATGGTGCTGATGGATCACCTATATCCATATATGCCTGAATTAACGCCACAATTGAGGGCTATGTGCGGTATTAGCACAACAACGATATGCGTAAATGAATATCACATAGATATTCATTATGGGATTATAAGGGTAGTTATAAATACACCTAATTAAGTAAAGCGACTTCGGGACGAAGTCTTTTTAAGGGGGGTAGATTGAAATACCCCTACTTAATTAAATGTGGATTGGATATATAACCAATTAAATTATGGCATAAACCAATAATGTATACATGATTATGAGCATGTAACAACTTGTGAGCGAACGAACAATTAAATTAGTACGAGCATATACGTGTCCGAAAATATGACGACGTTACATATTAATACGGTCACGTACATATATATATGTACATATACACAACATTACAATATTATAACGTTGTAAGTATAACTAAAATGCGACATGACAATATAGTCGGATAGGTCATATAGCTAAATACGACGAATAAAATAGTCGTATTCATATGTAAGTGTAACTAATAATGCGATGTATTATGTATCTCACATATATATAAATAGCAACGTGTATACTGTTTACAAAAAAAGGGGGGAGCAATCACGCTCCGCCAAGGCTTGAACCCGAGACCTCTCGTATATCTCCTGAATGCTTTAACCAGATGAGATGTGCTCGATTTCAGTAATAAATTGCAACGAATTATATATAAGAGTAGCAAAGTTACCCACTTATTCCATACTAAGCTAGTACCTTGTCCAGTACCGTTCGATTTGGACACCGCATCCACCTGCACTCACCGAATCGCACACACAAAAGTATGGGTACTATTATGACTTGTACAATGTTAATCTACAACATGACAATAAATCAACTAGCTCTACCTACTATGCTACTACCACACTCAACTCGTCCGACCGCCTACAATATAAGCAGACATGAGTCACGAGTAATTCCAAACAAAAAAATAAGATACAATAAGAGCCATACCTCTTCAACCGGTTTCACACTCCCAACACCATTTCTTCTTCCTCTTTCGTAAACTCCAATCCCTGCTGCTACTTCAAACAAAATAAAACGTGAACAACCTATCCTAGCTGACAACTCAACTAACTAAAGTGACGCTTTAGTCTGGGATAACTTCCCACTGGACTACTAGTCAAACCAGGGACCACTACACCACTATTACCGATGTCCCCATCTTCTCTTTCAAATCTTTTCTTCTTCTTCCAACATGAGCAGCTCAGTCCATGACATGCTGTCCTTAACCGACTGCATATCTCGGTTTCTTTCATTTCGGTTCCAGAAACGAGAACTTCCGAAGCTCATGGTGCTATTCAAAAAAAAAAGAAAACCGACAGACATGTCCAGCTCCAATGAACTTCTCCTCCTTACTCTCCACGTACAAACAGAGGAAGAGCTGAGTTTTCTTTGCTTCTCCACATAATATCCAGTGGAGGTTTCCTTCTCCCCTTTGCTGTTTACAGAACGTGAGCGCATTCACTATCCTATTGCTGCTATCAACCGAAGACCTCAGACATTTCTATCGTTCCAGAACCACAGGCAGAGCAGCCTTCCCTTGCCGTTTGTTCTACCATGAACAAATGCATGCCTTTCACGACGACTACTACATCAAAAAGCAAGGTGAGTTTGTATGAGACGTCTATGGCCCCCGCATGACAACCGTCTACGTGAGGAGTTTCAGTTCCATTTACTGCGAGGGGGTTCTCGCCTGAAGAGAGAAGAAGGAGACCAGGAGTTGGTCTTCATAACTTCTTCAAGGTAAACTAACAAACATGCTTAGTTCTCCTTGTTACCGTCACATTCCCGGCTTTACTTAAGCCTTGTTTTCCGACTTCTTCTCGCGCACAAAAAAAACAGAGAGACACACTTGCGATCAAGAACTCTTTTTCTATGCCTTTCCGGTAACATGCGTAGCCTCTCAGGAGCTCGTTCTTCCTGTTTCCTTCACGTGAGACAGAGGGGAATAACCAACTCTGAGAAGGAACACAATCTATACAGATAACCCTACTGCAAACAAAATCTCGGTAAGTTTTATCCTTGCGTATTCCCCTCCGTGTTCCACGCAAGTATGCTCCCAGTCCTAGCTAAAAATTTTGTTTTCTTCACGTACGAAGATAGGGGAGTAGCACCTCGGCTCAGGCAGAGGCAAGTCCAAGCAGACACTCTACTCTGGCCACGATTCGGTGAGCTCTATCCACTCCCTTCTTCCTTGTCTTACCGTAGTGTGCTCTTTTATCTGTTCCGTTTTTCCTTGTTCTCTTGTTCTCATTCCTGCCGTTTATACACATTCGTTCAGAGGAGGAACCAACCTCATGAAGTTCCAGCTCACGTAGTCTTGACTACCGAGGCAAACGAGAGTCTTCTCACCCTGCTGTGTACCGTAGCTTACTCCTGCATGATTGGAGAGTTAATACTTGTTTCGTTTGTCTCCTAAAAACCAGGTGGTAACAGCCTCTCTAAACCCACAGTGTTAAAGTGAATAATATACCTCGTACTAAGCTTAAACTAGCTCCTAATGATCGCCATATCATGGGACTAAGCTGGTTTTCTTTTCCTTACATGATGCCACCGAATGGTGCTATTACCATGGGGGAAAATCTGCACAAAAGGAAGGGAACCAAGCCGAGAATAAGTCTAACAACCGTGAGCATTGGAGTGTGCTGGACTGATTCAAAAGCTTGGAAAATCAATGTAAGGATGCTAAACTAGTATATTATATAGTTGTTATGTTATTAAGTAGTATAAATCAAACGTGGGATGTAAGGGTTTCATAGGACCTAACCTTGTGTTAGAATAATTATTAACATCTTTGGATGGTTAGTTGGTAAGTTAATGGCGCATAAGGTCAAGGAAATTTAGTAGGGGTCAAAAACATGGTTTATAAAGATATTAGAATATGAGTGATGTGAACCGAGACCAAACATGGTCTTAAATGACTAAACTATGTATTATAATGTGTTATAACATTTATATTGATAATACAAGGTTTAGATGACATATAATGTCATAGGAAATAATTAAATGATTTTAGGAAACATTAAAGAAAAAATATATATTTACCCGTAAACAATATAGTTTTGTAACATTTATGTGTAATTTTACCAAATGTAAATTAATGTGAGAAGGCCAAACATTTTAGGCCAAATAATTTAATTACTATATTGATTTAAAAATGTATTTAAAATGAATTTGGAACAAAATGATGTTACCGTAAGTGTGTGGAAATTGATTTGCAAATTAAATAAATTTTTGAGGCTGGAAATAAATAAAACCGAGAACTATATGTTAAAAGAATTATCTTATGAATTTTAATTAGTGTTATAAAAATATGGGGGTCAAACTGTAATCTTTTGAGGAAATGAAATGGTCAAACCGCAAATACATGAATCTATGGTCAAACTAGTGTGTATTGGTCAACATTGACCAAAATAAAAGCCTTGACCAAAAAATTTATAACATAAATAATTAATTTATGAACTTAAGGTAACATTAGAGATTAAGTGTCAAGTTTATGAAATGTTGGGGTGTAGAGTGTAAATACCGAAAATAATGGGTTGGTTTGGTTAATATAGTGATCTATATCTTAAGTATTAAATTTGGGAATTTTTGGAAGTATATAAGAGGCTAATTGATAAAGGTGTATAATATATGGTTTTGTGACATATGAAAGTATATAATATAAATTTGGGTCAAAATGTAAATAAGAAAAGAATAGTGGCTGGGAAAAGAAATATACCAAACAGCTATGGGCTGTTCGGTAATATTAAGGAAATGACATATAAAAACTATATGTTATAAATATATAATGTTTGAAGTGATGTAACATATGATACGTAAAAATATTATAAGATTTGTGGTAAAGGTATAAATATGGGAAGTTAAGGGTTGGTTGAAAAAAAAACAGAACCTAAGGGGTTTGTTGTATTCTTCGGAAATATTGAAACTATAGCGTATGCATACTATATAATTCAAATGCTATAATATATGGTGAGTTAAGTATGTTATAAAAATTGTGGTGAAATCGTAATAATAATAAAGTGTGGGGTTTGAAAGGAGATGAAATATTAAATATATGCCTATTCGGCAATTAAAGGGAAATATTACAAAACTATAGGTTATATCCTATTACAATGTTTTGATGATATAAAACATGGTATAAATTGTGTGACTATTTTGTAATAACTGAGAATTATGTAAATAAAGAGGTAATAGTGTATTGTAAGTATATGTCATTTTCGGTATATAAATATAAGTACTAAAACTATATGTTATAAGCTAATGACGTATAAAAATCATACAAAGTGATATCAAGGTATAAGTGTAACACTAAATAATGTTGTGTGGTCAAAAGCATAGTTATAAAAACTAGCATGCTAGCGCATACATATATAATATATATATATATATCTATATATATATATATGTATATCTACATATATATAAAAATGAAGATATAAAACTGTAGTATACAATGACATAAAATACTATGGTTAATATATGATCTTTAGAAGGTTAAATAAACCTTTGGATGAGGAATGAACATGCACATAATATAAGGCTTATGTTTTATTAAGGAATCAATGTACATATATACAAATGTGCAAACCGGCGCAAATAACATGCACATATATATTATGGGTTTCAAACCATATAATCATAAATGATGAACATTGACTTGTTAGTATAATATATACTACAAGTCATAAGGTTTTAAATAAATACAATTTGTCACATAATTGGGAAGTTGTATAATATAAGGTATGTTAGAGAATAGTAATATGCTATGTAATATAAACTAACGTTGCATGGAATGCAAACAACCATAGGTTTATAAAATGTAACCATACATGCAACTAAAGGTTATAACAATACCCATGCATGCGATGTCACAGTTGAAGTAATGATACGAGAACGAACAATTTTGTATCAGGCGTAACGTCTATAAAATACTATAGGATAGGAAATACAATTCCTACGTTTAAAAACGTTAGCCACGACGTTCGAAAAAAAAAAACCGGCGTCCTCGTAAAACCGTATATTAAAACATACTACGAGAAAGAGTTTAAGGATAATGATACCTTAACTATAACAGTTGAAAGTCCGGGGGGTGTAAAAACGGGGGGTTACTGGCGTTATTCGGAAATACCGAATCGTATTGTGCATGTGGATTGACATTTTAGCATTCTTCGTATTTGTTAGACCGCCTGTCGGACGTGCGCGCTCGAGAAGCTTAGAGATCCTTATTGCGCATCCTTGGTCCACGGTGTACGGTATGTAAAGGGTTTGATCCGAGTTGTCCTGAGGAATTCCTCGGGCTCGGATTTGTTTGATAAATAACTTGTGTGAATGTATGTATGTGATTTATGTGTGTGATGTGTAGTTATGTTACTGCATTATTTATTTATGCACGAACGTCCTACGGGACTAATACTACGTCGACTATAGATCGACTTATACAAAACTACATATGCGAAATGTGTGATTGTGACCACTGTTGCTTGACCTAATACGCTAAGTATTACAAGTATGTAGTTATAACCTAAGTAAAACACTTAGGAACGGGACACGACATTGTCGGTCTCTAGAGCTTTGACTCGAACGTGAATACTACCTAGAATAATTCTAGGCATGCGTAAGACCATAGGGCAGCCAACAAATTAAGTGATGTTCTCCAGAACTAAAACTGTAACTGACTATCTAACTAACAAAGTAACAGTGGAGTGTGAATGAATGTGATGATGTACCTTAATCCAGACAGTCACTGGCTGCTGGTCGCGCGTAGAGATCTCTTGGGTTATCCCGTATCGGGTTGTACCCTAGTTAATCCTGAACGAGCCTACATAGATCGTCAGGCGGAGTGCCTTGGCACCAGGCCCTTGGCCACCTAAATGGACGCCTTTACAAAGGCAAAGTGAATTAGTCCCAGAGTCTTCGGATGATCAGGGCAGTGAGCACCTTGTGTGTACGTGGGACTAAGTCCAAGTGAATTTATTTCGGGTTGTCCTAATTGACGCCCGACAGTGCTAACTAAGACAAATAATATGTGAGGGCCGGGGGGCCGAATGTTGTAATACATGATGATGATAAAATACGATGTATGAATTACTAATGCCGTCGCATTGTGTGATGTGTGATTGTTGTGTATGTTTATAAGTGACTGTTTTGATTGGATGAATGATTATATAATCATGCATGTTGTTACAGTATCTATTATATCTGTAAAATGACAAAGCATGAAATCAATCTATTATCAAGACGATTAAAAATGACAAGTGACCAATAGGGTCCAGATCCGGCATACTCAGCGTCTATCGCTGAGACTACACTTATTGTGCAGGTTGTTGATCTTCGTTGAAGCCGGAGTGCGGGAACAGGGTAGATAGGATTACTTCAATTATTGCGTAAGGAATTTATTGTATAATGATATCAGGCTGTAGTTGTATGATGATAATATTGTATGTATTTGGGATTTGAAATAGATGCTCACTTGTCTACTGATATGGATGTGGACTTAGTATGATGTATAGGGATATCTCGTTATCACAGCGGTTTAGTAGTGATGTGTATTCTAGCTGTTGGATTTAGTTCTACTTCGTTACTCGTATGGGCGAGTAACGACAGGTGACACCCGAGTGAGTTTAATTTTGTTGTTTATTTTCCGCTATAAGACGCTTTATTATCTATTGACGTGAGTGACTTTTACGTGTTAATTTGAGAGGGGTGTTACAGCTAACATCAAAACCGCTCTCAAAGCTCAAAACCGGAAGACACAAGAACCCCGAAGGCAAAGTCAAGAAAGGATAAAACAAAGAGGCAAACCTGAAACACCTCAAAGAAATCCGAATGACAAAAGAAGAGAAATGGTGTAGAGGACGACTTCAAAAGTTCCAGGTCCAAAGCTCAAAAACAACATCAACACAAAGCACCCACGACTTCAAGACAAGGAAGATAAATCCGAGAGAAGGAGCGAGTTGCAGCTTTGGTCACCCCTTTAAGCTCTACATACCTCAAATATCCCTCCATGGTCCCGTTGTCTTTCATCACACCCCATGGCCATGTTATAAGCTTAAAAGACTTCTGACTTGGTAGTTGTGTATCTAATCACGTGAAACTAACAGATTGAATGAGTATCCATCAAATATTAAATTCAATGGTCCAGAAGTTGTGACCGAAGGCTATAAATGGGTACAAACACCAAACACGTCGAGTGTAAGTTAGGAAGTATCACATCAAAACATTAGCCTTGACCCTGCGAGGATGAGACTTGTTTACACGTTAATCAAAGAAAATACTGGGGCAATCGATCATTCCGGTCAATTGCCATGAACTCTAGCTCAGATTGTCTTAAGGAAAAATAGTGGGGGCAATTATTGGTTCCAACGATTACTATGACAACACCAATTGAAACCCAAAGCTTAACCCTTCACAAGCTTTAAGCACCACCAACACCAACACCAACACCACCACACGACACACATAAGCCCTAACCTCTACACAAACACTCTCAGCCCTGTCATTATCCTTACCTCCACAAAAAACATCAGGCTCATCATAACCTTGATCACCATCCAAAATTACAACCTAACTCAGGCTTGTCATGAATCCTGAACATGTACACCAGTAAAAGCTTTTAGCACCACAACAAACGCCACACACATCCACCAGCAGCATGTTCATGTTCTAGGAAACAAATTTTAGATTTGAAATTCTTAGTCAGGAAATGATAATTTCACTTTCCTTCTTCAATCAACAAAATTTCCTTCAAACATTGCCACGTTTAGCACCTTTTTTTCAAATAGTTTTTTTTTTGTTTCAGACAAGTTTTCTTACAAACACTTTGATTTCATCTCTCCACACACCCCATCACAGCCACACTTTTCACATTTTCCAACAATTTCTTGCTTTGGACAATTTTTGATTCTTACTAGCACTTTGATCATAGTCACGTTTTGAATTTTCACCATCGGTTTACATCACAAACAATTGCATAAAATCATCATCATTTTATCTTTCAATACGAAACTTCTCAAGATAGAACTGAGGATTCAAATTCTTTAGAGATGTAGATTCTCACCAGACTAGAAGAACTCACCAGAGTAGACGAACTCACCAGAGTAGAAGAACTCACCCGAGTCGAAGAACTCACTAGAGTAGAAGAACTCACCAGAGTAGAGGAACTCACCCGAGTAGAAGAAATTACCAGAGTAGATGAACTCACCTGAGTAGAAGAACTCACCCGAGTAGAAGAACTCACCCGAGTAGAAGAACTCACCTGAGTAGAAGAACTCACCAGAGTAGACGAACTCACTGAGTAGGAAGAACTCACCCGAGTAGAAGAACTCACCCGAGTAGAAGAACTCACCCGAGTAGAAGAAGTCACCTGAGTAGAAGAACTCACCAGAGTAGACGAACTCACCAGAGTAGAAGAACTCACCCAAATAGAAGAACTCACCTGAGGAGAAGAACTCACCAGAGTAGAAGAACTCACCCGAGTAGAAGAACTCAACCCTAGGCTCGTCATAAGCCTAATTCCCTACCATTTCACCTAGGCACACATAAGCCATACCATCACAAAATCAACCTTAGGCACCCATAAGTCCTACCTTACACTCATTCACCTCAGGCACCCACAAGCCCCACCATCATAAAAAATAACCTTAGGCACCCATAAGTCCTACCTTACATTCATTCACCTTAGGCCCCCATAAGTCCTACCTTACTTTCACTCACCTTAGGCACACATAAGTCCTACCACTACAAAAACATCCCAGGCCCGCATAAGCCCTACCTTGCACCTATCTTACCCTGCATCCATCCTACCTTGAATTCATCCAGTCACACATAAGCCCTTCCACACACACATCACATCAATCTCATTACATATTACACCTCTTTTCATTTCTAGGTTCCTGACACCTTAGATGCTCGGTCTAGTTTATTCATTCTTAGTTTAGTCCACCTTTCATATTTTAGGTAGTTGGTGCCTCATAATAGCCGGAAAATCTAGACTTCCTTTTAGGTAGCTAGCACCTCAGAATAGCAAAGAAAAATCAAAATAATTTCAGTAGAAAAACAAGACAGGGAGTTCATTCCTTAAGATCGGGCAAAATTTTTAGGTGTCACTCATGCATCAACAAGCCTTTTTGAAATACCCCTAACTACTAAAACGTGATTAAATGATCTAATAATGGTTTAATAAGAGTTAATATCATCTTAGAACCATTGAGGAACAATCTAAAATTTTATAAAGCAAAAACATGCCATAAAATCACTTAAAGCCTAACATGTGCTTTAGGTTAGCCATATGATTGTATAACCTTAACTAGGATAAAAAGTGGATTCCTAAACCTTATAACTAAGGTATGAACATAATAAAACAATTACCAAAGAAAACCAAGCTAAAAAACAAGTTAAAACACAAATTGTGCTTTAAGACTCCTTAAAGCACATTTTTGAAAATTTGTCTTAGAAATGGGTTTTGAGTGGCTAAATGACCAAGTATCTACCTTAATCAACATGTGTACTACTTAGTATAACATTAGGAAGCCTAATTCAAATAATTTACAAAACAATCACAAATTAGGCACTAATTGTGAATAGTTCCCAAATAGTGCTAAAATAAGCCATAAGTTTTCCTCAATTAGTCAATGGTCAAATGACTCCCTAAATATCTCAGGGAGGGGGCCGGTTTTTTATGTGTGAGGCATCACCTAATTCAGCCAGATTTTGTACAAAAAGAAGAAGGAAGAGGAAGTTCACTATTCACTTACTTTTGGCATAAGTAAACAAATATCTCTTTTGCTTTCCTCTCTCCTCTCTTCTCATTTACTTCCCTCCCAACCGGCCACCACCTTCATTCTCTCCTTCTTCCTCACGTAAAAGAGCTGAACTTCCATTGTTCTTCATCTTCCCTTGCTTGTTGAAGACTCCACCAAGCTCCAAATTCAAAACAAAAAACATTATTTCTAGTTGAGTCAAGACCTTGCTTTCCCTCTTTTCAAAAACTTCAAAGCTGAAGTTGGACTCTATTTAAGGAGCTCCATTTGAAGAGGAAATCACATGTTCTAGAGCTAGATCACTCCCTCTTTGGTTCAAAAAAAAGAAACTACTCAAAAACTCATCTTTTTCTTCAATTCTTAAGTTGGCTGAAAATTGCCTTCTAAATTACCTTGTTCCTTTCTTAGCATTAGTGTTAATTCAAGCTTCAAGAGATTAGTGGAGGTCTTGCTTTGATTCCTTACCAATCACCATTATAAGGTCCTAAGGTAATTACTCAATTTAGTGCACTAAACACTCTCTTTGTATTCTATGGTTGTTTTAATGAGTCAAAGGCTTTTACTTAGTACTCATTATCTTAAATTGAAAATTGGTTAGAAGTTTAACAAGTGGTTAAACTCCTTGGCCGATTTTCCAATCAAGAAAACCAAGAAAGGAAAAGAGCAAAGGGCTTAAAATCCTAAGGTAAATGATCTACCTTGATGTAGCTTAATGCCTTAAGAAGTTGTGGTTATGTATAAACAAACTAAGGAGCTAATGAAATATGAGTTAGAAGAACAAACATAATGTGAATTGTAAGAGCTTTTATCAATTGCCATGGGACTATTATTGTGTGCATGTGGTTAGGTTGATTAATATGTTTAAATCATGTCATTTAAGGGCCTAAGAGCTATTCCATTTAAGGGCCTAAGAGCCATGTCATTTAAGAGCCTTAGTGCTATGCAATTTAAGATTATTGCACCATATTGTGTTATGATGAAATTTGGGTAGAAATGAGTTAAATAAGGTATATGAGTAAGAATGATATAATGTTGATTAAGAGGATTTAGAGATCAAATGGGTAAATGGCACTCACCAAAAATTATGGTATGATGAGTGTGTTGAATTATGCAAAAATTAGATGATGTAAAATGTCTTGAGATGATCTTGGTATGAGCTAGAATGTATAACCATGAGAATGATGGGTAAATTGAGTAAAGGAGATGGAAATATCTTGGAAGGATTTAGAATGGTCGAATGATTCTGAGTAAGATGCAATGTGTTTTGAGGATGACTAGGAAATGCATTAATATGTGCAAGCCTTGAAAATGAGGAGTGTATTGTGTAAGGAAGGGAAATAAGTTAGAAAGGGTTAGTATGACCAAGGTGTGTAAGAATGATGGAGTATAAATGGTTGTAAGTGAAACAATTGTGTTGGTAAAGATAGTGAGCAAATGGACATCTTAGAAACCTAGGAAACTAAGTTGCAAATGTTAGGAAATAAGAGTGAGAGTTGTAATATGATCAATGACTAGGTGATGGGTTTGGACAATGAGTAAGGAAGGTTTAAAGTGTCATAATGGTGTTAGAACATGTTAGGATGCATGTGGAAAGATTAGGAAAGAATTGGGCAAAGAAACAATTTAGAATGACAATTGAAAGTGAAAAATGTTACAGACTAATGCATGGTCCGGGACTTGGTCCTTGGATAAAGTCCCGGACCACATATCAAAAACTGGCGAAAATTTCATGTTAAGGGTGGTCCGGGACCTAGGTCTTGTAAGAAGACCGGGACCACCACAAAAAAACTACTGAAATTTCATCTTCAACTGGTCTGGGACTTAGGATAGGGGTAAAGTCCCTGACCGCATGTTAAAACTGGCCGAGGAATTCTGAAATGCATTGGTCCGGGACCTAGGATCCGGACCATGTCCCGAACCAGCCTTGAAATTGAACTGTGAGTTTGTAAATGAACTAACGAGAGGGGAATTGAATGGTATGGGTATTAGATGATTGTTAGGACTTGTTTGGTGACATATAATGGTCATTAAAGGTGTGAAAAAGTATGAGATATATTGAGGAGTAAATAACTTGTGTGATTAAGTTGAACTACAATAACTTAGTAGTTATTAGTCAAAAATCATTAGTGATGGATTTAGCTGGGTTAATTAAAAGGAACTAACCACCCGGTTCAACGGATGTTATGAGTTGGAGTAATTGGACTCCGGAGGAGAAGAGACAACCGACTACAACGGGGAATAAACCGGGAAAGGATTAGTGACGGTACGGGGTACCATGTAGTATTATTTTTGCATGGAGTGCTAATACGTAGTGTGAAACGTGTTACCAGAGACTTTCTCGAGGAGCATCGGCTTAGCGTGATAGACATTACGTGTAACACCCTGTCTCGATCCAATCGTGGTTACCACAAACTTATCACCATATATACAAATACTGCAGCGGATTCAAATACATACCAGGACCTTGCCACGGTCTGACTAACAGAATAAACCGAACATTAGTACTTATAAGTCTTAACCAAATACATATCCTTCTTACAATCCCCTCACATCCTATACATCTTACTAACTCAAAATGCCATACGAGTGTACATGCACATCTCGTAGGCCACACTTAACCCGTAACACGTCTACCCCATCTTACTCTCGTGACGGCCGCCTTCTGACGTTCACCTGTGTAGTAAAAACAGCCCCCAAAGGGGGTCAGCAAAAATGCTGGTACGATCCTCTCATGGCCCCCAAGCTAACGTGGCTACGACGACTAATTGTCGATAGCATGGAGGTTGATTAGATGCACAACATAATAGAAAGTGCAACAAACAACAAGCCAAATTTGAACAATCAAGGTTCAAACACAATGAACGACTTAAATGCGTTCCCTTAATTAGTGAGTCAATTATTTAACTCCTCAAGTTATGTTTCCTCTTAACTTTAGTCCAACCTCAGCTTACCTCAATCTTAGTCCTTATCTTAGCCTTAGAAAACAAACCATTCTTTAAATAGAAATGGATGTAGCTTATCTCAGTCTTAGAATACAAACCATCCTTTAAATAGAAATGGTTGCACCTTATCTCAAACCTTATCTTAATCTTAGAATACAAACCATTCTTTAAATAGAAATGATTGTATCTTATCTCAATGTTTATTTTTGTCGGGTCAAAAGCAACCCTAGCCAATGAGCTATTAACTCCATTGGTTGAATAAACAACTTATCTTATAATTTAGGATTTAGGTGATCCTACCGCACCATCTTAATGCCTCCTACCTTGGACTGGATGTCCAATGTAGCTGAGCCGGCAACCGACCCTAGGCAACAAGTCCGAAGACAAGTCCTTAAGCGGAAGTCGGATCTGCTTTAGATACCGACCCCCTTTTTCCTTAGCATGCATGACCGGAGTCAGTCCCGGGTTCCTCACTCCTCCCAAGTACCAGTTAGTAGAAGTCTCAAGACAATGTTTGTTGGTTAAACCTCTTTTGGTTTTTAACAAACTAATATTAGGGAGTGTTCCTTAGTCTCACTCGATTCCTTACTAAACGTTAGTTAGTAGGTTCTCACGGTAAGTTGTGTTAGTTTCCAAACATCACACAACAATACAATAAACATAATGTTCCGGTTGCATGCTTTATCTTGTTTAGTGAGCACACAAAAACAAATAGCACACAAGCCGAGGGACACCTCGTTAGCAAGCAGGTCACAAGAAGACTGTACCGTTCACCGTTGGTCGTTTGGTTGCTTACTCTCTTCCGGAGTCCAAACTCTCAAGTCCTAAAACATTGATTCAGTTTTAGGTTGTTAATCACTTAACTTAATTCAACTTAATTAACTTACTTAACCCATAATGATTCCCCACCTAACACCTCTTAAGTTTTACAACTTGTTCTTACAACTTAACCTTAAACTTTTAAGTTTATACTTAACTTAATCCTTTAGGTCTTTATACCTCTAATCATCAATGCCCTCTTAATGGGGTACCATTAATACCTCTAAACTTTCTTAGGGTTTCTTTCTTTTTTTTTTTACAACTTAAGGGTCGACTGACCCTACCGACCGACCTTACCCAAGGTCGGTCCATTCCAGAACTTATTGCCGTCTGAAAATTTTACCCCGACCGACCTTGCAAGTCCGGTCCCCAAGGTCGGTCAATTCCCGCAAGTTTTCCCCGTTGAAAATTTAAGCCCGACCGACCTTGTCAAGGTCGGTCCCAAGTTCGGTCGGTTCCAGAGACCAATCCCCGTACAAAATTTTAGACATGACCGACCTTGTAGGTCCGGTCCCCAAGGTCGGTCCATTCCAGAGACTCTTTCCGGTAGTGTAAACTGGGCTCGACCGACCTTGTAGGTCCGGTCCCCAAGGTCGGTCTGCTCCAGACCTTTGTTTTTTAGATTCCCATTTGACTCCAAACTTCTCCACAAGTTCCCCCATGTGTCCTAATACCATTTAGGCACTTAACTCACCATAGAATTCCACCAAACTCTCTAAAACAATTTCCAAAGATCTTTCTAAACATCCTCTCAATACTTTTAAAACTCCTAACACTTAGCACTTATTTCCTTACATTTCCAACTTGTAATCTTACCAAAACTTCCTCAAGCCATCTTGCATATCCATGCACAAATTCCTCTCTTTTCCATTTGTTGCTCCTCATTCCTAAACTCTTGGACATACTTAAACATTTCTTCCCATCCTCTTAGCACCTTAACCTTGTTCTTCTTTACCTTAACCTTCCTACACCCTCCTTAGACATCTATATCCCTTTTACTCAATTTATTCACCATTCTCATGATCTTACACTCTTATACATTCCTAGTCAATTTGCTCGACAATCGTCAACATTCTCCTTCAATCTTCACTCCCATCACCTAAGTCCACTCATTACCATCTAAACTAAAACCTTATTGTTCCACCACTAGTATCTTCTTCACTTACACAAGCTTCCCAAAATTCTCATTGTTATATTCCCTAGTTCATACCTAAATCATCTTAAAGCATTCTACACCTTCTCCTTCAAATTTATGCACAAGTCTCACCATTCCTCTTACCATGACTTTGGTGTGTTCAATACACCCATCTAAACTCTAATTTCATCATAGACAATTCTAGGTCATACTCATCCTCCAGAACTCCTTAGTTTACTCATTTCCACTCAGATTCCTCAGAATGATCCCTAGTGAATCCTAGGGCATATTAACTCACCACCACCACTTAAACACTTTGTTTTCTACTAAAATTTCGCCATAGCTTCTCTAGTATATATCATGCCCAAATGCATTGTTTTCCTCATTCAACCATCTCACACACATCAAGTTCTTTCTCATCATATTTTATCACCCAAACCAACTCATTCACAACAAACTCAATATAATGCAATAATCTTAAATTGCATAGCACTAAGGCTCTTAAATGACTTGGCTCTTTGGCCCTTAAATGACTTAACCATAAACACTGAATTTCCCACATATAAAAGCTTTCAACCTACAAATACACCCATCAATCTCATAGTAGTTATAATGCTCTTAAAATCCATCTTAAACTTATATTACTAACTCATTCCCATTGGCTCCTTAGTCCAAAGTGCATAAGCTTGTTTAAGTTCTTTTTCTTAGGTTATATAACCCATTACACAATGTAAGCTCTAAGCCACATTAGTACCCACCTAAAACTCATCCCTTAAAACTTAAACCACCATTAGGTAAGCATTTTACCTTGTTTTCTCAAGCTTATCTTAACTTCCTCCTTAGACCTTCTTCTTGAATGAATCTCGGCCACCCATTAAATTTCCTTTGCCAATGTTCTAATTAATATTCAATGACTCTCATGAGTGCTAAACAATATACGAACCTTAAGGAATGAAAGCCTAGGTTAAAAAAAATGTGTTTAAGGTATAAAAGTGGATGATTACCTTTGAAGTCTCAAAGTAGACTTGGGCATGAATCAAGAGGGACCTCCACTAGTCCTTGGTGATCAAAACAAGCTATTTCCAGGTGTGAAACAAAACCCTCAAAAGATAGAATTTTCAGACATGTAGAAAAATGAAGGGAAGTTGATTTTTTTCTTCCACTTTCATTACCTTGGATGAATGGAGAACCAAAAGAGCTCTTCAAACTTGACTTTCCTCCATCAATGGAGTTTTCTCTTGGCACCGAAATGGAGCTTTGAAGGATTTGAAAAGATAGAAAGCTAGAGCTTGAGCTAACTAAGAATAATATGTGTTTAGTTTTTGATTTGGAGCTAAAATGAGTAAGTTATGGACAAATGAAGGTGAGGCAACAATGGAGGCTGCTCTTACGTGAATGGAGAAGAGAGGATGCAGGAGAAACCGATGGGAAGAAGAGAAATGAAGAGAGAAAGGTAGCTTATAAGGAGATATTTGTTTTATAAAGTAAATAGTAACTTTACTTTTTTTCCTCTTCTTTTCCTTTAATTGCTTAGTCATGTGGTGACTCCCCACATCAAAAACTGGCCCCCTCTTATAATTGGAGATATTTATGGTCTTGGTTGACCATCTTATTGACTAATGTTGACTTAAGCTTAATTTGGGCACTATTTGGCACTTTCACAAATTAGTGCACATATTTGTGAAATTTTTTATTTCCCATTGATTTAGGCTTTCGAATGTGATACTAATCGGTACACATGTTGATTAAGATGTAATCATAGGCATTTAGCCACTCAAAACCCATTTCTAGGACAATTTCTCAAAAAGGTGCTTTAAGGAGTCTTAAAGCACATTTTATGTTTAAGCTTGTTTTTGAGCTTGGTTTTCTTTTCTAATTGATTTAACTTGTCCATTAGCATGTTAATAAAGTCTTATAATGATATTTGGGTGCTAATCAAAGTCACTCCAAGCTTAGAGCACATTTTTTTGCCTAAATTGCCCTTAAGGCATTTTCTTGTGTTTTCCTTGGTTTAAATTGTCTATCAATCTTTCTAAGGCATATTTTAGCCTTACTACATCATAAATTGATGTTTACTTAGCATACTTAGGTTTGGGGTATTTCAATCTACCCCCCTTAAAAGAACTTTGTCCCCAAAGTTCCCATGCATCTTATCTTATTAGAATACATGTCTTACCTCATTCCATAGATCATATAGATCACACTTATGTGTACTTAATCTTATTGACTCATTAGATTCATCATATGCTTATACTCATATATCACACATCATGCTTAAGCATGTATAACACTCAAAATTCCCTTTGTTCCTTTTTGATAATTAAAACAATCACATAATTTTCATCGTATTCTCCCATGTCACCGGTCCGTAGACAAAGGCACATTCGTCCACGCCACCATGGGCCAGAATACAAAACAACTCTATTCTCCCCATGTCACCGGTCCGAAGACAAAGGCTCATGCGTCCTCGACTTCATGGGCGAGACTCAGTAAAAAGGAAATCCTTTTTACGAGGTCAAGTGAGGAATAATTCCCTCTATTTGAAAATACAATCAACTCCAATTTCGTTTTATCCTAAAGCCTCTATCCATAGTGTGATTTAATTGTGACCACTGGTAGGGAGTTTCAGGAATCATCCAACCCTGATGTGATCAGCATCAGTGTTGAACTATCCTTCCACCCCAATTTGTGTTCAGTTTCCCTTGATCCCTAGAAAATCAAGTTCCACCTCCCACGTCATTTTCAAACATCAAATAATTCACTCATTTCCAATTTTCTATCTTTTAGTTCTTCTAATCATAATCAATACATCTCCAAGGTGTGGACTTAGTCCATCAATCATTCCTAGTTCATCTCTTAGTAATTACCTCAAGGCTCTCATTCATACTAAGTTCCACATCAGTCTCATACCAATTCTCACCGTCTTATACCTCATAGCATTACTATTTCCTAACTCATACTCATATCAAATAATATCTCATAGTGTTATCTTATTCTTATCTCACACATACTTTCATATCAACTCATATCTCATATATTCCTTATTCCTTAAGTCTCCTTAATCCTCTTCACTAATTCTCTTAACTTGTACTCACACGGGAGTTAACAAGATAGGTACTTAATATGAACGGCATTCGCATCTTCTGTGCGTAATAACCATAATTAATCTTAAAATGTTTATGTAAAACAAATTCTCAAATTCTTTTTTTTGCTATGCACACCGTAGTTTACGTACTTAGTACATAAACATACGCTAAGCGGTTTTCGCTCTACCCCCCTTAAAATGGATTACGCCCACGTAATCAACATTGTATCATCCTTGAACATAGGTTTAAGATGTCTAATTTTCACCAAGCATTCTAGCTTCCATGTCATCTATCCCACTTATCATTCGATCAGAGGGCCATAACTATGTTAAGGGCTTAGTCTCTGTATCGAGGATTCTTAACAGTACTTATATTCCAGTTTCTTAACTTAGTTTGGTCTAATCTCAAAGTACTGATCTGCTGGCTTCCGCTGCGCGACTCTGATAGCCTTAAGCCTAACTGGCTTTCTTATCCTTCATAGTATTGTATATCCTTGTGCCTCCTTAAGGTTTAGAAATATTGGTCTCTCAATGGACGCGTGTTAACTTTATATATACACGGCCTTAATGAGTTGTAACTCGTCTATCCATTCTCCCTAAAGATCTAATGTTCATACTCTTAGTGTTTTCTCAAGTGTCTAAATCGTTCTTTCCAACTGACCTTTGGTCTGAGGATTATTCTTAATCTGAAACTACTGTTTAGTGCTTAATGCGCTTTACAGTTTAATCTCTAACGTCTTAAGTCATGTCCAATGTCTGTGCTTAACAATCCGTGCTCTTCGCACTTCATAGTCCTTAATTATTTGTTCTCTGATTCCTTTGTGTTGTTGGTTCAACTGAATTCTTCTCTTCGGCTATTTGTGGTAGTAGTTGCTCCTATCTGATCTTGCGTCATTGGCCGCGGTACGGAGTCGACTACTTCCCGTGTTCATTACACCACTCGTCTACATGCATGGGGTACCTTACCGGTACATTACTACTTACCCGACGAACTCACAAATGAATCTGTTAGGCCTGCAAGCCCCGGTGGGGTGCAGTCGTCCCATATCTCGTTTTAGTAAACTCGTAGTGTCCGTCACACGTTTAGCTATTGCTAATTATGAAGTATTCTGTTGTCGATCTCCTCTTCATCTTTCCATGATAACATTTATTGTTCTTCTTGAACTTAATCAAGGGAAATTCATTTACTGTGTTCTTGGGTATGGTATGCTCTAGCTCCTTTCTGTATCCCTTACTGACTCAACCTTTTAGTAACTGAGGTCTCTTTCCATAGAGCCTCTTATCTTGTTTATTATATTTGTTCTACTAGGAATGCACTTCCAGTTCCTTAAGGAATGGGTAGTGTGCTTCCTGTGAAATCTTACCTAACCGGGTCCAGACTACTGGCATCAATGCACAATTCGTCTTCCATCTTATTCCCTTACTTATATCGGTCTTAGTTCATTGATCTAATTGTCTCAGTGTCAATATTTAACGGCTTACACATAATGGTCGCTTTACTGCGCACCATGACTTAATCCCCTTATGTAAATATTGTACTCACGACCACTACTACCGTGGTAGTTGGCCTTTACTATGTTGTCCATTGATGGTGCAACTACTTACACATTTATTCTAACATCTTATCTTATACTCAATTCCTTCCTGGTGTAAACACACTCGGGTTTCTCTAATTTCGGTGTGTGGCGGTTGCCGTACCGTGTTGTAAAAGGGTTATCTCTTAATATGAAGGTGTTCTGCTCAATCTCAGGTTCGTATGTAGGTCAGTCTCTCTCACATTCTTCCATCCTTTATGATGTTATATTTCCAAGTAATTTAACTGGTTACTGAAAAATTCATCCATCGAGTCTCAAGCTCTTTTGAGCGTTGGTCACTTGACATGCCATGTTGTGCACTCACAACGTTTTTCTCTGACGATTACTGATTCTCAATCCCGGGTGTTGGATATGAGGTCTGTCTATGCAGCCACCCTTATTACTCAAGTGTATCTGGTACATTCTAAGGTAATCTCAAGGTTTACAGTTTTCATTCTCTAACGAAAGTGTATTACATCTCTAATAAGTGAAAGCCCTTTTTGAGGGGTTTATTCCCACTCATGGCCTCACAACAAGGAGAGGTATCCCCACCCTAAAAGGCATGGTTCGTTCTCCGCCCATGCCAATGTACTATCTCGTTATTCTCATTGGTCCCTTTTCCTGGCAATATTTTCCACAATTAACTTACGGGTTTGGTAAACGTTCACATCTACAAATTGTAGTTCCTTCATGGCTTAAATAAGGTCTCTCACAACTTACCGCGCCTCGGGCTCTGATGTAGTTAACATCTTTGGCTCGTAGGTTCTTAGTGCTTAATGTCTCAGTTCATTACTTGTACTCTTACTCATCCGTAGGTTATCCTCATAAGTTTCTGGTTCTTTGAACACTATCCACCGTTAGGTTACATTTTAAATGTATTACCGGGTATCATGAGTAATGTTTTATCATTTTTGGTCTGAGTCTTAGAGGATCCTGCTTCCCGCTATGGAAGTTTATTCGGGTGATCTGAATTTACTTAGTGTCTGTGACAATTATGTCATCTTCATAGACTTGTGCGTTTTTTTAAACAATTACGGACAAGTTCGTATTAGGCGTTTGCCTTACGGTGTCCAAGTTGGATATCATTCTGTCATCTTATACTTCCATCTCAACGCCTCGTTCAACTTCCGTTGACTACGCCACCCGTTGATGATCAATCATACTTGGGTGTTAATGAGTTAGATAAACGGTATTAACTGTCATTCATCAGTTTGTTCGGCTCGACTATGCCCGCTCTGTGGGGGTAGTCCTCTGAGCATTCCTTTTCCAGGGTTGTACGTCTTTAATCCTTAGTAGGTTATAGCTTACGTTCATTTCTTCTATCCTTGTTTTCTGGGTTTTCCAACATCTTCATTGAAGAATGCTTATTACTCGTATTCTTAGTGATCAATCTAGGAGTCTTATCCCATTCTTGTTGAAAGTTTTTATGTCGACGGTCTCCATTGTATTCCGCAATGCATTCCTTGTACGTTATTGCTTACATAATGTTTTGCTCGGATAACTGAGCGGTCTCTTAGGTTTTTCCCTCCTCGAGGTTCTGGATTAGAGTTCTTACCCGTAGTGTTGGTTGTTACTGTAGTAGGTTGCACCGTTGCTAATATTTATATTGTTTAGTATTCTGTCCAAGTTCAGCTCCCTGCTGACTGGTGTATCCACTCATCTCATCATGGTCAGGCCGTCAGGCCCTTCCACGGTCTCATTCTCCCGTTCTTATAGATTTACAATCTTGTATTAGTGTGTACTACAATTTAGCGTTCTGTTATCTCGCCATGATGGCTTCCCGTGTAGCTTAACCGTGGTAGCACTTGCTATGGCAAGTGCGCCATGCAAGATGAGCTTCCGGTACTGTGTGCGTCTGTAGTGGTACTTCCACCTAATCTCCATGTATTGCTAGTCCTCAGGACTCCTTGGATGTTCTCTTATTTTGGATAACTAGCCATCCGGCAGTTTCCTGTTCGATTGACAGTACCGTCACTCATCAGGGCGCTCCCCTTTCCGAGGGAACCCCTTGTTATTTACTCATGTCCTGACTCTCGCTCCCGTTTCCACACATTTTGTCGTGGTTACTAAGTAATGATTCTCCTTTAGGCACTACATCGTAGTCCTATTCCGGTATACAGTTTGTATGAGTTTTTACCGTCGTCTGCGCCATGTCAGCCAGGTGTCTAACCTTCCTCATTGTATGGGGTTTGGAGTCCCCGTTTTTAACTAGACATTCAGGTAGTCTTAATTCTCATGCATTGTATTATCCCACTGTTATGCTCATTCGGACCACTATCCGATACTCATGTCGCTTACTTTTTTTTTCTTATCCATTGCACTAGTAGTGCTTTTCTTACCATTGGTATGGCGGGTTATTTCGACTGCGTAGCATGTCGACCCATGTTGCCGGTAATTACTGTTCTCTTACTGGTAGAATTCCGTTGGCAGCGCCTGTTTCATCATTGCGCTCCAATTAAAACGTTCAAGTTCTCATAAACTGTTGTACAACAAGATACCTTTCGTATTGCTTATTGTTAAATAACTACCAGATCGGGTTTCCCGAGTAAGAGAAGACTTTCTTCTCTCTGGCGTTTGTTCCACGTATTTCAAGTAAGGGATGTGGAGGGCGGGTTTAGGTACTATGGATATCCGGTAAACACCGGGAAGTCCTAACTAACGCACCTCTCACTCTATCTCTCAACCCTTAATCCATAACTCAAACTCAACCTCAGTATTCTCCTAAGTTCGGTAACTCTTGTCTTCAGAGCGTAACTACGCTCTGATACCACTTTTTGTAACACCCCGTCTCGATCCAATCGTGGTTACCACAAACTTATCACCATATATACAAATACTGCAGCGGATTCAAATACATACCAGGACCTTGCCACGGTCTGACTAACAGAATAAACCGAACATTAGTACTTACAAGTCTTAACCAAATACATATCCTTCTTACAATCCCCTCACATCCTATACATCTTACTAACTCAAAATGCCATACGAGTGTACATGCACATCTCGTAGGCCACACTTAACCCGTAACACGTCTACCACATCTTACTCTCGTGACGGCCGCCTTCTGACGTTCACCTATGTAGTAAAAACAGCCCCCAAAGGGGGTCAGCAAAAATGCTGGTACGATCCTCTCATGGCCCCCAAGCTAACGTGGCTACAACGACTAATTGTCGATAGCATGGAGGTTGATTAGATGCACAACATAATAGAAAGTGCAACAAACAACAAGCCAAATATGAACAATCAAGGTTCAAACACAATGAACGACTTAAATGTGTTCCCTTAACTAGTGAGTCAATTATTTAACTCCTCAAGTTATGTTTCCTCTTAACTTCAGTCCAACCACAGCTTACCTCAATCTTAGTCCTTATCTTAGCCTTAGAAAACAAACCATTCTTTAAATAGAAATGGATGTAGCTTATCTCAGTCTTAGAATACAAACCATCCTTTAAATAGAAATGGTTGCACCTTATCTCAAACCTTATCCTAATCTTAGAATACAAACCATTCTTTAAATAGAAATGATTGTATCTTATCTCAATGTTTATTTTTGTCGGATCAAAAGCAACCCTAGCCAATGAGCTATTAACTCCATTGGTTGAATAAACAAGTTATCTTATAATTTAGGATTTAGGTGATCCTACCGCACCATCTTAATGCCTCCTACCTTGGACTGGATGTCCAATGTAGCTGAGCTGGCAACCGACCCTAGGCAACAAGTCCGAAGAAAAGTCCTTAAGCGGAAGTCGGATCTGCTTTAGATACCGACCCCCTTTTTCCTTAGCATGCATGACCGGAGTCAGTCCCGGGTTCCTCACTCCCCCCAAGTACCAGTTAGTAGAAGTCTCAAGACAATGTTTGTTGGTTAAACCTCTTTCGGTTTTTAACAAACTAATATTAGGGAGTGTTCCTTAGTCTCGCTCGATTCCTTACTAAACGTTAGTTAGTAGGTTCTCACGGTAAGTTGTGTTAGTTTCCAAACATCACACAACAATACAATAAACATACTGTTCCGGTTGCATGCTTTATCTTGTTTAGTGAGCACACAAAAACAAATAGCACACAAGCCGAGGGACACCTCGTTAGCAAGCAGGTCACAAGAAGACTGTACCGTTCACCGTTGGTCGTTTGGTTGCTTAATCTCCTCCGGAGTCCAAACTCTCAAGTCCTAAAACATTGATTCAGTTTTAGGTTTTTAATCACTTAACTTAATTCAACTTAATTAACTTACTTAACCCATAATGATTCCCCACCTAACACCTCTTAAGTTTTACAACTTGTTCTTACAACTTAACCTTAAATTTTAAGTTTATACTTAACTTAATCCCGTAGGTCTTTATACCTCTAATCATCAATGCCCTCTTAATGGGGTGCCATTAATACCTCAAACTTTCTTAGGGTTTCTTTCTTTCTTTTTTTTTACAACTTAAGGGTCGACCGACCCTACCGACCGACCTTACCCAAGGTCGGTCCATTCCAGAACTTATTGACGTCTGAAAATTTTACCCCGACCGACCTTGCAAGTCCGGTCCCCAAGGTCGGTCCATTCCTGAGAGTTTTCCCCGTTGAAAATTTAAGCCCCGGTCGGTTCCAGAGACCAATCCCCGTACAAAATTTTAGACATGACCGACCTTGTAGGTCCGGTCCCCAAGGTCGGTCCATTCCAGAGACTCTTTCCGGTAGTGTAAACTGGGCTCGACCGACCTTACAGGTCCGGTCCCCAAGGTCGGTCTGCTCCAGACCTTTGTTTTTTAGATTCCCATTTGACTCCAAACTTCTCCACAAGTTCCCCCATGTGTCCTAATACCATTTAGGCACTTAACTCACCTTAGAACTTCCACCAAACTCTCTAAAACAATTTCCAAAGATCTTTCTAAACATCCTCTCAATACTTTTAAAACTCCTAACACTTAGCACTTATTTCCTTACATTTCCAACTTGTAATCTTACCAAAACTTCCTCAAGCCACCTTGCATATCCATGCACAAATTCCTCTCTTTTCCATTTGTTGCTCCTCATTCCTAAACTCTTGGACATACTTAAACATTTATTCCCATCCTCTTAGCACCTTAACCTTGTTCTTCTTTACCTTAACCTTCCTACACCCTCCTTAGACATCTATATCCCTTTTACTCAATTTATTCACCATTCTCATGATCTTACACTCTTATACATTCCTAGTCAATTTCCTCGACAATCGACAACATTCTCCTTCAATCTTCACTCCCATCACCTAAGTCCACTCATTACCATCTAAACTAAAACCTTATTGTTCCACCACTAGTATCCTCTTCACTTACACAAGCTTCCCAAAATTCTCATTGTTATATTCCCTAGTTCATAACTAAATCATCTTAAAGCATTCTACACCTTCTCCTTCAAATTTATGCACAAGTCTCACCATTCCTATTACCATGACTTTGGTGTGTTCAATACACCCATCTAAACTCTAATTTCATCATAGACAATTCTAGGTCATACTCATCCTCCAGAACTCCTTAGTTAACTCATTTCCACTCAGATTGCTCAGAATGATCCCTAGTGAATCCTAGGGCATATTAACTCACCACCACCACTTAAACACTTTGTTTTCCACTAAAATTTCGCCATAGCTTCTCTAGTATATTATCATGCCCAAATGCATTGTTTTCCTCATTCAACCATCTCACACACATCAAGTTCTTTCTCATCATATTTTATCACCCAAACCAACTCATTCACAACAAACTCAATATAATGCAATAATCTTAAATTGCATAGCACTAAGGCTCTTAAATGACTTGGCTCTTAGGCCCTTAAATGACTTAAACTTAAACACTGAATTTCCCATATATAAAAGCTTTCAACCTGCAAATACACCCATCAATCTCATAGTAGTTATAATGCTCTTAAAATCCATCTTAAACTTATATTACTAACTCATTCCCATTGGCTCCTTAGTCACAGGTGCATAAGCTTGTTTAAGTTCTTTTTCTTAGGTTATATAACCCATTACACAATGTAAGGTCTAAGCCACATTAGTACCCACCTAAAACTCATCCCTTAAAACTTAAACCACCATTAGGTAAGCATTTTACCTTGTTTTCTCAAGCTTATCTTAACTTCCTCCTTAGACCTTCTTCTTGAATGAATCTCGGTCACCCATTAAATTTCCTTTGCCAATGTTCTAATCAATATTCAATGACTCTCATGAGTGCTAAACAATATACCAACCGTAAGGAATGAAAGCCTAGGTTAAAAAAATGTGTTTGAGGTATAAAAGTGGATGATTACCTTTGAAGTCTCAAAGTAGACATGGGCATGAATCAAGAGGGACCTCCACTAGTCCTTGGTGATCAAAACAAGCTATTTCAAGGTGTGAAACAAAACCCTCATAAGATAGAATTTTCGGACATGTAGAAAAATGAAGGGAAGTTGATTTTTTTCTTCCACTTTCATTACCTTGGATGAATGGAGAACCAAAAGAGCTCTTCAAACTTGACTTTCCTCCATCAATGGAGTTTTCTCTTGGCACCAAAATGGAGCTTTGAAGGATTTGATAAGATAGAAAGCTAGAGCTTGAGCTAACTAAGAATAATATGTGTTTAGTTTTTGATTTGGAGCTAAAATGAGTAAGTTATGGACAAATGAAGGTGAGGCAACAATGGAGGCTGCTCTTACATGAATGGAGAAGAGAGGACACAGGAGAAACCGATGGGAAGAAGAGAAATGAAGAGAGAGAAGAAGAAAGGTAGCTTATAAGGAGATATTTGTTTTATAAAGCAAATAGTAACTTTACTTTTTTTCCTCTTCTTTTCCTTTAATTTCTTAGTCATGTGGTGACTCCCCACATCAAAAACCGGCCCCCTCTTATAATTGGAGATATTTATGGTCTTGGTTGACCATCTTATTGACTTATGTTGACTTAAGCTTAATTTGGGCACTATTTGGCACTATTCACAAATTAGTGCACATATTTGTGAAATTTTTGATTTCCCATTGATTTAGGCTTCCTAATGTGATACTAATCGGTACACATGTTGATTAAGATGTAATCATAGGCATTTAGCCACTCAAAACCCATTTCTAAGACAATTTCTCAAAAAGGTGCTTTAAGGAGTCTTAAAGCACATTTTATGTTTAAGCTTGTTTTTGAGCTTGGTTTTCTTTGCTAATTGATTTAACATGTCCATTAGCATGTTAATAAAGTCTTATAATGATATTTGGGTACTAATCAAAGTCACTCCAAGCTTAGAGCACATTTTTTTGCCTAAATTGCCCTTAAGGCATTTCTTGTGTTTTCCTTGGCTTAAATTGTCTATCAATCTTTCTAAGGTATATTTTAGCCTTACTACATCATAAATTGATGTTTACTTAGCATACTTAGGTTTGGGGTATTTCATTACGCTAGCATAGATTTTGGTGAACGGTATGTTGTTACGTGTCCTTGATTGTCTCTGAGGACTTCCTCAGTTCATACACTGTGTGAATTCTATGACAAGATTGAATGTCTGACTGTATGAATTAATATGCATGAATTGTATATTATTGCTAATTTATTATTACTGTTGTGCGTTAACAGTACGGTTCGTATATATGAACTTATATATAAAACGAACAAGCGGCATTGATGCTATCTTATATGTGTATATAAGGAACATAAGAAAAACGTTGTAGCATTAGGATAGTAAGATATATATTGTCCGAGACTTATATACGGAGCATGGGCCTTTTTAACGCCGCTCTCGTATCTTACACTGGATCCCGAGTAGTATACTTAGGATTGGATTAATGACCTTAATCTGCAGTGTAATGGAAATGGTAATGCGATGCGATGGTATGAATAAATCCAGGAGGATGTGGCTCTTGGTGCGCGCTGTGATTAAACAAACGATACTAGGATGTCCGCGTATGGGTCCGTAAGTTTCAAAAGAAATTCGTGCGAACTAGAACTGTTCGTTGGTCGGAAACAAAACCACTGGAGTTGCTATTGCCGTGGGTGACCCGCCATAAGATATGGGTAATGGATAGAGACGTGTCGTATTAACGAGACGTCATCATTAAGCATAACTGAACAATTACAAACAGCTATATTAGCTCGTATATTAATCAAACATTATTTGGGCTTGAATGCCAAGGTTGGGAATAAATTTTTATTTATAACTCCCGTGATTCCTCTTGTTGATTGGTGACTATGCTCTGTTGCTATGAGTTGTGTGATACGCATGTAAAATTGTTGTTTGTTGTATGGTTGTTATACTTGTATATTTTACAGTATTAAAATGTAATCTGTATCGCATGCAATGAATCCCATGCTCTCGACCAAATAATTGGGGGGTTTGAGGGGGCATGATAGGGCATGTGATAACATACTCAGCAGGGGATGATTCCATACAACAAACCATATTATTTTCAGGAGACTAGCTGTTTGTGGGCACGAGGTGCGACTTCTAGATAGCAACACATTTTGATATAGAAGTTGGTATAAACTTATACGGTTATTTTTGGGACTCGGGTTTGTGAACCGAGGTGTACATATTCGTAGTTGCTCACGTGTATGGACTTTTGGTACTGTTGGATTTATGTTGTAAGTATTGTAAATATTAAACTACTATCTATCTCTTGTGGTCACTGCGGGAATACATTTCGTATGTTGATTATCTTGTAGACGTTATCACTCGTATGGGTGAGTGAGAACAGTAATACCAGTAGTGCGATTGCCTTTTTATTTTTTGCTATGATTTAATTGTTTAAGTACAACGATTATACAGTAATTAGGAGCCGAGTTAGTAGGGGTGTTTCAAAAAAGCGGAGTACCACTCTGATTACAAGAGATAGTAGTTCAAGTACCGTGAGCCTAGGATACTTAAGTACGGGAAACCGTTGAGAAGGCTATGAAGCGAGTTAAGTCTAAGAAATTATTGAGAACGAGTGTTTAACGCCTTTATGGCTACAAGAATATGGTGAATGAATACAATACGATTTTTACCGAGTGTTGACTCAATTATGAATATTTCAGATGTCTAGTCGAGATCACCCAGCTGGCAGAGGCAGAGGCAGAGGTGGTGGGTCTGCAGGACCCCCTCCTAAGACCCAGTCCGTGGGTGTTGCAGAGACAGTAGCTGCCGTCTTCACACAGCTAGCCCAGATGGGAAGCATCCACCTTGAAGCGCCAAGCCACCACCTATAGTCCCACCCCACCCGCACCAAGAGAGCCGAATTGGCTGAAGAGTGTAGCTGATACGCGGGTTCTGACTTATGACGGAGTGGCCGACCCTACTATTCTGGAGAGATACATTATCGAGCACGAGAAGGCTTTTGACGCCATTCCTGTGCCTGCTGAGCACCAGGTCGGGATAGCAGCCTTTCACCTGAGGGACACCGCCTGTACATGGTGGAGGTCCGTGATGGCCCACTACCTAGCTATAGAGGGTTTCGGCTGGACAAGGTATGTGGATCTACTGAGAGAGAAATATTATCCTGCTCACTTGAAGCAGAGGAAGAGGGAGGAGTTCGAGGCACTAAGGCCCAGTAGTCTGACAGTTGATCAGTACTACTCCTCGTTCATCGGGTTGCTGGACTTCATCCCGGATGTGGTGTATTTTGAGACCGTGAAGGTCAAGAAGTTCAGAGTTGGGTTGCGCTATGCGATCAAGGCATCCATGGGTGTTGCTCTATACCCTACGGTCCAGGTAAATTGGTTAACAGTTTATGTATTACAACTTAGTATGATTCAATTTAAATATTGGGAAACTCATTGATGCATTGTAGGAGTGCTAAGATGCGGCATCTCAGACTGAGCTGTTGGTGAACAGCTGGGATGATACCCATGGGCAGAAGCGTAAGACCCCCGAGATAGAGGCCGAGGTGGTGACTGGAGGCGGCAGCAAGGGCGGCAAGTAAGAACCGATTTTAAGTTATTAAACTACTTTGCTTGCTTGCCTGCCTTTATATCTGCAACTCCTAACTCTTTGACGATAACAGGAAGAAGAAGTTCTCCTGGAAGGAGAAGAAGAAGGAGCAGGCCAGTCAGAAGGGCAAGGAGAAGGTCCCGCAGCTGACCGGGCCTACTTATGATGTGCAGCCTCTTAGATCTGCACCCCCAAAGGGAAAGAGATCTAGCGTCATAAAATAAGTGGTGAATATGTTACTTAGCAACCTTTCCCTTTATTGATCCAAATCATTGTGTGATAATAGGTTCTACACCCCAGCGCCACTGGCATTGCAAGCGTTGTGGTAAAGACCACCCGGGTGTAGACTACGCCGGGCAAGCAGTGGACTGCCACCATTATGGGAAGAAGGGTCACCGATCTTTCGAGTGCTTCGCAAACCCGGAGTGCCGAGTGTACCGCCCAGCTAAGGGCACTCAGAGCGTAGCGTCTAGTGGAGCTGGAGCTCTAGGTGGCCAGAATGGGAAGGCATCCACGGGCCCAAAGGGGCAGCAACAAACATAGAAGACAAGCCTGCCGGGGAATAGGACACTGAATGCAACGGGAGCTGCGGGCGCTGGTACGAGTACTCAGCGCGGTGAAGGTTTGCTTGTGAAACCTTAAACCACTGTATGAAAGCATGACTAAGTGTTAAACGCCTTATCTTAGCATGCATGTGTGTTTTAATTACCGCTTTAGGCAAACCACTCACTTAGGAAACCATTTATATCTCTTAGGAGACTTCGATATCTGCTACCCCACTTTCTCAAGACCGAGATCACCTAGACCCATGAAGGAAAGACGGGAGTACCCTGGCGAGTTGTGTCATGTTGTCAAACCGGGCATGATACTTCTCTGAGAGTTCCTATAATAGTATTTGTTAATATTGAGCATTCCCTACTTGTTTGGGTACATGGTTTTGCTTGAGGACAAGCAAAAAGATAAGTGTGGGGGTGTGATAAGTGTCCAAATGAGCATGTTTTATAGGTGTATTTTATATATTATATTAACACTTTCTTGCTCATTTCTCCACTTCGGTTAGTTTTTCCTCTAGTTTATGTTTTATTATTATCTCACAAATTTATTGTTTAAACATGAGGAAAACCAAGCTGAAAGTAAAGTAGATGAAGAGACGAATGCATAGACAAAACGGCTCAGAAAACGGAGTCCAAACGAAGAATCTAGAGCCGGTCAAAGCTTGAAGAAAATAAGTCACGACCACGTGTGTGTCCGCGTAATACAAGGCGGACGGCTGGGCGGACGTGAGACAGAGGCAACCGCCTCTGTGTCCGCGTAATACAAGGCGGACGGCTGGGCGGACATGAGACAGAGGCAACCGCCTCTGTGTCCGCGTAATACAAGGCGGACGCCTAGGCGGACAAGGGAGGAGACCGCGCGCATTTGTAGTCTTGTCCGCATGAAATAACGCGGACGCTGAGGCGGACGGCGAAGCGGACAAGACCGAAAATGACGCGCGCCAGTTTTCTTCTTCGCACGACGTCTGCAACTTGATTCTGCCATATCCATCTACTCCGCACCGCCTACCTTAATTCCCTCACGCGTGAGCTCTGTCCCCTGCAATTAATGAGCAATCAATGAGCAATCAACATGCAAAATCCTTTCACGCGTGATCCAGCTCTTTCTGCCGCCTCAATCAATTCCTCACGCGGTGTTACCTATCTGCTGCCTCTTCCTTTCTGCTATAAAAACCCACGCTGCTTCTGCTCAAATAAATCATCCCTTCCTCATAATCCAAAGCTCTCCATCAGACTACGATCCATTCCATCCTCTTATCTCCCACTTCTCCATTTTAGTTTTATTCTTCATTCCACCACACAGCAGAAGCACGATAAGAAGAACAGAGGAAAAGGGAGCTGGAGCAGAAGCGAATCGCAGTCCAGTCTCCGCCGGCAGTCTCCAAATTAATGGCTATCTCTGCTTTCTTTTTATTACTGTTAATGTCTGAGTGATTTTACTCGTATCCTAGGATGGGGTTTGACCCCAAATAATTCAGACTTATTATTAATACCAAGTTTGCTTATAATATTTGTTTTGTCTCTCTAAATTATTAAATGCTTAACAACTGATCATTTTTATGCATTTACGGTTTCTCTTATTTCAATGATTTTGTAAATCTGAGAATAGACCACAAAGAAAGACAAACGCTAGATATTATCTCCTTGATTAGCAGATAAAATCCATCGCTGTTATAAAAAGAATTCTTGCGTAATGCTAATTAATGATTTTAGACTTTTTCTGATTGTAAAAAGTTTATTGAATTAATTAAGAGTTGTCCTTATCTCTGATTTAGGAAGGCCACAAGATAAATTCTTAAACAGACAAATAAGAGCAAATTAGGATTATAATTAATGTCTGTACTTAAATAAATATTTATTTCCTGTTTCACTTATTAAACTTGTTTTAATTCCTTTCAGCAAATATTGTTAAATGCTTTAGCGTGACAAACTACTGCATTTATTTGGTAACTATCACATATGATTTTGAGATAGTCAAAGTACCACAAAGGAATTAACCTTGGTATTTACACTCCGGATTGAGCAGAAAATACTGAGGCTATTAATAAGAGTTCGTAACTGACAATTATTAACTCTAATAGACAATAAATAATTAAGACAGGATTATAAAATTGTTTAAGTAATTTAGGAAATTCCCCCACTACCCTAGGATACCTTTTTTCCATCCATTTACTTTATTTTACTGTATTTATTATTTCTGTACTAATCCTAAAAATCAAGCTTGCCTCTGGCTAAACCCCCAATTTACATTTTATGCATTTTTATTTATCTTTTTGTATATTTACTACCTACAAAGATTGGGTTCACTGCCCATAGTTAGCAAGATAATTTAACTACTATTTTGCTCAACACTAGCCCTAGATGAACAAATCTCCATAGTAGCTGAGTGTAGAGCTTTGGGTAAGGGTTTAGGGGGATTTTATACCCCGATGTTTAGTAGTGGTTCGAGGTTGAAACTGCACATGATGTGCTTAGGCAAGGATTGGGATCCACAAGCTAGGGTTTACGAAGAGGTGAGAACAATAGATGGCGTATCAATACATAGGATACTAGAGAGTTTCCAAACCTTAGTGGGGAAAGCGATGGATATCGCCCAAAACTGTGAGACATACCTGCTACCTGACATGACACCCGATGTATGCATCATCAACTACTACAAGAAGGGAGGAAGACTTGGATTGCACCAGGGTCGGGACGAGACACCCGAGTCCATCACCAGAGGAGTACCGATTGTGTCATTCTCCATTGGTGATGATGCCGAATTTGTTTATGGAGACCAGAAGAGGATGGATCTAGCAAGTAAGATCGTCCTCAAATCCAGGGATGTGTTGGTATTTGGTGGAGGCTCGAGACTAGTGTATCATGGAATTAAGAGCATCAAGCTCAACACCGCCCCACCAGCTCTAGTGAATGAGACCCACATCCGACCCGACTGCTTGAATTTAACTTTCAGACAATACTGATGTATTTCGTTAGCTAAGTATGTAACCATGTTGTAATACTAGTTGGATAAAAGAAATAAGAGTTTGATTTCCCGTAATCATGTGTTGTCCATCTGTTAACACTATTATTCTAAACTCCAGGCCATGAAACCGAAAAGGAAGGTACCTTGAGCATCTTAGATATGGCGCAAGCCAAAGAGTTCGGAAATGTCATCACAGGTATGACAATTAACAAACTGACAGTATCTAAGCTAAATAATTCGACTCAATATTAATACGAGACATAAATCTCATGTACCTTTCCTGTCGATGGTATTAACGCGTCTATCTTGTTCGACTCTGGGGCTTCGCACTCATTTATCTCTTCTGCTTTTGCAAAGAAACTGAAGGCAGCCCCCGGGCAGCTCTCAAACTTCACAGTCACTCTTCCTTCTAAGGAGAGAGTTAGATGTGCCAGACAGTACACAGGACTCCAGGTCAGCATTATGTCTGAGGTGTTCCCAATCGACTTGGTGGAGTTCGTGAACTTAGGCTTCGACGTCATTGTTGGTATGGACTGGCTATAGAAGCACAAGGGCCGCCTACACTGTGCAGAGCATCAACTACTGCTGAAGTGGCCGAGTGACAGGACAGTATCATACCGTAGTGTGTGGAAGGAACCATCTGTTAAGATCGTGTCAACATTATCCCTGATGAAGGACATAAGAAAGGGCAGTCAGGCTTTTCACTGTTATATTCAGGACACGAGGCAGAGTGATGAGATGGACTCAGACATCCCAGTCATGGAAAACTTCCCGACTTATTCCTCGATGAGCTGCCAGGCATGCTGCCTGTGCGCGAGGTTGAGTTCTCCATCGACCTATTACCTAGTACGGGGCCTATCGCCAAGGCACCCTACCGCATGGCACCTGCAGAAATAAAGGAGCTGAAGCTACAGTTGAAGGATCTCCTCGACAAGGGATTCATCCGACCTAGTGTATCTCCTTGGGGTGCTCCAGCGCTGTTCGTCAAGAAGAAGGACGGCAGTCTGAGGCTTTGCATCGATTACCGTGAACTGAATGCAGTCATCGTCAAGAACAAGTACCCATTGCCGAGGATAGATGACTTGTTTGATCAGCTGAGAGGAGCCACGGTCTTCTTGAAGATTGACCTCAGATCTGGTTACCACCCGATCAGGATAGCTGATGAGGATATCCAGAAGACAGCATTTCAGACTCGGTACGGGCACTACGAGTTCACGGTCATGCCATTTGGGTTGTCGAATGCACCTGCTATTTTTACGGACTTAATGAACCGCTTATTCAGAGAGCAGCTTGACAGTTCAATCGTTGTGTTTATCGATGATATCTTAGTCTACTCCAAAACTAAGGAAGATCATGAGTTGCACCTGAGGCGAGTATTCGATATTATGCGACAGAATCAGCTGTATGCTAAACTCTTGAAGTGTGTGTTTTGGTTAGACAGCATGTCTTTCTTTGGACACATTATTTTAGAGAGCGGGATATCTGTAGACCCTGCCAAGATTGAGGCAGTGAAGAGTTGGTCGAGGCCGAAGATGGTAACAGACATCTGCAGCTTTATAGGTTTGGCGGGTTACTACCGGAGGTTCGTGAAGGACTTCTCCAAAGTGGCCAAACTGATGACTAGCCTTATGAAGAAGGAGTCTCAGTTCTTATGGTCTGCTGAGTGCGAGTAGTCCTTTCAGACACTTAAGGATCACCTGACATCTGCACCCGTTCTTACTATCCCCGAGGGCACCAATGAATTCGAGGTATACTGTGATGCCTCTGGATCCGGTCTTGGCTGTGCGCTTATGCAGCATGGGAAGGTCGTTGCCTACGCCTCCCGACTGTTGAAGAAGCACGAGGTGAACTACTCCACACACGACCTTGAGTTGGGCGCATTAGTCTTCGTATTGAAGATCTGGCGCCACTATCTATATGGTGTGACAGTCATCGTCTACTCTGATCACAAGAGTTTACAGCTTCTCTTCACTCAGAAGGAGCTGAACATGCGACAGAGAAGATGGGTCGAGTTCTTGAAGGACTATGACATAGACCTGAAGTATAAGGAGGGCAAGGAAAACATTGTAGCCGACGCCCTGAGCTGCCGAGCACATTCCTTGTTCACTCTTTTGGTGGGCAGTCTGATCGATGAGATACGAGCTGCACAAGATAGCGACCAGTATATGTAGGGTATCAGGCAGAAACTGGTAGAGGGTTGTTTTGAGGGTCAAAAGTATGACTTTCGACAAAGCGATGACGGCTTGATTCGATTAAATGGCCGGTTATGTATTCCGGAGTCTTCTCCTGATCTGAAGGAGAAGATACTCTAGGAGGCTCATTGCTCGTCCTTATCCGTCCACCCAGGCTCTTCGAAGATGTACAAGGACTTGAAGGTCCATTTCTGGTGGAATGGGATGAAGAAGAACGTAGCCGACTATATGACTAGATGCTTGAGCTGTCAGAAGGTTAAGTTTGAGCACAGGAGACCCGACAGATTAGTGCAGTCCATGCCTATTCCTTGCTGGAAGTTCGAGGACATCTCGATGGATTTTGTTGTCGGTCTCCCACCGACTAAGGGAGGACTAAACACGATTTGGGTCATTGTGGATCGTCTTATGAAGGTAGAAAACTTTGTGGTTATGAAGGATACCTGGAAGGTCCCGAAGTTAGCGAACCTCTTCCAGAAGGAGGTGATCCGACACCATGGTGTGCCAAAGACCATTGTGTTTGATAGGGATCCTCGATTTTTGTCCAGATTCTGGGGTCAGATTCAGGAAGCCTTTGGTACAAAGATGAAGCTAAGTACGGCATTCCATCCTCAGACCGGCGGTCAGAGTGAGAGGACCATCCAGACACTGGAGGACATGCTGAGAGCATGTGCCTTAGACCTTCAGGGGAGCTGGTTAGATTGACTTCACTTGATAGAGTTCGCCTAATGAAATACCCCAAACCTAGATATGGTGTTTAGATGATAAAATATGATATAAGAAGGCTAAATAATGCCTTAGAACATTTAGGAAAAAATTTAAACCGAAGAAAACACAAGGAAACACCATAAAGAGCAATTTAAGCAAAAACATACTTTAAGCTTGGAGTAACTTGGGTTAGCACCAAAATATCATTCTTAGACCTTAGTAACATCCTAATGGTCATGTTAAATCAATTACCAAAGAAAACCAAGCTCAAAAACAAGTAAAAACACAAATTGTGCTTTAAGGACTCTTAAAGCACATTTTTGAAAAATTGCCTTAGAAAGGGGTTTTATGTGGCTATATGTAACACCCCTAATCTTAAACTTGTAATGACGTCATAACTCGTAGCATAATAAATAGCAAATCGCAGCGGAAAATAAAACTATCTAACCTTGGTGTTATACGCCGTCACTCACCCTTGTGAGTAACAAGGCATCCTTACTCTTTCCAACATTACAACTCCTCACGCTGTGATGAACAGATACTGAGCACTCTAATTATTACAACCCAAATCCAACTAAATGAGCAACTAACTGAATACAACATCCTCCTTAATACAATACAAAATAAAACCGACGGTGTTTGTTGAAACACTTCAGCTACCCCCGTGTCCCACGCTCCGGCTTGAGTCTTCTTCAATAACCTGGAATTTTTGGCCCACTGAAGGGCTCAGCAATCGAAATGCTGGTATGCTAAATGTAGTCTTAAATCATTTGGATTCCTTAAGTCGTTTTATCCATCTTGATATTAGATACTTTACATGAAATACCGGTTTACAATAACAACAGTAATAACTGTAAACACTTAACAAACACATAACAATCCCCCTACAAACACCAGTGTACGATAGTACACAACACCAACAATAACCCATAGCAATAACCAATAATCACACATCAATAAACCATAACAAGAACCAAACAAGATACGCGTATTAAACTGTACTTGTTAGTTAGTCACTTGGCTCTTATCCTTTAAACCAATCATTTAACCTTTCGATTTAATTTCCACCTCAAGTGTCATGTTAAGACAGACCTTAATATATAACTTATTAATGGACGAATGTCCCTTGTGTTCCATTGGAACTGTTTACCAGCTGCCCTGTGGCCCTGGTTAATTGACCGATCCGGTCAAACCTGTGCACCAACGGCAGTGCCTTCCGCCATCCCCGAATGTGGCTGATGGATTTTGAGTGACTCCCTTCTTGAGTCTCTCATAGTGATCACAATGCGCAACCAGAAAGTCGAAACGATCTGGATTCCTCTCTTTATAAGTTAGCCCTTTTTGTCAGTGACATAATAACCAATCCTTAAACCAAGACTATAGTAGTTGACCAACAATTAGGTTCAATAATACCTTTAGGTCTGTTAGTCTTGTTCCAGTTTAGATGTATAAACTTCCAGTCATAAGACGTTTGCGTATAAATAAAACGCAACAGGTTGAGCAACACAGTATACAATATCATTCACATAAAATCACAGATATCGCTCTTAATCAGTTAACATTAATGTCTGGACTTAGATACCTTAGGATATTCAGACCACACAATTAAATACCGTTCACCAAGAAACTGCTGCTTGTCAAGTTCCTTCAGTAGTCCTCCCCGTACGCTGTTTTAAACATGCAGTACCGGGTAACATTAATATAACTATACATTAAAGCTATTACTGTCATTGTAATGGTTTATACCTCGTCGTATAATACGTTATTTCTTTTATTTTCCCCTTTTTTTAACATGGTTCTAGATAACCTACCAGTTCATTATTTTATGTTGAAGCTCACATGTGATAATGAATTATCATTTATACGGTATATCTTTACCTCATTAATTACATACTCATAATTATTTCCACTTATCATTTATATCATATCATTTAGTTACTAATGTTATAACCACCTTTATTTCATAAACTTTATATTATATTTCATAATATTCCATAATACATTATATTAACCTGTTTTACTCCCTTTCCTTAATAAATTACAATACCACCTTATTATTTCGGTATTCATATTTTATACCCATTAACTTAATAAATTATAAAATAACCACATATAGTTTCCGGTAATTATAATTTGAACCCATTAACTCTTACAACTTAACAAACAACCATATACTTTTATAACTTGCTAAACACCCATATTAATTTTCAGAAATTGTAAAACAGTTATATTAACTTCTATAAATTGCCAAATAACCTTATAATTTTTATAATTCACTAATTACCCACATTAACCTTTGTAAATATTAATTAACCACCTTACTTTTACAAATCACCAAATACTCTTACTAATTTCGGTAATTACAATTAATACCACCAAACTTTATAAATTACCAATAAATCTCTTAAATTTTCGGTTTCCCTTATATTCTCCTTTATTCACTTTTAAACCCCAAAACTTTATATAAGCTACATATTAACTTATAAACTATAGTTTAAATATTTTATTTCTTTAAATTACATTTCCGCCCATATTAAATTCTATTTTTCATATATACTTCCATAAATTACATATTCACCCCATAACTTTTATAAACTTATTATTTTATGTCATAAATCATTTTAACCCAAAGTTTTTGGTCAACACTTTGACCAAGACTTAATTTCACAATTAATACTTTATTATACCCATAAAATCATAAGTAATTCTCAGCCATACTCCAATCTTCTCAATAATTACATAATAGTCCCAAAACTTTATAAATTGTTATTTTAACACTTAAACACTTATTTAAATTCACCAAAATTCATAATATTAATTCCTACCTTATATTATAATATAAATATACCAAACAACTCCTTATGTTCTCGGTTTTCATTTATAATACACCAATCTTTTCAAGATTTACATTTTAGCCACATAACTTTATAAGCTAGCCATTTAAATACTTGTAGCTATTTTTAATGTTCCCAAAATTTATAATATAAGTTAATGCACTTATATATTTTCAAAAATCAGTAAATAATATATTTCCTACTCGGCCTTAAATATCTTTTACCATATGGTTTCAAATCTTGGTTTAAACTTTATAATAAATACTTATAAATGTATATAAGCCATATAACACTTCTAAAAATTATACCAATGACTTAGAATGTTTATAAACTCAAAATAGAACATTTAGTCCTTAGATAATTCGGTTTCACTATATATGTATCATAATTAATTTTTGTGACACATATTTATACCTTAAGGTAATAACCTTATCTTATATGTTATAAATTATTTCCTTGACAATATAACCCATAATATTTTCGGCCATAATTTATTTAGAGGTTATATAATTTTTATACCAAAGTTTGAAGCTTAAATCAAGCTTAAACTTAATAAACCTTAATTATATGTACTTACCCCTTAAATCAAGACAATTCTTGCACTTGATTTCTCCTTGAACTCCAAGCTCTCCAAATGCTACTTTGATGAAGGTATTTCGAACTCCTTATACATATGTAGGAGATCTATTTGTTAGACTTCTAACAAGAGTTTATAAATAAGATTTGGAGTAGTTTTACAAGAGTTTACCTTAGGAATTTATCAAGGTATTTTTGATACACCTTGTGATGTTTGTAGATCCAAGTTTCCTTCATGAAATAATGAAGAGAATATAGATTTAGAAGCTCTTATATTTTCGAAAATGATTTAGGTATTTACTTAGGATTTTTTCAACATAATATTTACCTTAACTTGATCTTGTTGTTCCTTGTGTTGTTGTTGAATTTAGGAACCTCCTTGGAGCATATATGCTTGGCGAAAATTGTAGAAATTCCTAGGATGATTTCTTGCTTCAAGACTTGATAGAACTAACTAGGGAATTACATTAAAATGGTGTTAGGAACTAATACACCATTAATGGAGTTTGTTAACACTTAGGAATTAATTTAGGAAATGAAGTAAAGGGAGAGCAAGAGAGGAGCTTACCTTACGGTTATGGTGCAAGGAAAGAATGGGTACTTACGTATGTTTTAGTAGAAGAGCAATCAAAATCTGATTAACATTGTTTATTTGTCATTATTGCATGTCTTTGTTTATGTTTAATTTGATTTCCATAATTGACTACAATTGTCTTCCAAGGCTATTGTGTTTACGGTAATGGAAGGAACATTAGTGGTTGCTCACTAAGCCTAGGTTATAGATAATTAATCAAGGCTATTATCTAACATTTAATGAGCTTCATTATTGGATCTTATCTTGGTTTATTTGCAGGTGGTCAGCTGAGTGGAAGAAGACATTAGCTTGTGAACTTACGGTAATGGAGTTCTAAAATACTAGTTTAGATTTGCTAATTATTAAACTAACCAATCATGCTAATTAACTACATTAAATGAGATGAATTATTGTTTCTAATCTTGTATTCTTATGCAGGTGCTGTTCGGCTGAAATGAAAGTAGCCAGCTCCAAGTGTTGTTACACTTACGGTAATGGAGCACATAGGTAAGTTTAATTCCTTTGTTAATTATAAAAATGTAATAATGTTAGTTAGGTTCTTGTCTAACTTGGTTAATTAATTAGCACTCATAGAGCACTCAACTCCCACTTACCTATACCTGATCGGCACCAAGGCTACAGCACATGCCAATAATCCAACTTGATTCACTTGTTTAATTAACTAGTTAAGGTGTGACTAGATTTCCATTCATTTCATTATTTTCAGCTAAGCTATTCTTTGTTATTGTTCTCATGCAGGCACACGTAATGGAGAAGGCTTTATCAGATTGCACATGCCTAGTACATTATCATTCGGTGGGTGACATGATATTCAACATCAAATAAAAAATTTTAAGTCAAACTTAGCCAAATACCACCTTAAATAACGCATGGATTGGGAAATGAGATTAATTTTTCATTTGATTTTTGTTACACTATATTGTACTAAGACCATACTAATATGTGTAATAGGTTCCAGCATTTAATTGGTACATTTTTATTATGGTAAAAGGTGAAAGTTTTAAGGTAAAAATGCTGATTTTAGGTATCTTTTTGTCTCAAAAATCGTCCCTGGTTGTGCTATGATTTTAGCACTGCCATCAATTGATTTAGATGGTCATTTTATCCACTTTTAAGATTACTAACTCGTGGCTCCTCAAAATGAAACACCCCTAAACGAATTAAATGCATAAAATCATAAACGCGAGGACATCACCCGGTCGCGTTTCATAAGCCGGACGTATAATAATGTACGAACAATTAAACTTGGTATCTACATGTAACGTATTGTATTAATACGGTCACGTACTTATATGTACGTCTATGAAAATACATATACGAAGTGTTACAATATTACAACGTCGTATATGATAAATAATAACGTCGCATAGTTACATATAACTAAAACGCGACAAAATAAAAGGGGGGCGTATATAAATATACATGTACGTCTAATTGACTAGCAACGTATAAAAGTAATAACGCGACATATTATATAGTCGCTTATATACATATAAATAAACATGTATATAGCATATACAAAAAAAAGAGAGGAAAGAAAAAGGGAGCAAATACACTCCCGCTAAGGTTGAACTCCGTACCTCTGTATACCCCTTAAACATCTTAACCGGTTGAGCTGTGCTCAAATTCGGTATCAAAACCGACCTAATTAGACTAGTAGTTAACTACTGCTGAAACTACAAAAAAAAAACTAGACCGAGGTGGTCTTGTGCAATCCGAAATCAGGTAGTTATATCCAGAACCTTGGTACAACTCCTCAATCTCGAATAACATCTTGAATCAGCTAGGACATCCCCAAACCGTCACACTTCATCGGTGCTCACAGTGACCGCGACATGTTGCTGATATAAGTCATGGTACCGCAGCACTTTCTATTCCCTTTAGTTTTCACCATGCCACTTATTCCCTTGCAGCTTACAAATTCTTACATCAATACCGAAATTATTCCCTCCTGCCCATACTTCCATGTTGCCCAGTGGTTTATAGTTACAGAAAGAGAAAAAAAACAGACAGTCGGATGACTCTGTCTCAAACTTTCACACATCAGAGGTGTTCCCGTTTCAAACTCCTGCACCTCTTGCTTTTGATTTCTGGAGCAGTACGCTGCACTAAGTGCCCCCACCTGCAAGTGCTGCTCATGCTCAACTACCCCATCCCATTCTTGTCGGTTTCAACATCCACACCAGCAACATCATTTTCTAGTCTCGACTGAAGCAGGTGTTCCCTTCCTCTTTTCCTCTGTTCCATGCGCACGCCTTAGAGGAAAAAAATAAACAAACTACCACAACAGCTCGTCTCCTCACTTGCATACTCACGCCAGCCACAACTCAGGTGCCTAGGGTACACTCTTCCTCCTCGGTTAAACAGAAGCAAAAAGAAACTGCACCAGACCATGGTAAACAACCATCTTCTCCATTTGTATTACTCACGTCTTCTGGCATGGGAAACAGTCCTTTCCCTTACCAGTTTTCCTTGTTTTTTTTCCAAGGTTTGAACACCCTCTTGAAGTCCCAAAATCCAGCAGGAAGTGACAACGATTGAAGAAATATCCTCTCGAACTACAAGGTGAGGGAAACTCACCAGAAAACTGCATTTCTCCTCCCTGTTTGATGCTGATTGCTGAGAACACTATGTCTGACTCCCTTCCCGCGTGCATGAGACATAACAATGTCTCCTCTCCTCTGCATGCTATTTATCCCTGAAACTTCTGCACTTGCGCACCAGATTGAGCAAGGAGCTCAAACTTTCTCTGTTGGAACCGAAATATCAGCACCCTGGCTTTAACTTCAGTCTACGAAGCATCTGTATGTTGGCTTGCACATCAGCTCACGATGAATTCTACGGTGAGCCTCTTCTGTTATTTCCTTGTTCCGATTTTTATCTGTGTCTGAAACCTTCACTTCTTGACCAGTAACTCAAGCCTTCCTAACTCTCTGCTGCAAGGCGACCTGGTGTGTTTCAGTTCCGAAACCTGAAGCAAATCAATGTTAAAAAAAATAGTAAGGTAAAACTGAAACAAATTTTTCTTCTTTCTGGTTATGACATGGCCTAACAACTGATCACCCTTCCCAGTTTGTTACTGAGTGACCAAGGCTTGGAAACTCCACCTAGCGAAAAGGGTCCACCAAGGTAAAGACTAACCCTGAAGCCCCTCTGCTCATTAAAATTCGTAGCTACATTTAACAGGGTGCATGATAAAAAAAATACAACCTGTCAAGTGAAGTTGTTAATTATTTCAGTTTCTGTAGTGGTGTTCTTCTGTATGCCAACTTTCCAGGAGTGATGTGGAGTTGGGTAGTGATCCATCAATGAATCTAAAACACTTAACTGAATGAAAAGACAAAAAAAAGAGACAGAAGGAAAATAATAACAGAAAAGGATACTTCAGTTCAGTTTTCAATTTCTGAAGCTGTTTGCCTCGGTATAAGCTTCTGTAAATTTAACAAGTTGCTCTGAGTTTAAAATACAGCTAGGACTTTAACAAGATACCTAACTAAGTCACTAAAGCAGTTGAGGGAAAACAAGAACCCAATCTGATGCATTAAGAGAAGAAGAATAAACCAGTTCATATCTCTCAGATTCAGTTTCGGGTTTTAAGGTGTCAGTTCTCAGATGGGTCAGTTTTGTGCAGCCATGTTTCAGAGGTATTGTCCTGTGGTTTGGGTTAGTCTTGGGGTTGAAAGGTTGCCAGCATATGAGACTACGTGGAGAGTGTGGGGGGAAACTGAAGTGAGATTGAAAAGCAAGAATGAAACAGAAGAAGGGAGCATCAACTTCAATTTCTGAAAAAAAAATGTGTTATCTGTATAGTAACTTCTCAGGATATAGTCTTGTTGTTGTGGGTTAACTTTGGACTTAAACTTCTGATACAACTCTTAGTAAGTGGGGACACATCTGGGCAGAAGTAAAAACATGATCAAGGAACAATAAGAAAAGAAATAGAGAGAGAAAAGAAAGATCAGTTTCAGCTTTTCAAGTTCTGTGTAACAGATGTTCAGATGCGTAGTCCTGGTTGCCTTGGGTTGTTTTTGAAGTTAAGAGTTAATTGAAACACATAACTAAGTAACTCAACAAGCTGGGGAAAACTAAGAGGTAGATTGGATGACAGAAACAAAGCACAAAAATGAATGATGGAATAAAACAAATCAGATTACTGTTTTAGTAATTTAGCTTTCTGTAGTGTTGCTCTCTGTATAAACAAATTCCAGAGAGATTAGAGGAGCTGCAGTGGCTTGATAATGGGTCTACTATATCGCTAACATACTGAACTAAGGGAATATGTATATTTGGAAGATTGAGAGTCAGATAGATAAGTAAAAGACTGGAGTTAAGTGAATTAAAAGGTAAGTTCTGTTTCAGTTTTGTCCAGATTTTTCACAGCTTCAGTATTAGACTTTTCAGTAGCTATTACCAAAGATGTTTTGGGTCTGTTTAAAGTTATAACTATAGCAAGACGTTTAATCAAATATCTAGACATGAGGGAGAACTAGAAACCAAATTAATAACTGAAACAGAAAGTCAGGAAAAAGGAAGAGATATATATATATATATACCAACTCATAACCTCAGTCTCCTGCAGGTCTTTCTGTTCCAGTATACTGAATACACCAGTGAGGATACTACGATTTGTCTAGGTAGTTGTGTGGGCTTAAAACATAAGCTAAACACGTAATTAAGTAAGGGAGCACATGGGACAGATCAAAAGACAGATTAATACCCAACAGAAAAGAAACAGAGAGAGAAAGTTATCAGTTTTTGTGTTTTGTTTTCTGAAAATTGTTTTCTGTATAATTGTGTTATAGAGAGGTATGAGGGGTTGCAGAGAGTGGATTAAGAGGTTGGAACCTTGTTAATGCATCTAACTCAGTTAAACGCCTTGGGGTAAATAGGGAGCAGATTAGTGAACAAAGAAAAGAGGATAGAAGAGAATATATCAGTTTCCTGTTTCAGTTTTTCTGCAAAATTAGGTTCTGTAAAATGAACTTTCGAATGGGTTAGCAGTGCTGTTTTAAGTTGGGTTTTAGTTTAAGATTTCCCTAATACACCTAGCTAGTTGGATAAAAACTCCAGGAAGGATTGGAAACTGATTTATAACCAAAAAGGGAACATTAAGAGGGGTTGTACAGATTTGGTGTTTACAGTTTTCTACATTTTCTAGCTTCTGTATAATGAACATTCAGAGGTGTTAACAGTGTTGTTTTGAGTTGGGTTTGAGTTCAAAACCTTCCTAATAAAACTATCTAGTTGAGTAAGAATTTTGGGAAGATTTGAAAGCTGGTTAATGAACTAAAAACGAGAGGAAAAAGGTGATGTACAGTTTTGGTTTTCAGTTTTCCAGAATCTGCTATCTTCTGTATAACTATGGTACAGTTGACATGAGAGGGTTGTATAGGTCTGGAAATTTACCCATAACCTTACTAACATATTTACCTAAGAGGGTAAACAATTTGGGAGGAATTAGAAAGCAATTTAATACATTAAAAGGGGAGGATTAGTGGAAGTCTGCACAAGTTGATGTTTCAATTTTCTGTAACTTGTGTCTCTGTATGATCAATATCCAGAGGTGTTAAAAGTGTGGTGTGGGTTTAAAAATGAACCCAAAATATTACTAATATATTTATCTAAGTTGGTGCAACATTTTGGGGAAGATTAAACCTCAGTTGGTACCTTAAATGTGGGGTTAAGTAAGGTTAAACACCGAGATTATGTTTTAGTTTTCTAAACTTTGGGATTTCTTATATATGGGCTTTAGAAGTATTTTAAAGACCTTGTTGCTGTGATAATGGGTTAAGGACATTACTAACCTATTTAGATAAGGAAGGGATACATCGTAAGGGAATGAAAATCCACCCTTAGATAAACTTGTCACTTGTTAGTGCTTAGAATACTCAAAAACGTTAGCTAGAGGATGGACTTAGGTAACGTTTGAAATGACTATGTAAATGTCCTAGGAGTAAGATAACGCCTAAGGTTAATACTTGGAAAGTTTCTAAGGGCTAGTATAAGTCGAACATTCAAAAGTTCACCTAGGGAATAACACCCGATAAAAAGGGATAAACTAGGAAAAATGTTACAACTGTCGTGGCATGAAATCATAAAACTGACCAGTTGTTTTAATTAACGTTAGGGCCGTGACGAACGCCAACCGGGACCTTGTGTGTGTGAGATAACTCGTGCTTCGAAATAAGGTATGGACATGTGTGGTTCGTATGTTGTCGTGTTACACGGCTTGTGTGCTGTGTGCTTTGTTTGACAATGACTATAAGACTAAAGCATGAAAATTGGATTGCTTCTTGTGGCTTTCTTATATGCTTGTTATATATATATATCCTTGTGGCATATTACTTGCGCGCACACAGTAGTTTAGTCCCTTTCTCGTTTATGGAACTTGAGATGAACTACTACGAATTATGAAAACAAAGAAAACTCTATAAGGGGAACTCCTCTCTAAACCATTGAGGACTACCATGACACCCACTATGGTGTCTATTCATTAATCATAATGAAGAGCAAGTCTCCTTTGGTGAGACATGACGAACCACGTAGACAAAACAAAAGAACTATACAAAGAGACAAATCCTCTCTAACTTTAGAGGACCGCTAATGACACCCATTATGGTGTCGAGATTGTAATGATAATGAAATGAAAAGTACCAACTGGTGAAACACGAGAACAACCCGGGAAGATAACAGCTCGGGCCGCGTGGTATGGATGATCGGGAGTTGGTATCTGCATCAGATCCTTCGACCGTCTATGGTGGAATATGTTTTGGGGATCCCTGGGTGACCCCACTTTCTCAGCACATCCCGGAGTCCAGAGGTGACTTCCGCTTTCTCGACCCTAGGTGTCGGGAATTGGGGAGTGACAAATAGGTGAAGCATATCCGGAGTCCAGAGGTGACTTCCGCTTTCTCGACCCTGGGTGTCGGGAATGAGGGAGTGACAAATTGGTGAAGCTTATCCTGGAGTCTAGAGGTGACTCCGCTTTCTCGACCCTGGGTGTCGGGGATGGGGGACTAGCTATGGAGGAGACGTCCTCCAACGGGCGGTGATAAAAGAATTCACAAATAATCCTTAAAGAAACAAGGAACGATTAGCACATACATAATGATGTCTCAGGATCTAATCTATATCCCCTGACTCGGTGCCAGTGTAACACCCCTAAAACCGGCCTAAGAGTTAAGGGTGCTACACGCCGCGTATTACTACCTAATAACGCAAGGCTCTAAAACACTCAAACGCAATAAAGGCCCAAAACGAAGTTTACTTAAATATTGCAAACTAATGTAATCAGGTACAGCGGAACAAATACCAAAATCCCAAATACGAAACTGAGTCAGAAACAGAAGTCAAAAGTAAAGGCCCAAAGGCTACAACATCTCAAAGTATCAACTGAACCAACATAAAAGCTAAATGCTAAAGCTCCAGAACTTAGATGATCCTCGCCGATCAATCTGCAAAAAGGTTAGAAGTAGGGGAATGAGCACACAACTATGCCCAGTAAGCAGCGACCGTCATCAGTAAGGTCGCTCAAAACAATTGAAAACAGAAGGAGGAGAAGATAAACATTTATCCACAATTCTCAATATCCAGAAGCTTTCAGAGCAGAAACAGAGTGGAACTCAAGGGTTCCCAATTCAGAAACAATCAGAACACTTAAACAGAAAGGGGACAAAACACAATGCACACACTCAGAAGGGTCGAAGACCCATAGACCATACCAGGTCTCTCGGCAACGCAGAAATGACTCGAAAGAGCCAAAGGGTTCGTCAACCCCACAGAACAGAAAGGGAATGACCCACACTCAGAATGACGTCTACATGGTATACCACGGAATAGCTCGACCCAGCCATTCACGGCTCAGAAACAATGTGCAATGTCCCAAAACAGAAGGGTTGCTTAAACAGAAGCAAAGTTGCATTAAATATGCCAAACACTCATAAGTCAGTAGTACAGAGCATAAGGAATCCAATGCCGCAGACGGCGCTCAAATCGGAGTTCGAACGAAGAAGTTATGTTGAAAACAGAGGGGTGTCCGAACTTGTGTCCGGACGTCGAAGTTCGGACACAAGTCGAGACTCAGAAACCAGAGAAAGCCAAATGTCCGAACTTGTGTCCGGACATCAATGTTCGGACACAATTCGAGTTGAAATCAGATAGAGGAATTCAGAATGTCCGAACATCCAAGCTCGGACGGATGTTCGGACAGGTTTTACGGGAAAACACGCGGAAGGTCCGACCTTGTGTCCGGACGTCGAAGTTCGGACACAGGTCGAACTTTAAATCAGAGGGAAAACTTGAGGGTGTGTCCGAACACCATGTTTCGGACAATTTTCGGAAATACCCCGGAACTTGAAAATCAGTAAGCCAACGCACTGTCCGAACTTCAAACTCGGACATAATTCGGACAGTGCTAAAACGGCAAATACAGAAGACGAACAAAGCAGAAAAACAACGCAATTCAACAACCAACGAATTGCCAATTAAGCACACACACCAAATTCAGACATTAAAACAGGAAACCATGGGGTTTAGCCATCCAAAATCACAACAAACGCTATTAGAAACACACGCAAAATCATACAACGCTCTTGCAACACCCCATGGCTGAACTCCCAAACTGAATCGAGTACACCCTACCTCAATCAATCACAGACAACAATCTGAACAGTTCTGCAGCAATCCATAAACCGACAGAGATCCACAGCAACTGAATCAAGACCGGATTATAACTGCCGGCAGAAACCCAATCCGAAGGGCAGCCTCAACGACAACTGATTTCGAACACATTCAGAACCCTCAATCAGAAAAACTGAATACAACGAAGACAACACGAAGTCCCAATTCTGCCAATTCAAAAACCTGGAATCGCAGAGGAACACAACACCACAATCGAATCCCAATCTGATTTCAGCGGTAGAGCCAAAATTCACAACGTAGAATAGATTGAGATGAGAGAGAGAAGAGGAAAACTGTCGCTGCTCTGAACGCACGATCGGCTCGATGGAGGAAACTGATCGTGATGCAAGAATAAATTAGATGGAGAATAATTAAATAAGGCTCCCACTCCTTATTAATTAAAGAAAACAATTACCTTATTGTTTTAATAGATGGACCTCCTTGCCCTCTGCAATTAAAACAATGCCGCCGGTGTCCACTGATAATAAATGTAATCCATCTTAGATCATTATATAAACCGGAGACATAAAATAAGGTTGAATTATACGGGTTATAACATCACCTACCCCTTAAAAGAATCTCGTCCTCGAGATTAACTCACCTTACTGCTCGAACAGGGAGGGATACTTGGCACGCAGCTCATCTTCGAGTTCCAAGTCGCTTCACTCTCTAGCTGATCTGACCACTGACCTTCACCATAGGCAGGGTCTTACTACGAAGCCGACGGACATCCCTGGCTAAAATGCGAGTAGGCACCGCCTCAAAACTGCAGTCCTCTCTCAACTGGAGCTGGCTGTAGTCGATCACATGAGACGGATCATGCAGATACTTCCTCAACATAGACACATGGAAGACGTTATGCACAGCTGACAAGGATGGAGGCAAGGCTAGACGGTAGGCCACAGGGCCAATCCTCTCCAGAATCTCAAACGGTCCAACGAACCTCGGGCTAAGCTTCCCACGCTTCCCAAACCGGACCACGCCTCTGACCGCGACACTCGCAGATAGACATGATCACCAACATCGAACTCAAGCGGTCTACGCCTCTGGTCTGCATAGCACTTCTGTCTGCTCTGAGCAACAAGCAAACGCTCCCGAATCGTCCTGATCTCTCTACTGCCCCTGCCCCCTGCACCAGCTCGGGTCCAACCAAGACTCTCTCCTTCAGGTCATCCCAACAGATGGGGGACCTGCACCTCCTACCGTACAACGCTTCAAACGGAGCCATACCAATGCTCGCTGAAAGCTGTTGTTGTAGGCGAACTCAATCAGAGTCACATGCTGCTCCCAGCTACCACCAAAGTCCAGGACACATGCACGAAGCATGTCTCCAAAACCTGATTAGTCCCTCTCGTCTGGCCATCCGACTGAGGATGGTAAGCTGAACTGAACGCTAAATTCGTACCCAAGGCCTTATGCAAAATGCGCCAAAATCTCGAAACAAAACGTGGGTCACGATCAGACACAATAGTAGCAGGCACACCGTGAAGCCTCACTATCTCATCGAGATACAACCGAGCTAAACGCTCCAAACTGAAGGTCTTCTTCACCGGCAGAAAATGAGCAGACTTCGTCAGACGATCAACTATCACCCAACAGCATCACAACCCGAAGGAGTCCTGGGTAAACCCATAACGAAATCCATCCCCACACTCTCTCCCATTTCCACTCAGGAATGGAAGGGGCTGAAGCAAACCCGCTGGCCTCTGATGCTCAGCCTTAATCTGCTGACAGGTCTGGCACTTCGAAACAAACTCTGAGATATCACGCTTCATCCCAGACCACCAGAATGACTCTCTGAGGTCTCGATACATCTTCACCCCTCCTGGGTGAACTGAGTATGGCGCTCCGTGAGCCTCCTGAAGGATCTCCCTACGCAGCACTGCACTCGCATCGTCTGGCACACATACACGGCCTCTGAAACGCAGACACCCATCACTGGAGACACTGAAGTCTGAACTCTGATCTGAAGACAGCCCTCTCTGACCCGACACAAAGCTGAATCTGCCTCCTGACCAACCCGGATCCTGTCTACCAACGAAGACTGAACCTGAAGCGCTGCTATCACACTGGCACTGGCGGGTCTGACTACCCAAACACCCATACGCTGCAGCTCTAAGGCGGACCTCTGGACTCCCGTCAGAGCACAAGCTACACCCGAAGCACCTCTCCGGCTCAAGGCATCTGCAACAACATTCGCTCTACCCGGGTGGTAGAGGATCTCTAAATCGTAGTCATGAAGTAGCTCCAACCACCTCCTCTGTCTCAAGTTCAACTCCTTCTGAGTGAACAAGTACTTGAGACTCTTGTGGTCCGTGTAAACCTTACACGATGCTCCATACAGGTAATGCCTCCAAATCTTCAGCGCGAACACCACAGCTGCCAACTCCAGATCGTGGGTAGGGTAGTTCTTCTCATAGGGCTTAAGCTGCCGCGAGCCATAAGCCACCACCTTACCCTGCTGCATCAGAACACATCCCAGTCCCTTATGGGACGCATCACAGAAGACCTCGAACCCCTCGGTCCCAGAAGGCAAAGTCAGAATCGGTGCGGTCGTCAGCCTCTTCTTAATCTCCTGGAACTCTGCTCACAAGCCTCGCTCCACTCATACTTGATCTCCTCCTCAACAGACGGGTCAGCGGGGATACAATCTTAGAGAACCCCTCAACGAACTTCCTGTAGTACCCAGCTAACCCAAGGAAACTGCGAATCTCAGCAACATTCGTGGGCCTCGCCCACTCCATCACAGCTCTAACCTTCTCAGGATCCACTGAGATACCGTCCTTCGAGACCACATGTCCCAAGAATACCACGCGATCAAGCCAGAAGTCACACTTCTTCAACTTAGCATACAGCTCACGATCCTTCAACGTCTGCAAAACAATCCTCAGATGCTCCTCATGCTCCTCTCTGCGCTCCTGGAGTACACCAAGATATCATCTATGAAGACCACTACAACTGATCCAGATAGGGTTTGAAAACCCGGTTCATCATATCCATGAATACTGATGGAGCATTAGTCAGACCAAAAGGCATGACTAGGAACTCGTAATGACCATAACGAGTCCTAAAAGCGGACTTAGGCACATCCTCGGCCTTAATCCTCAACTGATGGTAGCCTGAACGAAGATCTATCTTCGAGAACACTGTGGCACCCGCCAACTGGTCAAACAAATCGTCGATGCGCGGAAGGGGATAGCGATTCTTGATGGTCACCTTGTTCAGCTCTCTGTAGTCGATGCACAAACGAAGGTCCCATCCTTCTTCTTCACAAACAGCACTGGCGCTCCCCAAGGCGAACACTGGGGCGTATAAAGCCCTTATCTAACAGCTCCTGAAGCTGGACCTTCAGCTCCTTCAACTCCGCCGGACTCATACGGTAAGGGGCCCTAGAGATGGGCTGAGTCTCTGGCGCTAAATCGATGGTGAACTCCACCTCTCGCACTGGTGGAAGTCCGCACTCGTCCCTGGAAGACCTCTGGGAACTCTCTGACGATCGGGATGCTCTCCAAGCTAGATCCCTCACGCACCTCTGGCAGATAACATAAGAAACCCTGGCAGCCCTTCCTCAAGAAACTGCTGCTGCCTGCATCGCGACACAATCACCGGCGCACATGGAACTGCATTCCCAAAGAAAGCAAAACGAGACCCGTCTGGCAAGTCGAACACTACTCTCTTCGCTGCACAGTCTATATGGGCATGGTGCTCTGCTAGCCAATCCATGCCCAGAATCACATCAAAACAGGTCATCCGCATCGGGATGAGGTCAGCAAAGAAGGTCTTGTCCCTAACTACTATGGGACAAGCCTTACACACAAATCCAACACACAAGGGGCAACCCCACCTAACGGACTACTCACATAGAGGTCTACCTCACTAGACATAGCAGTCAGTCCAAGATCACCCAGTAAATCATAGCAGACAAAAGAATGCGTAGCTCCAGAGTCAAACAGACAAAACACATCTCGAGAATGGATCTGGAGAATACCTGAGATGACGCGATCACCAGCACGATCACGCTCTCCAGCCATAGCATAAACCCGGGCCTGAGTCTGAGGCTTCTTCTGGTCGGACCTCGCCCCTGAATCTGAGCCGGTACCTCTATCCCCTGAGCCTCTACTGGATGCCTGAGGGCACTGAGCGATCCGGTGCTCCATCGACCCGCACTTAAAGCAGGCACCAGTCTTCTTGTAGCACTCCCTACCAGGATGGGAGCGACCACAAGCCCCACACTTCGCCCCAGCTGACGAGATGACGAAGCTCCCCGGCGATCTCCATAGGTCTGCTTCTTCTGAGGAGGAGCAGCCTCCTTCTTCTGAGGCTCTTCAGCACGCCTCTTCCCCTTATGGTCCTTGCCCGCCTGTCTGCCCCTGATGTCCGCCTCTACCAGCAAGGCGACATCCGCCACATCTCTGAAGGTCCGGTGACGAAGAGGTGTCACCGCCGACCTGATGTCTGGCCTCAAACCGCTCTCGAACTTACGAGCCTTCCTATGCTCATCTGGCTCCGGAGCATACTTCGACAGGGTCACGAACTTTCTCACATACTCCTCTACAGACATATCTCTCCCCTGACGCAACCGGTTGTACTCATTGATCTTCTGGTCCTTGTAGACATCCGGGTAGAACTGCTTATTGAACTCCAAGCAGAACTGATCCCAGGTCCAAGGCTGGGGATGTCTACCCATCACCATGCGCCACCACTCCTTCGCCTCCCCCTTGAAGAGGAACGTGGCGAAGTCTACCTTCTGGTCGTCCTCCGACCCCATCACTCTCAGCAGGTCCTCGACCTCAGTAATCCAATGGCTCGCCTCCTGAGGGTCGCCACAGCCGTTGAAAGAAGGTGGCTTTAGCTTCATGAACTCCTGGAGAGCTCGGACTCGGCCTCCCACGGCATTCGCCCCTGCTGGGCCAGCACCACCAGCTCCTCCACCGGCTCCTCCGCCAGCTCCCCCAGCTGCAGCCATCGTCTGCCATCAACTGCGTCACAAACTGCTGCACTACATCCGCAGCATCTCCCTGAGGGGTCACTGGTGTCCTACGAGGAGCCATTCTGAGATATACAAATCTTGTCAGAACTAACTCTCATACTGTCAACCACTGTCACAACTGACTCTCACACAAGCAAACACACCCACAGACACCAAAGAAAGCCAAACCTGGCTCTGATACCACTAAATGTAACACCCCTAAAACCGGCCTAAGAGTTAAGGGTGCTACACGCCGCGTATTACTACCTAATAACGCAAGGCTCTAAAACACTCAAACGCAATAAAGGCCCAAAACGAAGTTTACTTAAATATTGCAAACTAATGTAATCAGGTACAGCGGAACAAATACCAAAATCCCAAATACGAAACTGAGTCAGAAACAAAGTCAAAGTAGTAAAGGCTAACAACTCTAATCTCAAAGTATCAACTGAACCAACATAAAAGCTAAATGCTAAAGCTCCAGAACTTAGATGATCCTCGCCGATCAATCTGCAAAAAGGTTAGAAGTAGGGGAATGAGCACACAACTATGCCCAGTAAGCAGCGACCGTCATCAGTAAGGTCGCTCAAAACAATTGAAAACAGAAGGAGGAGAAGATAAACATTTATCCACAATTCTCAATATCCAGAAGCTTTCAGAGTAGAAACAGAGTGGAACTCAAGGGTTCCCATTCAGAAACAATCAGAACACTTAAACAGAAAGGGGACAAAACACAATGCACACACTCAGAAGGGTTGAAGACCCATAGACCATACCAGGTCTCTCGGCAACGCAGAAATGACTCGAAAGAGCCCAAAGGTTCGTCAACCCCACAGAACAGAAAGGGAATGACCCACACTCAGAATGACGTCTACATGGTATACCACGGAATAGCTCGACCCAGCCATTCACGGCTCAGAAACAATGTGCAATGTCCCAAAACAGAAGGGTTGCTTAAACAGAAGCAAAGTTGCATTAAATATGCCAAACACTCATAAGTCAGTAGTACAGAGCATAAGGAATCCAATGCCGCAGACGGCGCTCAAATCGGAGTTCGAATGAAGAAGTTATGTTGAAAACAGAGGGGTGTCCGAACTTGTGTCCGGACGTCGAAGTTCGGACACAAGTCGAGACTCAGAAACCAGAGAAAGCCAAATGTCCGAACTTGTGTCCGGACATCAATGTTCGGACACAATTCGAGTTGAAATCAGATAGAGGAATTCAGAATGTCCGAACATCCAAGCTCGGACGGATGTTCGGACAGGTTTTACGGGAAAAACACGCGGAAGGTCCGACCTTGTGTCCGGACGTCGAAGTTCGGACACAGGTCGAACTTTAAATCAGAGGGAAAACTTGAGGGTGTGTCCGAACATCCATGTTCGGACAGATGTTCGGACATACCCCGAACTTGAAAATCAGTAAGGCAAAAACGCACTGTCCGAACTTCAAAGCTCGGACAGAAGTTCGGACAGTGCGAAAACTGCAAAATACAGAAGACGAACAGAGCAGAAAAACAAAACGCAATTCAACACCACGAATTGCCAATTAAGCACACACACCAAATCAGACATTAAAACAGGAAACCATGGGGGTTTAGCCATCCAAAATCACAACAAAACGCTATTAGAAACACACACAAAAATCAGACAACGCTCTTGCAACACCCCATGGCTGAACTCCCAAACTGAATCGAGTAACCACCTACCTCAATCAATCAGCAGAGACAACAATCTGAACAGTCTGCAGCAATCCAGAAATCCGACAGAGATCCACAGCAACTGAATCAAGACCGGATGTAGTACTGCAGCAGAAACCCAATCCGAAGGCAGCCAACGACAACTGATTCGAACACATTCAGAACCCTCAATCAGAAAAACTGAATAAAACGAAGAAAACAACGAAGTCCCAATTCTGCAATTCAAACCTGGAATCGAAGATGAACCACACCACAACGAAGATCGCCAATCTGATTGCAGCGGTAGAGCCAAATCACAACGTAGGAAGAGATTGAGAGAGAGAGAAGAAGAGAGAACTGTCGCTGCTCTGAACGCACGATCGGCTCGATGGAGGAAACTGATCGTGATGCAAGAATAAATTAGATGGAGAATAATTAAATAAGGCTCCCACTCCTTATTAATAAAGAAAAACAATTACCTTAATTGTTTTAATAGATGGACCTCCTTGCCCTCTGCAATTAAAACAATGCCGCCGGTGTCCCCACTGATAATAAATGTAATCCATCTTAGATCATTATATAAACCGGACATAAAATAAGGTTGCAATTATACGGGTTATAACAGCCAGAGAATAGAGGAAAACATGTGTAATGAGACCAAGCAAATGAGAAAATTCACAAATGTGATTCTTTAAGAAAACAAGGAATGAATAGCACCTACATAACAAAGTCTCGGGATCTAATCTATATCCCCTGACTCGGTGCAAGAGAAGAAAGGAAAACATATGTAATGAGAACAAGAAAACAATACGCAATCTCTTGAATGATCCCATAGAGAGGATCGGCGGTATAATGTACCTATGCACACGTCCTATAATTACCTGACTGTTGTTGCTACACTAGCAGCTTATTGTGCTGGACTGCGTGTTTGACATTGTTATGCTACTTGCAAGTTGTGTTTGGTTGCTTATTGATATTGATGTGCTACTTGCAAGATGTGCTTGGTTGCTTACTGATATTGCTATGCTACCGATGAGTGTGTATGATATCATGATGTGCTGATGTGTGCTTTACTGCTTTATATAGCATGTAAAATTGACTTAATAATATTCGACCAAGTAGTCGTGTGGCCCGGTAACATGCGGGCTTCACACGTTCATACTCAGCGTAGTTTGTTGAGTCCTTTACACCCAATTTTTTTTCAGGTCTTGTGCCAGACGATAACGGAGCGTAGGCGGGATGACTACCATGGGGGTAGTCCATCGGGGCATGACTTTTAAGTTTGTAGTGACATGTGTAATATATGGGTTGTTATAAAACCCGAGATGTAACTCTTAGTCTATGATTTGGTAAATTTGTTGTAGACACTCGGAACTTGGGAATTGTACTATATATTGTATATGAATTTTGATAGAGGGCTGTTTCCAGTCATGCAACCGTAACTTGGAGTTGGTAATGAGGACTGTCAACCACGTGGGTGGTTGGCGTCTGTAGCACCCGAATGAAGTTGGAAACTGCTGCGTAGACATCTCGTATCACCGTTAGGCTCGTCGTTTGATTGTTGGTCGTTATTCGGGGGTGTTACACAAAAGCTTCAAGGTATTTGCGTAAAACGCATTTTCATGACACCCGAAGGTGCGTTTTTGTGCTTTAAGAATTTTCTAGGAATTAATTAGTCGCTATGAGTTCCAAGTGTTTATTGACATTGTTTATAGTCAATAATAATATATTAAGGTGTTACATTAAGTTACATGGGGTTATATAAACTTGTAACTCAATTTTCGGGCTCACGGGACACTCCCGGGCAAAAAGGAGCGTTAAGAAATATCCCCCGAGCTCTTTGTTTATTTTTGAAGAAGTAGCTTGGGAATCCTCTTTAGAATAATTAATAATGATTTTAGGAGCTCTAGGAATAATTTATATAGGGGTTCGTGCCACCTTGGCACTCCTCCTAGGCATTCCCGACCTTTATGGGGCCCACATCGGGAACTTCCGAGAACTTTGTATTTTTACTCAGTTCTAACTGAGAACTTGTATCTTAAAGATCATAAAATGATCCTTGGTTAAATTCATATATGTCCATAGCTTATATAATTGTTTAACTTAAGGTCGGGCTTTTAACGCTCGTTTCTGACCTTAAGGAGTTTGGTGCGTCTTAACGCTTAAGTGTTTATATACTTTTCTCAGGGTTTAATAATCCCCTAAATAATACTTATTTACCTTTATTTTAATTATTTAAACGTTAGGGGTATTTCACTATATGCCCATGATTACTCATTAATCAACTTGTGTACTACTTAGTATCACATTAGGAAGTCTAAATAAATGAGAAATCAAAAATTTCACAAATATGTGCACTAATTTGTGAATAGTAACCAAATACTGCCTAGTTTAGTCTTTAGTCAACTAAGTTTAATTAAATGGTCAAACAGGACCATGACTAGCTTTAATTAATAAGGGGGCCGGTTTTCTAAGGGGGTGAGTCACCACATGAGTAAGCTAATTTGTAAAATAAGAGGGAAAAGTAGTAAAAGTACTATTTGCTTTTTAAGAAACAAATATCTCTTTATACTACTACCTCTCTCCTCCTTTCTTCATTTCTTCTTCTTCCCACCGATTTCATCTTCTTCCTCTCTTCTCTCTTTCACGTAAGAACAGCCCCCATACTAGCTTGATCTTGTCTTGCCCATATCTTGCTCATTTTAGCTCTAAAATCAAAACCAATCACATAGTTCTCTTAGTTAGGTCAAGCTCTTTCTTTCTATCCTTTAAATCTCCAAGAATTTCATTTTGGTGCCAAGGAAAACCACCATTAGAGGAGGAAAATAAGCTTGAGGAGTCCATTAGCTTTTCCATTCTCTTAAGGTAAGGAATATGCAAGAAAAATCATCTTTCCACCACTTTTATCCATTACCGAAAATTACCACTCATGGGGCTTCATTTTTATGCCTTGTTCTAGCTTGTCGTCTATTCTCCAAGGGCTAGAGGAGGTCCTTCTTGATTCATATCCAAGCCTACCTTAAGACTTCAAGGTAAAATATTCATTTTAATACCTTAAAAACACATTTTAACCTAGGTTTGATTCCTTAAGGTTAGTGTATTATCTAGCACTCATTGGAGTTATTGGATATTGATTAGAACATTGGCAATGAGAAATAAATTGGTGACCGAGATTGTTCAAGGAAAACCTAAGGAGGAAAGTTTGTGAAGCTTGTAAAAGAACAAGGTAAATTGCTTACCTTAAGGTATTTTATTGTTTAAGGGGATGGGACTTAGATATGTGATAAGCTTAGCTTAGAGTTTAGATTAGGGGAGGACTATAAAACTTAGGAGAAACAATTATTATATTTGAGAACTTGTGATTAAAGAGCAAATAGGAATTGAGATAGTTAGACAATTAAAAGGTGAATTACAAGAGCATTTATATTTCAATGGGAGCCTTGTTGTGTGTATTTGCAGGTCAAAGGCTAATATATGTGGAAATTCAGTGGTTAAGCTTTATGTCATTTAAGGGCCTAAGTGCCAAGCAATTTAAGTTTATGCACTATATTGTGATGTAGTGTAGTTTTGGTGTAATTTGAGTGTTAAGAATGTGTGGAAAGATTTGGGTGTTCAAGGTTGTTAAATGGTAAAAATCAAGTGTTTGGATGTAGAAATATACTAAAGAAGCCATGTCAAAATTTGGTGAGAAAACAAGGAGTTTAAGGTGTATAGATGAAGTTTGATGACCTAGAAGGTACTAAGAATTCTTAGGGCTTAAATTGGTGAAAGAAAGTGAACTAGAGTGTTCTTGAGTGTTTAAAGGACTTAGGAGTTGTCTTGAGGGAATTAGAGTTCAAATGAGTGAGTTTGATGCTCTAGGGTTATGGTGGGAGTGTGATTAAGTCTTGTCTAAGTTTTGGTAAACAAAGGAAGAATAATGCCTTGTGAGAATCTAAGTGTAAGCTTAAGGAAAATAGAAGGAGTTTATGTAATGGGAGTGTTGTGGAGCAATAAGGCTTAGGAGTGGTGGTAATGTTTGCGAGATAGAATTTTGGTTAGTTTGAGTTGTAGGTATGATATAGCACTTAGAAACCTAAGGAAAAATATTACAAGTGTTAAGAGATTATGTGAGAAAGTGGGTAACAAGTTTAGATGAGGAATTAAGCAAGTTTGAGATGTTATTTTGGTGTTAGAATATTCCTAAGATCATGTATGAACTTTGGGTAGGCATGGATGAAGAGAGCAAGTGCAATCACACTTGGAAAAATGCAAATGGCAAAAATCTGTAGCTGGTCCGGGACCTAGGTCCAGGGTAAAGTCCCGGACCATGCCTAAAATAGAGCCGAGAATTCATTCAGCACCCTGGTCCGGGACTTAACTCTTGTATGAAGTCCCGGACCACCCCTTAATTATCACCCGAGAGTAGCAGCCTGTATTGGTCCAGGACTTAAGTCCTATACAAAGTCCCAGACCATAACATAAAATCAGCCGAGAGTTTGAACCAAGTGTTGGTCCAGGACTTAAGGTAAGGACCAAGTCCCGGACTACCCTAAATGATGTTTAAGCTTGGAAAATGTTAGGAAATGATGGGGATTGTTAGGTATTGATGTTATAAAGTTATTTAGGACATGTTTGGAGGGTGTAATGGCTAATAAGTGGGTGAACAAATATAAAAGATAATGAGAAACGATGCACTTAAAAGTTTAAGTTAAAACCATAAGGACTTAGTGAATAACAATGGGTAAATATTGTCTAGGAAAGTTAAGTAAATTGTGTTGAGTTGAGCTAAATAATAACTTAAAACTGAATGAATGTTTTAGGACTTGTGAATTGGGGCTTGGAAGGAGATTAATCAAACAATCGCCGACGGTGAACGGTACAGACTTTCTTGTGACCTGCTAGCTAACGAGGTGTCCCTCGGCTTGTGTGCTATCTGTTTATTTGCTATAACTAAAACAAGATAAAGCATGCAACCGGTTTTTATTGTTCTCGTTGTGTGTGTGTTTTCTTTACACTAACCCACGAGACTTGAGATTAGCTACTAACTAAGCTTAGTACCTATCGAATTAAGGAGAGGAACTATATTTCGGTAACTGTTGGTTAATACCCGTTAAGGTTTAACTAACACATGGTTTGTAAGATTTTCACTAACTGGAACTTAAGAGGAGTGAGGAATCTGGGACTGACTCCGGTCATGCATGTTAAGAAAAGGGGGTCGGTATCTGAATCAGATCCGACTTCCGCTTAAGGACTTGTCTTCGGACTTGTTGCCTAGGGTCGAATGTCGGCTCAGCTACATTGGATTTCTAGTCCAAGGTAGGAGGCATTAAGATGGTGCGATAGGATCACCTAAATCTTAAAATTTTAAAATAAGTTGTTTATTCAACCAACGGAGTTAATAGCTCGTTGGCTAGGGTTGCTTTTGACCCGACAAAAATAAACAATGAGATAAGATACAACCAATTCTATTTAAGGACGGTTGTATTCTAAGACTGAGATAAGGTTTAAGAGAACACTTTTAAGCTGTTCATTGTTTGTGGACTATGATTGTTCATATGTGGATTGTTGTTTTACTGCACTTCATATTATAATTGTGTATCTAATCAATTTCCATGCTATCAACAATTAGTCGTCGTAGTCCTGTTAGCTTGGGGGCCACGAGAGGGTCGTTCCAGCAAATTTGCTGACCCCCTCGGGGGCTGTTTTTTTTATTTTTCAGGTAAGCGTCCCATGAAGGCTCACCCTGAGAGTAGGGGTGGTTAGACATAGGTCGGGTTTTATTTTGAGTACGGGTTGCGCCTGTGCGCTCGTCTGTTGATATTAACACTTATGGAAGTTATATTGTTACTTGAGATACTATGAACTCGGTTGGTGGATTTTTTAGATAATATGTATATTTTTGGATTAGTGGTTGTAAACGTTTAAGTTCGGTATAATCTATTATTCAGACCGTAGCAAGGTCCTGGTGCTAGTTTAATTCCGCTGCGACATTATAATTATGTTGTTAAGTTTGCGATAACCACGATTGGTTTAGGACGGGGTGTTACACCTACAATAACAGCTACCACTCCTCTATTCATATGCCACCATTCCAGGCACTCTACGGTAGACCGTGTAGGACTCCTTTATGCTGGGATGAGGCTAGAGACTACGCTCATAGGACCCGAGTACCTAGAGCAGATCAAGGAGGATGTCCTACAGATTCGTAGGAACAAGAGGGCAGCCCAAGATCGGCAGAAATCCTATGCCAACATTAGGAGGAGACATCGAGTTTACTACTGATGATAGAGTATTTCTTCGAGTGTCACCCGTGAAGGGGATCTTCCAGTTTGGGCAGAAGGGCAAACTGAGCCCGAAGTTTGTTGGGCCATATGCGATCACGCAGCGAGTGGGCCCGTTAGCTTACAGGCTGGATTTGCCAGCAGAGCTCGGGAGGGTGCACAACGTCTTTCACGTTTCTCAGTTGAAGAGGTATGTGCCCCATCCATCGCATGTTTTAGAGCCTGAGACATTAGAGTTGGACCCCGCTCTTCGATATGAAGAAGTACCACTTCGCATCCTCGATACGAAGATGAGGTAAACTAGGAACAAGACCTTCAGCATGGTCAAGGTTCTCTGGTCGAACCATGATGTGGAGGAGGCTACATGGGAGTTAGAAGACTCCATGAGAGCAAAGTATCCAGCACTCTTCGAGTAGTGGCTGGGATACTTGTACGGGTTCGTGGGTGAAACCCTTTTTAAGGGGGATCGAGCCACTTGGCATGTGCATATGTCTATGCACTAGGTCTTGTACATTGTATGTTTTGGTGAAGTGTTTTGATGGTATGCTTTGTCATACACGTTTTGTTTGGTGTTTGGTGGTTCATTGTATTCTGATAATACATTGTGTATATATGCCTTAGTGCACTGGTTTTTGGATATATATATATATAGTACCCTTGGGTACTTCGGATTGTTTTCGCACCTTGTCTAGTGCTATGCATGAATGAAATGTGCCATGATTCTTGGCCATGTGGAATGATATTAGTAGGTATACTAGGTTTGAACCTAGCGGGGTAGGACCCCTAGCAGTGAGACTTTTATATACCTAGTGGAGCTTGATACCTTAGAAAAACCGAATGTGAGCAACGACTTCGGGACGGAGTCTCTTTAAGGGGGGTAGATTGATATACCCCTAACTAATAAAACTTGATTAAATGATCTAATAATGGTTTAATAAGATTTAATATCATCTTAGAACCATTGAGGAACAATCTAAATTTTATAAACCAAAAACATGCCATAAAATCACTTAAAGCCTAACATGTGCTTTAGGTTAGCCATATGATTGTATAACCTCAACTAGGATCCAAAGTGGATTCCTAAACCTTATAAATAATGTATGAAAATAATAAAACAATTACCAAGAAAACCAAGCTCAAAAACAAGTTAAAACATAAATTGTGCTTTAAGACTCCTTAAAGCACATTTTTGAAAAATTGTCTTAGAAATGAGTTTTGAGTGGATAAATGACCAATTATCTACCTTAATCAACATTTGTACTACTTAGTATCACATTAGGAAGCCTAATTCGAATCATTTACAAAAAATCACAAATTGGGCACTAATTGTGAATGGTACCCAAATAGTGCTAAAATAAGCCATAAGTCTTCCTTAATTAGTCAATGGTCAAATGACTCCCTAAATATCAAAAGGAGGAGGGCCGGTTTTCTATGTGTGATTCATCACCTAATTCAGCCAGATTTTGTACAAAAAGAAGAAGGAGGAGGAAGTTCACTATTCACTTGCTTTTGGCATAAGTAAACAAATATCTCTTTTGCTTTCCTCTCTCCTTTCTTCTCATTTCCTTCCCTCCCAACCGGCCACCACCTTCATTCTCTCCTTCTTCCTCACAGTAAAAGATCTGAACTTTCATTGTTCTTCATCTTCCCTTGCTTGCTCAAGACACCACCAAGCTCCAAATCCAAAACAAAATACATATTATTGCTAGTTGAGTCAAGACCTTGCTTTCCATCTTTTCAAAACCTCCAAAGCTGAAGTTAGACTCCATTGAAGGAGCTCCATTTGAAGAGTAAAACACATGTTCTAGAGCTAGATCACTCCCTCTTTGGTTCAAGGTAAAAAGAAACTCAAACACTCATCTTTTTTTCATTTCTTAAGTTGCCAAAAATTGCCTTCTAAATTACCTTGTTCCTTTCTTTGCATTAGTGTTAATTCAAGCTTCAAGAGATTAGTGGAGGTCTTTCTTTGATTCCTTACCAAGCACCATTATAAGGTCCTTAAGGTAATTACTAAATTAGTGCACTAAACACTCTCTTTGTATTCTAGGGTTGTATTAATGAGTCTAAGGGTTTACTTAGTACTCATTATCTTAATTGAATCTTGGTTAGAAGTTTAACAAGTGGTCAAACTCCTTGGCTGATTTTTCAATCAAGAAAACCAAGAAAGAAAAGAGAAAAAGGGCTTAAATCCTAAGGTAAATGATCTACCTTGATGTAGTTTAATGCCTTAAGAAGTTATGGTTATGTTGATATGAACAAACTAAGGAGCTAATGAAATATGAGTTAGAAGAACAAACATAATGTGAATCGTAAGAGCTTTTATCAATTGCCATGGGACTATTGTTGTGTGTAGGTGGATAGGCTGATTAATATGTTTAAATCATGTCATTTAAGGGCCTATGAGCCATGCCATTTAAGGGCCTAAGAGCCATGTCATTTAAGAGCCTTAGTTCTATGCAACTTAAGATTATACTATATTGTGTTGTTTGTGAATATTTTGGTATATGTGAGAAAAATAATGGAAATTTGGATATGCTAGTGCATTAATTGAGTTATGGCGAAATTAGAGTAGAAATGAGTTAAATAAGCTATTTTATGGGTAAGAATGATCTAGTGTTGATTAGGAGGATTTAGAGATCAAATGGGTAAATGACACTCACCAAAAAATATGGTATGATGGGTGTGTTGAATTATGCAAAAATCTGTGGGAAAATGATGTAAAATGTCTTGAGATGATCTTGGTATGAGCTAGAATGTATAATCATGAAAATGATGGGTAAATTGAGTAAAGGAGATGGAAATATCTAGAAAGGATTTAAAATGGTCAAATGAGTGTGAGTAAGATGCAAGGTATTATGAGGATGACTAGGAAATGCATTAATATGCGTAAGCCTTGAAAATGAGGAGTGTGTTGAGTAAAGGAAGGGAAATAAGTTAGAAAGGGTTCGTTTGACCAAGGTGTGTAAGAATGATTGAGTATAAATGGTTGTAAGTGAAACAATTGGGTTAGTAAAGATTGTGAGCAAATGGACATCTTAGAAACCTAGGAAACTAAGTTGCAAATGTTAGGAAAAAAGAGTGAGCGTTGAGTAATATGATCAATGACTAGGTGATGGGTTTGGACAATGAGTAAGGAAGGTTTAAAGTGTCATAATGGTGTTAGAACATGTTAGGATGCATGTGGAAAGATTATGAAAAGAATTGGCAAAGAAACAAGTTTAGAATAACAATTGAAAGTGAAAAATGTTACAGACTAATGCATGGTCTGGGACTTGGTCCTTGGATAAAGTCCTGGACCACATATCAAAAACTGGCAAAAATTTCATGTTAAGGGTGGTCTGGGACCTAGGTCTTGTAAGAAGACCCAGACCACCACAAACAACTACCAAAATTTCATCTTTCAACTGGTCAAGGACTTAGGATAGGGGTAAAGTCCCGGACCACATGTTAAAACTGGCCGAGGAATTATGAAATGCATTGGTCCGGGACCTTGGGTCCGGACCAGCCCTGAAATTGAACCGTGAGTTTGTAAATGAAGTAAAGAGAGGGAAATTGAATGGTATGGGTATTAAATGATTGTTAGGACTTGTTTGGTGACATATAATGGTCATTAAGGGTGTGAAAAAGTATGAGATATATGGAGGAGTAAATAACTTGTGTGATTAAGTTGAACTACAATGACTTAGTAGTTATTAGTCGGAAATCATTAGTGAAATACCCCAAACCTAGTTATGTTGTTTAAACACCTAAATAGGTGTAATAAGACTAAAAAGAGTCTTAGAAACCTTAGTAAACCATTTAATTTAAATTGATTTTCCTCCTCTAATGGTGGTTTTCCTTGGCACCAAAATGAAATTCTTGGAGATTTTAAAGGATAGAAAGAAAGAGCTTGACCTAACTAAGAGAACTATGTGATTGGTTTTGATTTTAGAGCTAAAATGAGCAAGATATGGGCAAGACAAGCAAGCTAGTATGGGGGCTGTTCTTACGTGAAAGAAGAAGAGAGGAAGAAGATGAAATCGGTGGGAAGAAGAAAAATGAAGAAAGGAGGAGAGAGGTAAGTATAAAGAGATATTTGTTTCTTAAAAAGCAAATTACTTTTACTACTTTTCCCTCTTATTTTACAATTAGCTTACTCATGTGGTGACTCACCCCCTTAGAAAACCGGCCCCCTTATTAATTAAAGCTAGTCATGGTCCTGTTTGACCATTTAATTAAACTTAGTTGACTAAAGACTAAACTAGGCAGTATTTGGTTACTATTCACAAATTAGTGCACATATTTGTGAAATTTTTGATTTCTCATTTATTTAGACTTCCTAATGTGATACTAAGTAGTACACAAGTTGATTAATGAGTAATCATGGGCATATAGTGAAATACCCCTAACGTTTAAATAATTAAAATAAAGGTAAATAAGTATTATTTAGGGGATTATTAAACCCTGAGAAAAGTATATAAAACACTTAAGCGTTAAGACGCACCAAACTCCTTAAGGTCAGAAACGAGCGTTAAAAGCCCGACCTTAAGTTAAACAATTATATAAGCTATGGACATTATATGAATTTAACCAAGGATCATTTTATGATCTTTAAGATACAAGTTCTCAGTTAGAACTGAGTAAAAATACAAAGTTCTCGGAAGTTCCCGATGTGGGCCCCATAAAGGTCGGGAATGCCTAGGAGGAGTGCCAAGGTGGCACGAACCCCTATATAAATTATTCCTAGAGCTCCTAAAATCATTATTAATTATTCTAAAGAGGATTCCCAAGCTACTTCTTCAAAAATAAACAAAGAGCTCGGGGGATATTTCTTAACGCTCCTTTTTGCCCCGGGAGTGTCCCGTGAGCCCGAAAATTGAGTTACAAGTTTATATAACCCCATGTAACTTAATGTAACACCTTAATATATTATTGACTATAAACAATTTCAATAAACATTGGAACTCATAGCGACTAATTAATTCCTAGAAAATTCTTAAAGCAAAAAACGCACCTTCGGGTGTCATGAAAATGCGTTTTACGCAAATACCTTGAAGCTTTTGTGTAACACCCCCGAATAACGAAACAATCAAACGACGAGCCTAACGGTGATACGAGATGTCTACGCAGCAGTTTCCCAACTTCATTCGGGTGCTACAGACGCCAACCACCCACGTGGTTGACAGTCCTCATTACCAACTCCAGTTACGGTTTGCATGACTGGAAACAGCCCTCTATCAAAATTCATATACAATATATAGTACAATTCCCAAGTTCCGAGTGTCTACACAAATTACCAAATCATAGACTAAGAGTTACATCTCGGGTTTTATAACAACCCATATATTACACATGTCACTACAAACTTAAAAGTCATGCCCCGATGGACTACCCCCATGGTAGTCATCCCGCCTACGCTCCGTTATCGTCTGGCACAAGACCTGAAAAAATTGGGTGTAAAGGACTCAACAAACTACGCTGAGTATGAACGTGTGAAGCCCGCATGTTACCGGGCCACACGACTACTTGGTCGAATATTATTAAGTCAATTTTACATGCTATATAAAGCAGTAAAGCACACATCAGCACATCATGATATCATACACATCATCGGTAGCATAGCAATATCAGTAAGCAACCAAGCACATCTTGCAAGTAGCACATCAATATCAATAAGCACCAAACACAACTTGCAAGAGCATAACAATGTCAAACACGCAGTCCAGCACAATAAGCTGCTAGTGTAGCAACAACAGTCAGGTAATTATAGGACGTGTGCATAGGTACATTATACCGCCGATCCTCTCTATGGGATCATTCAAGAGATTGCGTATTGTTTTCTTGTTCTCATTACATATGTTTTCCTTTCTTCTCTTGCACCGAGTCAGGGGATATAGATTAGATCCCGAGACTTTGTTATGTAGGTGCTATTCATTCCTTGTTTTCTTAAAGAATCACATTTGTGAATTTTCTCATTTGCTTGGTCTCATTACACATGTTTTCCTCTATTCTCTGGCTGTTATAACCCGTATAATTGCAACCTTATTTTATGTCCGGTTTATATAATGATCTAAGATGGATTACATTTATTATCAGTTGGGACACCGGCGGCATTGTTTTAATTGCAGAGGGCAAGGAGGTCCATCTATTAAAACAATTAAGGTAATTGTTTTCTTTAATTAATAAGGAGTGGGAGCCTTATTTAATTATTCTCCATCTAATTTATTCTTGCATCACGATCAGTTTCCTCCATCGAGCCGATCGTGCGTTCAGAGCAGCGACAGTTTTCTCTCTTCTTCTCTCTCTCTCAATCTCTTCCTACGTTGTGATTTTGGCTCTACCGCTGCAATCAGATTGGCGATCTTCGTTGTGGTGTGGTCATCTTCGATTCCAGGTTTGAATTGCAGAATTGGGACTTCGTTGTTTTCTTCGTTTTATTCAGTTTTTCTGATTGAGGGTTCTGAATGTGTTCGAATCAGTTGTCGTTGGCTGCCTTCGGATTGGGTTTCTGCTGCAGTACTACATCCGGTCTTGATTCAGTTGCTGTGGATCTCTGTCGGATTTCGATTGCTGCAGACTGTTCAGATTGTTGTCTCTGCTGATTGATTGAGGTAGGTGGTTACTCGATTCAGTTTGGAAGTTCAGCCATGGGGTGTTGCAAGAGCGTTGTCTGATTTTGTGTGTGTTTCTATTAGCGTTTGTTGTGATTTTGGATGGCTAAACCCCCATGGTTTCCTGTTTTAATGTCTGATTTGGTGTGTGTGCTTAATTGGCAATTCGTGGTGTTGAATTGCGTTGTTTTTCTGCTCTGTTCGTCTTCTGAAATTTGCAGTTTTCGCACTGTCCGAACTTCTGTCCGAGCTTTGAAGTTCGGACAGTGCGTTTTGCCTTACTGATTTTCAAGTTCGGGGTATGTCCGAACATCTGTCCGAACATGGATGTTCGGACACACCCTCAGTTTTCCTCTGATTTAAGTTCGACCTGTGTCCGAACTTCGACGTCCGGACACAAGGTCGGACCTTCCGCGTGTTTTCCCGTAAAACCTGTCCGAACATCCGTCCGAACTTGGATGTTCGGACATTCTGAATTCCTCTATCTGATTTCAACTCGACTTGTGTCCGAACATTGATGTCCGGACACAAGTTCGGACATTTGGCTTTCTCTGGTTTCTGAGTCTCGACTTGTGTCCGAACTTCGACGTCCGGACACAAGTTCGGACACCCCTCTGTTTTCACATAACTTCTTCGTTTGAACTCCGATTTGAGTGCCGTCTGCGGCATTGGATTCCTTATGTTCTGTACTACTGATTTATGAGTGTTTTGGCATATTTAAATGCAACTTTGCTTCTGTTTAAGCCCTTCTGTTTTGGGACATTGCACATTGTTTCTGAGCCGTGAATGGCTGGGTCGAGCTATTCCGTGGTATACCATGTAGACGTCATTCTGAGTGTGGGTCATTCCCTTTCTGTTCTGTGGGGTTGACGAACCCTTTGGCTCTTTCGAGTCATTTCTGCGTTGCCGAGAGACCTGGTATGGTCTATGGGTCTTCGACCCTTCTGAGTGTGTGCATTGTGTTTTGTCCCCTTTCTGTTTAAGTGCTCTGACTGTTTCTGATTGGGAACCCTTGAGTTCCACTCTGTTTTTCTGAAAGCTTCTGGATATTGAGAATTGTGGATAAATGTTTATCTTCTCCTTCTTCTGTTTTCAATTGTTTTGAGCGACCTTGATGACGGTCGCTGCTTACTGGGCATAGTTGTGTGCTCATTCCCCTACTTCTAACATTTTTGCAGATTGATCAGCGAGGATCATCTAAGTTCTGGAGCTATAGATTTAGCTTTTATGTTTTCAGTTTGATACTTTGAGATGTTGTAGCCTTCGGGCCTTACTTTTGACTTCTGTTTCTGACTCAGTTTCGTATTTGGGATTTTGGTATTTGTTCCGCTGTATTTGAATACATTGGTTTACAATATTTATGTAAACTTCGTTTTGGGCCTTTATTGCGTTTGAGTGTTTTAGAGCCTTGCGTTATTAGGTAGTAATACGCGGCGTGTAGCACCCTTAACTCTTAGGCCGGTTTTAGGGGTGTTACATTTAGTGGTATCAGAGCCAGGTTTGGCTTTCTTTGGTGTCTGTGGGTGTGTTTGCTTGTGTGAGAGTCAGTTGTGACAGTGGTTGACAGTATGAGTTAGTTCTGACAAGTTTTGGATTTGTATATCTCAGAATGGCTCCTCGTAGGACACCAGTGACCCCTCAGGGAGATGCTGCGGATGTAGTGCAGCAGTTTGTGACGCAGTTGATGCAGACGATGGCTGCAGCTGCTGGGGGAGCTGGGGAGGTGGAGGAGCTGGTGGTGCTGGCCCAGCAGGGGCGAATGCCGTGGGAGGCCGAGTCCGAGCACTCCAGGAGTTCATGAAGCTAAAGCCACCTTCTTTCGACGGCTGTGGCGACCCTCAGGAGGCGAGCCATTGGATTACTGAGGTCGAGGACCTGCTGAGAGTGATGGGGTCGGAGGACGACCAGAAGGTAGACTTCGCCACGTTCCTCTTCAAGGGGGAGGCGAAGGAGTGGTGGCGCATGGTGATGGGTAGACATCCCCAGCCTTGGACCTGGGATCAGTTCTGCTTGGAGTTCAACAAGCAGTTCTATCCGGATGTCTACAAGGACCAGAAGATCAATGAGTACAACCGGCTGCGTCAGGGGAGAGATATGTCTGTAGAGGAGTATGTGAGGAAGTTCGTGACCCTGTCGAAGTATGCTCCGGAGCCAGATGAGCATAGGAAGGCTCGTAAGTTCGAGAGCGGTTTGAGGCCAGACATCAGGTCGGCGGTGACACCTCTTCGTCACCGGACCTTCAGAGATGTGGCGGATGTCGCCTTGCTGGTAGAGGCGGACATCAGGGGCAGACAGGCGGGCAAGGACCATAAGGGAAGAGGCGTGCTGAGGAGCCTCAGAAGAAGGAGGCTGCTCCTCCTCAGAAGAAGCAGACCTATGGAGATCGCCGGGGAGCTTCTTCATCTTCGTCAGCTGGGGCGAAGTGTGGGGCTTGTGGTCGCTCCCATCCTGGTAGGGAGTGCTACAAGAAGACTGGTGCCTGCTTTAAGTGCGGGTCGATGGAGCACCGGATCGCTCAGTGCCCTCAGGCATCCAGTAGAGGCTCAGGGGATAGAGGCACCGGCTCAGATTCAGGGGCGAGGTCCGATCAGAAGAAGCCTCAGACTCAGGCCCGGGTTTATGCTATGGCTGGAGAGCGTGATCGTGCTGGTGATCGCGTCATCTCAGGTATTCTCCAGATCCATTCTCGAGATGTTTTGTCTGTTTGACTCTGGAGCTACGCATTCTTTGTCTGCTATGATTTTGGGTGATCTTGGACTGACTGCTATGTCTAGTGAGGTAGACCTGTGTGAGTAGTCCGTTAGGTGGGGTTGCCCCTTGTGTGTTGGATTCTGTGTGTAAGGCTTGTCCCATAGTAGTTAGGGACAAGACCTTCTTTGCTGACCTCATCCCGATGCGGATGACCTGTTTTGATGTGATTCTGGGCATGGATTGGCTAGCAGAGCACCATGCCCATATAGATTGTGCAGCGAGAGAGTAGTGTTCGACTTGCCAGACGGGTCTCGTTTTGCTTTCTCTGGGAATGCAGTTCCATGTGCGCCGGTGATTGTGTCAGCGATGCAGGCAGCCAGTTTCTTGAGGAAGGGCTGCCAGGGCTTCTTATGTTATCTGCCAGAGGTGCGTGAGGGATCTAGCTTGGAGAGCATCCCGATCGTCAGAGAGTTCCCGAGGTCTTCCAGGACGACGTGCCCGGACTTCCACCAGTGCGAGAGGTGGAGTTCACCATCGATTTAGCGCCAGAGACTCAGCCCATCTCTAGGGCCCCTTACCGTATGAGTCCGGCGGAGTTGAAGGAGCTGAAGGTCCAGCTTCAGGAGCTGTTAGATAAGGGCTTCATACGCCCTAGTGTTTCGCCTTGGGGAGCGCCAGTGCTGTTTGTGAAGAAGAAGGATGGGACCTTCCGTTTGTGCATCGACTACAGAGAGCTGAACAAGGTGACCATCAAGAATCGCTATCCCCTTCCGCGCATCGACGATTTGTTTGACCAGTTGGCGGGCGCCACAGTGTTCTCGAAGATAGATCTTCGTTCAGGCTACCATCAGTTGAGGATTAAGGCCGAGGATGTGCCTAAGTCCGCTTTTAGGACTCGTTATGGTCATTATGAGTTCCTAGTCATGCCTTTGGTCTGACTAATGCTCCATCAGTATTCATGGATATGATGAACCGGGTTTTCAAACCCTATCTGGATCAGTTCGTAGTGGTCTTCATAGATGATATCTTGGTGTACTCCAGGAGCGCAGAGGAGCATGAGGAGCATCTGAGGATTGTTTTGCAGACGTTGAAGGATCGTGAGCTGTATGCTAAGTTGAAGAAGTGTGACTTCTGGCTTGATCGCGTGGTATTCTTGGGAATGTGGTCTCGAAGGACGGTATCTCAGTGGATCCTGAGAAGGTTAGAGCTGTGATGGAGTGGGCGAGGCCCACGAATGTTGCTGAGATTCGCAGTTTCCTTGGGTTAGCTGGGTACTACAGGAAGTTCGTTGAGGGGTTCTCTAAGATTGTATCCCCGCTGACCCGTCTGTTGAGGAAGGAGATCAAGTATGAGTGGAGCGAGGCTTGTGAGCAGAGTTTCCAGGAGATTAAGAAGAGGCTGACGACCGCACCGATTCTGACTTTGCCTTCTGGGACCGAGGGGTTCGAGGTCTTCTGTGATGCGTCCCATAAGGGACTGGGATGTGTTCTGATGCAGCAGGGTAAGGTGGTGGCTTATGGCTCGCGGCAGCTTAAGCCCTATGAGAAGAACTACCCTACCCACGATCTGGAGTTGGCAGCTGTGGTGTTCGCGCTGAAGATTTGGAGGCATTACCTGTATGGAGCGTCGTGTAAGGTTTACACGGACCACAAGAGTCTCAAGTACTTGTTCACTCAGAAGGAGTTGAACTTGAGACAGAGGAGGTGGTTGGAGCTACTTCATGACTACGATTTAGAGATCCTCTACCACCCGGGTAGAGCGAATGTTGTTGCAGATGCCTTGAGCCGGAGAGGTGCTTCGGGTGTAGCTTGTGCTCTGACGGGAGTCCAGAGGTCCGCCTTAGAGCTGCAGCGTATGGGTGTTTGGGTAGTCAGACCCGCCAGTGCCAGTGTGATAGCAGCGCTTCAGGTTCAGTCTTCGTTGGTAGACAGGATCCGGGTTGGTCAGGAGGCAGATTCAGCTTTGTGTCGGGTCAGAGAGGGGCTGTCTTCAGATCAGAGTTCAGACTTCAGTGTCTCCAGTGATGGGTGTCTGCGTTTCAGAGGCCGTGTATGTGTGCCAGACGATGCAGTGCTGCGTAGGGAGATCCTTCAGGAGGCTCACGGAGCGCCATACTCAGTTCACCCAGGAGGGGTGAAGATGTATCGAGACCTCAGAGAGTCATTCTGGTGGTCTGGGATGAAGCGTGATATCTCAGAGTTTGTTTCGAAGTGCCAGACCTGTCAGCAGATTAAGGCTGAGCATCAGAGGCCAGCGGGTTTGCTTCAGCCCCTTCCCATTCCTGAGTGGAAGTGGGAGAGTGTGGGGATGGATTTCGTTATGGGTTTACCCAGGACTCCTTCGGGTTGTGATGCTGTTTGGGTGATAGTTGATCGTCTGACGAAGTCTGCTCATTTTCTGCCGGTGAAGAAGACCTTCAGTTTGGAGCGTTTAGCTCGGTTGTATCTCGATGAGATAGTGAGGCTTCACGGTGTGCCTGCTACTATTGTGTCTGATCGTGACCCACGTTTTGTTTCGAGATTTTGGCGCAGTTTTGCATAAGGCCTTGGGTACGAATTTAGCGTTCAGTTCAGCTTACCATCCTCAGTCGGATGGCCAGACGGAGAGGACTAATCAGGTTTTGGAGGACATGCTTCGTGCATGTGTCCTGGACTTTGGTGGTAGCTGGGAGCAGCATGTGACTCTGATTGAGTTCGCCTACAACAACAGCTTTCAGGCGAGCATTGGTATGGCTCCGTTTGAAGCGTTGTACGGTAGGAGGTGCAGGTCCCCCATCTGTTGGGATGACCTGAAGGAGAGAGTCTTGGTTGGACCCGAGCTGGTGCAGGGGGCAGTAGAGAAGATCAGGACGATTCGGGAGCGTTTGCTTGTTGCTCAGAGCAGACAGAAGTGCTATGCAGACCAGAGGCGTAGACCGCTTGAGTTCGATGTTGGTGATCATGTCTATCTGCGAGTGTCGCCGGTCAGAGGCGTGGTCCGGTTTGGGAAGCGTGGGAAGCTTAGCCCGAGGTTCGTTGGACCGTTTGAGATTCTGGAGAGGATTGGCCCTGTGGCCTACCGTCTAGCCTTGCCTCCATCCTTGTCAGCTGTGCATAACGTCTTCCATGTGTCTATGTTGAGGAAGTATCTGCATGATCCGTCTCATGTGATCGACTACAGCCAGCTCCAGTTGAGAGAGGACTGCAGTTTTGAGGCGGTGCCTACTCGCATTTTAGCCAGGGATGTCCGTCGGCTTCGTAGTAAGACCCTGCCTATGGTGAAGGTCCAGTGGTCAGATCAGCTAGAGAGTGAAGCGACTTGGGAACTCGAAGATGAGCTGCGTGCCAAGTATCCCTCCCTGTTCGAGCAGTAAGGTGAGTTAATCTCGAGGACGAGATTCTTTTAAGGGGGAGGTGATGTTATAACCCGTATAATTGCAACCTTATTTTATGTCCGGTTTATATAATGATCTAAGATGGATTACATTTATTATCAGTTGGGACACCGGCGGCATTGTTTTAATTGCAGAGGGCAAGGAGGTCCATCTATTAAAACAATTAAGGTAATTGTTTTCTTTAATTAATAAGGAGTGGGAGCCTTATTTAATTATTCTCCATCTAATTTATTCTTGCATCACGATCAGTTTCCTCCATCGAGCCGATCGTGCGTTCAGAGCAGCGACAGTTTTCTCTCTTCTTCTCTCTCTCTCAATCTCTTCCTACGTTGTGAATTTTGGCTCTACCGCTGCAATCAGATTGGCGATCTTCGTTGTGGTGTGGTTCCTCTTCGATTCCAGGTTTGAATTGCAGAATTGGGACTTCGTTGTTTTCTTCGTTTTATTCAGTTTTTCTGATTGAGGGTTCTGAATGTGTTCGAATCAGTTGTCGTTGGCTGCCTTCGGATTGGGTTTCTGCTGCAGTACTACATCCGGTCTTGATTCAGTTGCTGTGGATCTCTGTCGGATTTCTGGATTGCTGCAGACTGTTCAGATTGTTGTCTCTGCTGATTGATTGAGGTAGGTGGTTACTCGATTCAGTTTGGGAGTTCAGCCATGGGGTGTTGCAAGAGCGTTGTCTGATTTTTGCGTGTGTTTCTAATAGCGTTTTGTTGTGATTTTGGATGGCTAAACCCCCATGGTTTCCTGTTTTAATGTCTGATTTGGTGTGTGTGCTTAATTGGCAATTCGTGGTGTTGAATTGCGTTGTTTTTCTGCTCTGTTCGTCTTCTGTATTTTGCAGTTTTCGCACTGTCCGAACTTCTGTCCGAGCTTTGAAGTTCGGACAGTGCGTTTTTGCCTTACTGATTTTCAAGTTCGGGGTATGTCCGAACATCTGTCCGAACATGGATGTTCGGACACACCCTCAAGTTTTCCCTCTGATTTAAAGTTCGACCTGTGTCCGAACTTCGACGTCCGGACACAAGGTCGGACCTTCCGCGTGTTTTCCCGTAAAACCTGTCCGAACATCCGTCCGAGCTTGGATGTTCGGACATTCTGAATTCCTCTATCTGATTTCAACTCGAATTGTGTCCGAACATTGATGTCCGGACACAAGTTCGGACATTTGGCTTTCTCTGGTTTCTGAGTCTCGACTTGTGTCCGAACTTCGACGTCCGGACACAAGTTCGGACACCCCTCTGTTTTCAACATAACTTCTTCGTTCGAACTCCGATTTGAGCGCCGTCTGCGGCATTGGATTCCTTATGCTCTGTACTACTGACTTATGAGTGTTTGGCATATTTAATGCAACTTTGCTTCTGTTTAAGCAACCCTTCTGTTTTGGGACATTGCACATTGTTTCTGAGCCGTGAATGGCTGGGTCGAGCTATTCCGTGGTATACCATGTAGACGTCATTCTGAGTGTGGGTCATTCCCTTTCTGTTCTGTGGGGTTGACGAACCCTTTGGCTCTTTCGAGTCATTTCTGCGTTGCCGAGAGACCTGGTATGGTCTATGGGTCTTCGACCCTTCTGAGTGTGTGCATTGTGTTTTGTCCCCTTTCTGTTTAATTGTTCTGATTGTTTTTGAATTGGGAACCCTTGAGTTCCACTCTGTTTCTGCTCTGAAAGCTTCTGGATATTGAGAATTGTGGATAAATGTTTATCTTCTCCTCCTTCTGTTTTCAATTGTTTTGAGCGACCTTACTGATGACGGTCGCTGCTTACTGGGCATAGTTGTGTGCTCATTCCCCTACTTCTAACCTTTTTGCAGATTGATCGGCGAGGATCATCTAAGTTCTGGAGCTTTAGCATTTAGCTTTTATGTTGATTCAGTTGATACTTTGAGATGTTGTAGCCTTTGGGCCTTTACTTTTGACTTCTGTTTCTGACTCAGTTTCGTATTTGGGATTTTGGTATTTGTTCCGCTGTACCTGATTACATTAGTTTGCAATATTTAAGTAAACTTCGTTTTGGGCCTTTATTGCGTTTGAGTGTTTTAGAGCCTTGCGTTATTAGGTAGTAATACGCGGCGTGTAGCACCCTTAACTCTTAGGCCGGTTTTAGGGGTGTTACACTGGCACCGAGTCAGGGGATATAGATTAGATCCTGAGACATCATTATGTATGTGCTAATCGTTCCTTGTTTCTTTAAGGATTATTTGTGAATTCTTTTATCACCGCCCGTTGGAGGACGTCTCCTCCATAGCTAGTCCCCCATCCCCGACACCCAGGGTCGAGAAAGCGGAGTCACCTCTAGACTCCAGGATAAGCTTCACCAATTTGTCACTCCCTCATTCCCGACACCCAGGGTCGAGAAAGCGGAAGTCACCTCTGGACTCCGGATATGCTTCACCTATTTGTCACTCCCCAATTCCCGACACCTAGGGTCGAGAAAGCGGAAGTCACCTCTGGACTCCGGGATGTGCTGAGAAAGTGGGGTCACCCAGGGATCCCCAAAACATATTCCACCATAGACGGTCGAAGGATCTGATGCAGATACCAACTCCCGATCATCCATACCCCGCGGCCCGAGCTGTTATCTTCCCGGGTTGTTCTCGTGTTTCACCAGTTGGTACTTTTCATTTCATTATCATTACAATCTCGACACCATAATGGGTGTCATTAGCGGTCCTCTAAAGTTAGAGAGGATTTGTCTCTTTGTATAGTTCTTTTGTTTGTCTACGTGGTTCGTCATGTCTCACCAAAGGAGACTTGCTCTTCATTATGATTAATGAATAGACACCATAGTGGGTGTCATGGTAGTCCTCAATGGTTTAGAGAGGAGTTCCCCTTATAGAGTTTTCTTTGTTTTCATAATTCGTAGTAGTTCATCTCAAGTTCCATAAACGAGAAAGGGACTAAACTACTGTGTGCGCGCAAGTAATATGCCACAAGGATATATATATATAACAAGCATATAAGAAAGCCACAAGAAGCAATCCAATTTTCATGCTTTAGTCTTATAGTCATTGTCAAACAAAGCACACAGCACACAAGCCGTGTAACACGACAACATACGAACCACACATGTCCATACCTTATTTCGAAGCACGAGTTATCTCACACACACAAGGTCCCGGTTGGCGTTCGTCACGGCCCTAACGTTAATTAAAACAACTGGTCAGTTTTATGATTTCATGCCACGACAGTTGTAACATTTTTCCTAGTTTATCCCTTTTTATCGGGTGTTATTCCCTAGGTGAACTTTTGAATGTTCGACTTATACTAGCCCTTAGAAACTTTCCAAGTATTAACCTTAGGCGTTATCTTACTCCTAGGACATTTACATAGTCATTTCAAACGTTACCTAAGTCCATCCTCTAGCTAACGTTTTTGAGTATTCTAAGCACTAACAAGTGACAAGTTTATCTAAGGGTGGATTTTCATTCCCTTACGATGTATCCCTTCCTTATCTAAATAGGTTAGTAATGTCCTTAACCCATTATCACAGCAACAAGGTCTTTAAAATACTTCTAAAGCCCATATATAAGAAATCCCAAAGTTTAGAAAACTAAAACATAATCTCGGTGTTTAACCTTACTTAACCCCACATTTAAGGTACCAACTGAGGTTTAATCTTCCCCAAAATGTTGCACCAACTTAGATAAATATATTAGTAATATTTTGGGTTCATTTTTAAACCCACACCACACTTTTAACACCTCTGGATATTGATCATACAGAGACACAAGTTACAGAAAATTGAAACATCAACTTGTGCAGACTTCCACTAATCCTCCCCTTTTAATGTATTAAATTGCTTTCTAATTCCTCCCAAATTGTTTACCCTCTTAGGTAAATATGTTAGTAAGGTTATGGGTAAATTTCCAGACCTATACAACCCTCTCATGTCAACTGTACCATAGTTATACAGAAGATAGCAGATTCTGGAAAACTGAAAACCAAAACTGTACATCACCTTTTTCCTCTCGTTTTTAGTTCATTAACCAGCTTTCAAATCTTCCCAAAATTCTTACTCAACTAGATAGTTTTATTAGGAAGGTTTTGAACTCAAACCCAACTCAAAACAACACTGTTAACACCTCTGAATGTTCATTATACAGAAGCTAGAAAATGTAGAAAACTGTAAACACCAAATCTGTACAACCCCTCTTAATGTTCCCTTTTTGGTTATAAATCAGTTTCCAATCCTTCCTGGAGTTTTTATCCAACTAGCTAGGTGTATTAGGGAAATCTTAAACTAAAACCCAACTTAAAACAGCACTGCTAACCCATTCGAAAGTTCATTTTACAGAACCTAATTTTGCAGAAAAACTGAAACAGGAAACTGATATATTCTCTTCTATCCTCTTTTCTTTGTTCACTAATCTGCTCCCTATTTACCCCAAGGCGTTTAAACTGAGTTAGATGCATTAACAAGGTTCCAACCTCTTAATCCACTCTCTGCAACCCCTCATACCTCTCTATAACACAATTATACAGAAAACAATTTTCAGAAAACAAAACACAAAAACTGATAACTTTCTCTCCTGTTTCTTTTCTGTTGGGTATTAATCTGTCTTTTGATCTGTCCCATGTGCTCCCTTACTTAATTACGTGTTTAGCTTATGTTTTAAGCCCACACAACTACCTAGACAAATCGTAGTATCCTCACTGGTGTATTCAGTATACTGGAACAGAAAGACCTGCAGGAGACTGAGGTTATGAGTTGGTATATATATATATATATATCTCTTCCTTTTTCCTGACTTTCTGTTTCAGTTATTAATTTGGTTTCTAGTTCTCCCTCATGTCTAGATATTTGATTAAACGTCTTGCTATAGTTATAACTTTAAACAGACCCAAAACATCTTTGGTAATAGCTACTGAAAAGTCTAATACTGAAGCTGTGAAAAATCTGGACAAAACTGAAACAGAACTTACCTTTTAATTCACTTAACTCCAGTCTTTTACTTATCTATCTGACTCTCAATCTTCCAAATATACATATTCCCTTAGTTCAGTATGTTAGCGATATAGTAGACCCATTATCAAGCCACTGCAGCTCCTCTAATCTCTCTGGAATTTGTTTATACAGAGAGCAACACTACAGAAAGCTAAATTACTAAAACAGTAATCTGATTTGTTTTATTCCATCATTCATTTTTGTTGCTTTGTTTCTGTCATCCAATCTACCTCTTAGTTTTCCCCAGCTTGTTGAGTTACTTAGTTATGTGTTTCAATTAACTCTTAACTTCAAAAACAACCCAAGGCAACCAGGACTACGCATCTGAACATCTGTTACACAGAACTTGAAAAGCTGAAACTGATCTTTCTTTTCTCTTCTATTTTCTTTTCTTATTGTTCCTTGATCATGTTTTTACTTCTGCCCAGATGTGTCCCCACTTACTAAGAGTTGTATCAGAAGTTTAAGTCCAAAGTTAACCCACAACAACAAGACTATATCCTGAGAAGTTACTATACAGATAACACATTTTTTTTTCAGAAATTGAAGTTGATGCTCCCTTCTTCTGTTTCATTCTTGCTTTTCAATCTCACTTCAGTTTCCCCCCACACCTCTCCACGTAGTCTCATATGCTAGCAACCTTTCAACCCCAAGACTAACCCAAACCACAGGACAATACCTCTGAAACATGGCTGCACAAAACTGACCCATCTGAGAACTGACACCTTAAAACCCGAAAACTGAATCTGAGAGATATGTAACTGGTTTATTCTTCTTCTCTTAATGCATCAGATTGGGTTCTTGTTTTCCCTCAACTGCTTTAGTGACTTAGTTAGGTATCTTGTTAAAGTCCTAGCTGTATTTTAAACTCAGAAGCAACTTGTTAAATTTACAGAAGCTTATACCGAGGCAAACAGCTTCAGAAATTGAAAACTGAACTGAAGTATCCTTTTCTGTTATTATTTTCCTTCTGTCTCTTTTTTTTGTCTTTTCATTCAGTTAAGTGTTTTAGATTCATTGATGGATCACTACCCAACTCCACATCACTCCTGGAAAGTTGGCATACAGAAGAACACCACTACAGAAACTGAAATAATTAACAACTTCACTTGACAGGTTGTATTTTTTTTTATCATGCACCCTGTTAAATGTAGCTACGAATTTTAATGAGCAGAGGGGCTTCAGGGTTAGTCTTTACCTTGGTGGACCCTTTTCGCTAGGTGGAGTTTCCAAGCCTTGGTCACTCAGTAACAAACTGGGAAGGGTGATCAGTTGTTAGGCCATGTCATAACCAGAAAGGAAGAAAAATTTGTTTCAGTTTTACCTTACTATTTTTTTTAACATTGATTTGCTTCAGGTTTCGGAACTGAAACACACCAGGTCGCCTTGCAGCAGAGAGTTAGGAAGGCTTGAGTTACTGGTCAAGAAGTGAAGGTTTCAGACACAGATAAAAATCGGAACAAGGAAATAACAGAAGAGGCTCACCGTAGAATTCATCGTGAGCTGATGTGCAAGCCAACATACAGATGCTTCGTAGACTGAAGTTAAAGCCAGGGTGCTGATATTTCGGTTCCAACAGAGAAAGTTTGAGCTCCCTTGCTCAATCTGGTGCGCAAGTGCAGAAGTTTCAGGGATAAATAGCATGCAGAGGAGAGGAGACATTGTTATGTCTCATGCACGCGGGAAGGGAGTCAGACATAGTGTTCTCAGCATCAAACAGGGAGGAGAAATGCAGTTTTCTGGTGAGTTTCCCTCACCTTGTAGTTCGAGAGGATATTTCTTCAATCGTTGTCACTTCCTGCTGGATTTTGGGACTTCAAGAGGGTGTTCAAACCTTGGAAAAAAAACAAGGAAAACTGGTAAGGGAAAGGACTGTTTCCCATGCCAGAAGACGTGAGTAATACAAATGGAGAAGATGGTTGTTTACCATGGTCTGGTGCAGTTTCTTTTTGCTTCTGTTTAACCGAGGAGGAAGAGTGTACCCTAGGCACCTGAGTTGTGGCTGGCGTGAGTATGCAAGTGAGGAGACGAGCTGTTGTGGTAGTTTGTTTATTTTTTTCCTCTAAGGCGTGCGCATGGAACAGAGGAAAAGAGGAAGGGAAACACCTGCTTCAGTCGAGACTAGAAAATGATGTTGCTGGTGTGGATGTTGAAACCGACAAGAATGGGATGGGGTAGTTGAGCATGAGCAGCACTTGCAGGTGGGGGCACTTAGTGCAGCGTACTGCTCCAGAAATCAAAAGCAAGAGGTGCAGGAGTTTGAAACGGGAACACCTCTGATGTGTGAAAGTTTGAGACAGAGTCATCCGACTGTCTGTTTTTTTTCTCTTTCTGTAACTATAAACCACTGGGCAACATGGAAGTATGGGCAGGAGGGAATAATTTCGGTATTGATGTAAGAATTTGTAAGCTGCAAGGGAATAAGTGGCATGGTGAAAACTAAAGGGAATAGAAAGTGCTGCGGTACCATGACTTATATCAGCAACATGTCGCGGTCACTGTGAGCACCGATGAAGTGTGACGGTTTGGGGATGTCCTAGCTGATTCAAGATGTTATTCGAGATTGAGGAGTTGTACCAAGGTTCTGGATATAACTACCTGATTTCGGATTGCACAAGACCACCTCGGTCTAGTTTTTTTTTTTTGTAGTTTCAGCAGTAGTTGAACTACTAGTCTAATTAGGTCGGTTTTGATACCGAATTTGAGCACAGCTCAACCGGTTAAGATGTTTAAGGGGTATACGAGAGGTACGGAGTTCGAACCTTAGCGGGAGTGTATTTGCTCCCTTTTTCTTTTCCTCTCTTTTTCTTTGTATATGCTATATACATGTTTATTTATATGTATATAAGCGACTATATAATATGTCGCGTTATTACTTTTATACGTTGCTAGTCAATTAGACGTACATGTATATTTATATACGCCCCCCTTTTATTTTGTCGCGTTTTAGTTATATGTAACTATGCGACGTTATTATTTATCATATACGACGTTGTAATATTGTAACACTTCGTATATGTATTTTCATAGACGTACATATATAAGTACGTGACCGTATTAATACAATACGTTACATGTAGATACCAAGTTTAATTGTTCGTACATTATTATACGTCCGGCTTATGAAACGCGACCGGGTGATGTCCTCGCGTTTATGATTTTATGCATTTAATTCGTTTAGGGGTGTTTCATTTTGAGGAGCCACGAGTTAGTAATCTTAAAAGTGGATAAAATGACCATCTAAATCAATTGATGGCAGTGCTAAAATCATAGCACAACCAGGGACGATTTTTGAGACAAAAAGATACCTAAAATCAGCATTTTTACCTTAAAACTTTCACCTTTTACCATAATAAAAATGTACCAATTAAATGCTGGAACCTATTACACATATTAGTATGGTCTTAGTACAATATAGTGTAACAAAAATCAAATGAAAAATTAATCTCATTTGATCCCCAATCCATGCGTTATTTAAGGTGGTATTTGGCTAAGTTTGACTTAAAATTTTTTTATTTGATGTTGAATATCATGTCACCCACCGAATGATAATGTACTAGGCATGTGCAATCTGATAAAGCCTTCTCCATTACGTGTGCCTGCATGAGAACAATAACAAAGAATAGCTTAGCTGAAAAATAATGAAATGAAATGGAAATCTAGTCACACCTTAACTAGTTAATTAAACAAGTGAATCAAGTTGGATTATTGGCATGTGCTGTAGCCTTGGTGCCGATCAGGTATAGGTAAGTGGGAGTTGAGTGCTCTATGAGTGCTAATTAATTAACCAAGTTAGACAAGAACCTAACTAACATTATTACAACAAAGGAATTAAACTTACCTATGTGCTCCATTACCGTAAGGGTCTGCTTGGTAGGTGGGTATGAGAATTAGTGGGAATGGGAATAGAAATATTAGGAATGGGTATGGGAATGTAGGGAATGGGAATGGTTTAGTGTATTTCCATTCCCTTGGTTGGTAACTACAAACTGTCAATGAGAAACAAATTCATTGTTATTCCCATGCTTGGTAGGTTATACACATAATTTGATATATTTGTTAATTAAATAATTATGCTAAATATTTTATAATTACAGTGAATAAAAATATTATAAAAAATAATATAAAAGCATTTAGGTCAAGTTTAAATTATTCTTTAACATATAAAATAAAACATAACATTGGGATTATCAATGAAATGTTTGTAACAAAAGAAAAACATAAATTAATGGATACACTACCATAAAAATTAAGTTAAAGACCACTTATTTTCTAGAAGTCACTTGAAACCTAAAAACTCAAAATAACAAACAAATTGTATTATGGATTAGACTCGATTTGTTGTTTGGCATATACGATTTTCATCTCATCATCCATGTTAAAAAACAAATCCATCTTCGCATCATCAAGACCAATAATACTAGCAGCCTTGACAACGTCGGTCGTAGTAAACAATGCATCTTCTCTTGAAATTGCTTTCAACATTGGAAGCAAATTTTTTCTTTGCTCCACCACTTCATGAACACTTACCATCTTTTGTTTTTCCATCTCGATAAGACTGCCAATAGACTTTGCCAGATGTGTAATGCTTTGCTCTACGACATCTTCGTTCTCAATCTTCTTCCTTTTTCTTTTCAAACTCTTATTTTTTATTCCTTGATCATTATTTCTAGGAATAGATAGATCTGGGTCGTCATCCTCAACGTCATCATCAATATCAATATTTGTATCCTTGGTTAGGTCAACCACTGGTTCATCACCAGGACCACGAGCTTTCACTCCTGTAGCTCTATCCTTGGCATATATCTCACACAATTTTTCAAAATGAGGAAACTGTTTTCCATACAAAGCCTTTGCTCCAGGACGACTCTGTAGTTTGAAATAAAGACACATATTTCAATATATAAAAAGTACCATAAAAATAAAGCATAAAAAATTGAAACAACTTCATACCTTTGCCCAACCAATGAAAAGATCCTTGTTGCCTGTCACCATCTTCATTTCATCATCCCATCCAAATCCACTACCATTCTTTTGAATTTCTAGTATGTAAGCAAGTAAGTTTTTCAGAATCTTCACTTTTGATTTGATATGCGGGTTAGCTTTAATGGTGCATCCAGGGATTCTCGTAGCCATTTCCTTTTCAATGTATGTGTGATATCCATTTTTATGACCAGTGTCAACCTTCCAGCCAGTTTCATTCATTTCGTACAAAATATCAACAAGAACAACTTCCTCGTCTGGAGTCCATAATCTTTTATTTTTTCCTCGTCCTCTCTCAATTTCTTCTTGTTGTTCAACTGCTGCTGATTGGGTATCCATCTTACACAAATAAAATAAGCATTTTGATTAATCAAAAGATGGAATATAAAATAGGAAACATCAATCAATAAGCAATGTTTTATTAATCAAATAATAACTAAAGAGCTCAAACAAGTTTAGCATCAAATGTGAAACAACGTTTAAAGAAATAACTAATAATTTATTTATAAAAATCTATAGTTTCGTAGCTAAAAATCACTACATAACATAAATCACTAATGTTGCCGTGTTTGTCTTCTTGTTCTCCAAGCATTGAACATTTCTTCAGCTAAACTGTCTCTCCATGCTGTCCATTGTGTTGACGCCTCAACGGTGTCAATATATTCTCCATCTTCACCATTGTTTTGCGTGACAGCACCCAATTGTGCTTCAAATGGATCGTAGCTCATTTGTTGTCTTATAAGGTTATGTAGATAGCAGCATGCTAGAATTATATCTATTTGAGTATCAATTGGATAATAGCAGTGGTTCCTCATGATACCCCATCGCAACTTTAACAAACCAAATGTTCTCTCAATTACATTCCTGGCTGATGAATGTTTCATATTAAAGTACTCATGTGCAGTAGCAGGTTGGCTCCCGTCCCTCCAATCATTGAGATGATAACGTTGACCCCTATAAGGAGCTAAAAATCCTTCACAATTCCTATATCCCGCATCAACAAGGTAGTATTGACCTATATATAAACTAAGACTTATTAGTATACATATATAATATCCACCTATGGCTAAATGTTGTAAAGGGTCGCACCTCGAGGAACTTTCAAACCATTTGGTCTAGATAATGCATCTCGTAATATTCTAGCATCTGCTGCTGATCCTTCCCAACCAGGTAGCACATATATAAACTGCATATCTGGAGCACATACACCAAGCATGTTTGTAGCTATCTTCTGTTTTCTTGTACGATATCTTGCCTTATCAGCAACTGGGACTTTCACTTCGATATAAGTCCCATCCAAAGCTCCCAAACAATTCTAAAGTATACGTAAATTTATGTCATATATATATTACCACTTTTTTTAATAATAATTATTCAAATTTATAATTATACCTTAAACCACTTCCACCTTTCATCTCCACTTTCGTCATCTATGGGCTCCGGGGTTTTCAGCAAAACATTCCAAAGCTTCAGCACTGCTCTCATGTAACACCCCAACTAATTCAACACACTAAACAACACATTGCAGCGGAAATCTCAACTCATAACATCACTTAACCCGTTGGTGTTACACGCCGTTAGCCACCCACGTGGCTAACAAGGCTAACATACATACATCGTACCGGTCTGATGGACTAAACTCCCAAGCAACTACACATTAATCCCGTTCCATGTCCAACATTCATTATACACTTACATTACAACTGTACCGAGTAATTACCAACTAGCGCCGATACAATTTCGGTCTTACTACACCTATAATATATCCACAATTCTCATGACTACCACATACAAACGACTACCCCGTCCTACTCTCGAACGGCTTCCAGTTCCTTGTACCTGAAAAGTATGGGAGCCCCCAAAGGGGGTCAGCACCTTTGCTGGTATGGTAATCCCGCAGCCCACATGCTACCGGGCCACGCACAACTATTTGTCGTCTTAGCATGCGGTTGATTTATTTCAAACATGCACAAACTCACACACATATCATGCTTATAAGCAAACATCCATTAATAGAATACATACACAAGGTTAGCACACTCAACATAACAACACACTTCACTTTATAACATACACAACTTAATTTCACCCTTCTTAGAGTACATGAACTTCATTTAGGGAGTGCCGGGGTGATATAAGCCCGAGCACAACATACATACATTTTCTTTACTTGAGTGGCGGCCTCATATAGGACCGTACACAACATACACAATTTCCCCCTAGCTCCAATAGTGATGAGGTAGGTAAGCCTTGGTTAAGCTTGTGGGTGGTTGTAATTCAAGGAGGAAGAACAACCGTAACATAACAAAGAGGGAGTCGAAGCGAACTTAGGCTTCAACACCCTACCAACATTGTACATAATTTCCCTCCTAGCCCGATGTGGAGGTCGGGTAGGTAAGCTTTGGCTAAGCTAGTGGGAGGTCGAAATCCAATGAAGGAAAACAACCCTAACATAACAGGATGGGAGTTAATTCTCATATATGTATTAACTCCCAAACAACACGCGCGACCGGAACAACCGGATTCCTCTCCATACATAACATATACTTATTAGTTAGAGGTTCCCTTATGGAACTTATCACATACACACTTCACATAGTGTTACTAACTCGGTTAGACACATAAGGGGTGTAATATCCCTTTTGACAAACATGGATATGTATCCAATAACAACAAAAACATATCCAACAAGCCACAAACATCACACATAATCACAACATACACTAACGCACGGATAGCCGTAGTTAGAACGTTCCCATGGGTTGGGACGTTTATTCCGAATACCGATCACTTATGTGAACCTAAGGTCGGTTAACTATTATTTAACACATAACTAAGGTTAAGCGGTATCGGAATTAGTTACGCCACAATAATGAATTACTGTAAACTCATTTCATGCTTTATCTTGCAAGGTGGCAAACACACAGAAAAACACATTGGCATACAAGCCGGTGTAATCCGGTAGGACACAGGTTGCAAGAAAACCATACCTTACACCATGGGTTACTCTACCGTGTCCCCGAGGATTTACTCCAATGCGTCATCTCACGCTCCCCGGGTAGTTTTCAAACAACTGATAGTATTTCAAATGCTTTATTAACAACAAAATCTTACGGTAAGTAAACTTCTATTACTCCCGTACTTAACCCCGTTGTCCGTTATCCTTAACTTATTTATGTGATTTTAAGTTCACAACTTACACATTCACTCTCATACTTGTTTATACTTCCAATGGCCTTTTAAACTCACCAAACAAGGCCTAATCAACATCTAAAACCATTACCATTCACTTCCCCATCATAACAACACTTAAAAACACATTTTGTTGCATTTTTGAACTGGTCCGGGTTTGTGTCCGGGGTTACAAACCCGGACCAACCACGGATTTCAGTTTCTGGACAAATCTTCATGTGGTCCGGGTTTGTGTCCGGGTTTACAAACCCGGACCACCCCCTGGGATGGTTTTCTGCCTTGTTTTTGCTATCGTCCGGGTTTGCAAACGGATTTGCAACCCGGACCACCTCTGGAACTGTCAAAATTTACAGTTTTTGAGCAGTTTTCAACCCCTAATTCACCTCTAATCATCTCCTAAACTTTCCACATGTTTCCTACATGTTTAAACACACTAAAACATGCACTAAGCCACTTCAAAACATAGGTCCATTCCTTACTCAAATTTCTTGCTCCCATTCTTAATTTTCCATTCTCTGTTACACTTATGCCACTTGTGCTAGATTTTCACCTCTGGCAATTTTGCATTTGTTCTACTCCATTTGACCATTCCAAATCCTCTAAGACAATGCACTTCTCTTCTAGAGATTCATGCCTCATTCTTAAAGTCTCAAATCCTCTTGTTCCCAAAACTCCTAAGGCACTTAAACAATATCTTTTGCTACAGATTTTGCACAAACCTTCTGTACTTAAACAAGCATTCCCCAAGTGGTCTACTAACTCAAATCAATTCCCAACAACACCTAGTTAACACTTAAATCCTTCCAGCTCACATCACCATCCAAGCTCTTACATTTCTACCGAAATTTTGCCATGACCTCCCCATAAATCTACATACTCCCAATCATCAAATCTCACCAATTTCATTCCTAGTCTAGCCACACCCTCAAAAGGGTCCTACCAGCACATAATGTATTCACATAATATCCAAAAACAATATAACTCAACTCTCAAATCTTTGGCACTTAGGCCCTTAAATCAAACCAACATTTCAATATCCAACTAACCACAATCAAGCACATCATTGCTCCAGATTTTATTTCATCTGTTTTTTCCCAAACCCAATTCTAAAACAAATAATATAGGCATTTAAGGTAGATCCCTTACCTTAATTTACAAGTCTCACATAAGTCCTCTTGTTCCTCATCTTCTCCAAAAATCGGTTAAGAGGGTATGGGGTTTCCAAACTCCCATAACATCCAAGAACACAAAAACACACTCAATTAATTATCTAAACCCTGGAATATTCAATTCAATCAAAGGGCTAGAACACAAAGTTAGGGTTTACCTTTGTGAAGCTTTCAAGGGGATTTTCACCCTTGAATCAAGAGGGAAGCTTCTCCACCATTGAAGGGTCAATTTGGAGTTCAAGAACAAGGAGAAAAAACAAGGCATCACAAAGGGGTAAAAATCGGTCACCAAGGAGAGAGAACAAGAATGAGTTTTTCAATGAAATTTTTACCTTAGAAGAAAGAGGAGACTCCAAGCTACAAGGTGATGTGCTTTTCTCTTCAAATGGGGAAAACCCATAAAAATGAAACTCATCCTTTTCGAATTTTGGAAAGAGAGATGTGTAGGGCTTGATGAGGGGAACACAATATGTGTTTGTTTTTTATTTGGAGCATTTATGTGGCTTGAGCATGGGAGAGAAGTTGGAGAAGCCATGGGTGTGGGTGGTGAGCTCAAGAACGGCAGCAACCAGAGGGAGAGAGGAGAAATCGCTGGGAAGGAAGGAAAGGGAGGAAAGAGAAGAGAGGAAAAAGAAATAAAGGAGGAAATAGAGTGTGGTGGGGTATAAGTTACTTTTTGCTTTTTGACTTATTTAATTAGTTAACTAGTCATGTGTGAGGGGCTATCTACATTAATAAAACCGGCCCACATAACTGTTACAGGCTGGAGCGTTTTTCGTCGTTTACAGAAAACGCTCGTTAATTTACCCGGTTTAGCACTATTCACTAACCGGGCTCGTTTTCCGGATTTTCTCGTTTATTTAATTTTAATGGTTATTATACTCCCATTAATGTTTATTTATAGTTATGTGATCAACTATAATTTTTTACGGGGTCATCTGACTGTTTAAAGTCACGTTTTCGGGTTTTCTCGAAAAACGCGCTTTAAGACTCCGTTAGCGTTTTAACGCATCGTTTAAATCCGTTTTCTTCCGGAATTTTTCCCACATGCTCTTAGTGTGTAATTAAGGTATAAAAATATATTTATAACCCTAATAAAGGTTATGTACCTCCTAAAATAATTAAATACGCGGTTTCACATTTTGTGACTTTTACGCATTTTCTTTTTCTTTTTGGTTTTCATTTCTTCACCAATGATCTTAAGGACTTATTTAGCCTTAGAAAATTATAATTACATAATTAATTAACATATTAAGGTTTGGGGTATTTCAAAAATAGATGGCGAGACATAGCTTCTGAGGTAGCACAGTCAGATGATCCTACTCTGATTGCGAGATGTTACAGTCAACTCCAAAACTTCCTTCACCCAGATATGGTGTGCCAATTAGGAGAGCCGTTGGAACAGGTTGGGATTGGCAGACCTACCGGGCCCTCAAGATCAAACCGACGGGAACCTTCGTCTTGGGAGCGTAACCGACCAAGGGCAGGCCAGTCAGAAGGAGCGCCATCAAATAGAAGATCTCGTAATAGAAGATCATCAAATCCGAGTCGATTCCAGCCCTTTGACAACTTCCCATACTACCAGAATTTCAACCCCAACCTATATCAATATATGACTGGGTATATTGATGTTCGTGGAGATGGGAATTGTGGTTTCAGGGTCATTGCTGACTACCTATATTCAGACGAAGAGAGGTGGAAAGATGTCGTGTAGCATTGTACAATCACATGAAGAATTAAGCACCGGCGAATGGACTATACAAGGCCATTTTTAACGAAGGACCGTACAACGGCATGTTAAGAGCGCTTCATTGGAATTCAGGAGAGCCAGCACCTCAACATAAATGGATGCACACGGAAATGGGGTTGGTGATCGCGACAAAGTACACTTCGATAGTAGTTTTCTACTCTAGTCTATGGGGGTGCGGCAAGTGCCACATACCTTCCCATCGATAATTATACCGATCGTGATAGCCCAAGAGGAGAGATCCACATAGGAATTTGCCCCCAGGGTCATTTCATAAGGTTCGGCATGGTTCAAGACTCCCCACTCCCCTCTGTCTATCCGCAGTGGTTCACTTATAGAGATCCAAACACTGTCGGACCTTGGATTCATCAATTACAATCTAGGTTAGATAGTTGGATCAACGTTGTACCTTAGTTTTTCTTTAACTTAGTTGTTGTAACTTAGTCTTCTTTAACTTAGTTGTTGTAAAGTTGTTGTTGTTGTAACTTAGTTTTTCTATAAATTAGTTGTTGTAACTTAGTTTCTCTTTAACTTAGTTGTTGTTTTACTCATATTGACTTAAATTTGGTTATTCAAACATCTATTATTTCAAAAAAAAGTGTCTCCCGTAACATTCAAACTTATTCAACTAAGTTTGGTGAAAAAAAAATTTGTACTGCGAATAGTAAAGTATTTGCTATTCGCAGTACAAATTAATTTTAAGTCAAAGAATTAATATAAACACATAAAAATGTAATATAAACACATAAAAAATGTAATCCAACACTTTTTTACAAAAAAAAAGGTTCCTGTATTGTTCCAACAAAAAGTAACTAGTAAAAATTCGCTACTAATCAACTACAAAGTACTTCGGTAAATTTACTTTCCGATATCATTTTTTGAAAAAAAAAAAACACAGCGACACATCATTACATGTGTACAACGTCAATATGAATTAAAAAAATTTTGTACTGCGGTGATTAGTAATTTTGTACTGCGAATAGCAACCCCCTATAATAATCCCCCTTTGTTATTTATTCACAAATCTTTTACTAAAGACTTGTCTTAATGTTACACCATATGTTTATACATTATAGGGTTCCTTGTAACATAAGGTTTCTAGGCATATATTATACTTCCTAAATTTCCAATTTAATCTCATTATTTTATGTGATTATTTATAAGGTATAATTAATATCATATATACATACATTGCATTCTTTTACTTTTCACTCAATAATTCCTTAGTAAAATCCCAAATAATTTCCAGGACAATTTATCCCAAAATTAACACTTACTTTCTTCTTTTTTTCTACCCTACTTTGTATAATTACCGTCTTACCCCTCCAGGTAATTAAATATGCATTTAACTCCCAATCCTTTTGTATCTTATTTTTTAAATCCTATTCCCACCCAACTTTTGGTCAACCCATTAATCCCACCTAACTTTGACCAAATTACCAAAACAACCTTCAGATTTTATTTATTTACACTTTTTACCCCAAACTTTTGGAAAATACCAATTATACCCCTAAACAACTTTTAAACCACCATAATTCCTATTTTATCCCAGATTTCACCAAAACTCTTTATTTAAATTCGTAAGTATTTTTATACCAATATTTTAAGGGCTCCAAAATTACCAAATTACCCTTTTCACACCAGATTTTAAATCCTACCCTTTTATTATTATAACCTTAACTTTTAGAGGTTTTTAATACACCAAAATACTCATAAAATTACCCAAATCACCTAGATAAATTCTAAAATTATTTATACACTTATAATATACCAAAATTCTCATAATATTACTTATACACCTCGGCAATTTTATTTATTTATCAAATAGTTTTGTAAATTACATTTCCACCCTTAAACCTTATAAACTTATTATTTTATGTACTTAAATATTTATTAAGCTACCTAAATGTTTCTAACATTTTAATACATCATATTAGGCTTATAATATACCAATTAAACTCTTTTATTCTCGGCCATATAATTAGCCACTAATCAATTCACTTAAAATTCTTAAAATCAACCCTTAAGTTATGTTATTAACTTTATTTACCCAAACCAAGTATTTAGGACCTAATACCCACGGATTTGATTTATTAACTAGGTAAATAATAATTTGAAGTGTTGATACTTAACTTAAACATTAGATCTAGGTAATTACACAAGGATTAGTAAATTACCTTCTTGATTTCTCTTGGATCTTGGGTACCTAAGCTTGGTTGATACTCCCACCAATCCGGCACTATCAAGAAGTGTAAGATCCCACAAGATTCAAGGTCTTAAAGTCCTAACCAAGCTTTAAGGAATTACTTAAGTTTAAAGCACAAAACATGTGCTAAAGATTATGTATTACCTTGATCACTCAAATTGAGTTGTGAAGGGTTATGAACACGGCCTTGCCTAGGAGAAGAACTTAATTTTAGCTCTTGAATTGTTCTTAAGGTAAAACTTGATGATAGCTCCTAAAAACCTTATACACTAAGATTTACCTTAGGTTAAAGATTACTACACCCACGGCCACTCTTAGGGTTGATGAACTCCTTGAAAACCTTGGAGAAAAAAGAAGAATTTGATGGAGAGAAATCAATGGATTTCGGCCATGAACATAGTTAGGGTAAAAGATGGAGTTTTAGGCATTTTTCTTACCTTTAGCATTCAAGAAGCTTTCTTTGGTAAATCTCTTGATAACCCACGACCTCCTAGCTTAAATTGGTGTATGATTTCATGCTTTATCATTGGATAAAGACAAAGGTAGCTCCTTGGTGAGTAACAACCGAAATTTACTAAGAAAGGAGGTAAAAGATGGAATTTAACTATCATAACTTCAAGAACACCTTACCATGGAGTTCTTACCTTGGGAATAAGTCTATGAACGTGGAAGAGGTAGCCAAGGCAGACCCAAATCAGCAATGGCTAGATATGGGAGCAAGAGTGGAAGAATTAGGTAAGAAAAAGTGGTTTTAGTGGAGCACTTGTGTCTAATGGAGTTTAAGTGGGAAATTAATGGAGCACTACTGTCTCCTGGTGGGTTGAGGTCGGCAGAAATCAGGGACAAGGGATGGTAGTGGCTAATGATGTTAATTAAGTGGTTAAGTTAGGTAAGATTTATAAACAAATAAGGTATTTCTAATGCCCAAAATCGGCAGCTATAGACCAGGGTTTCTCATGTTGACTTGACTTGATTTAGGTGGTCAAAGAATGAACATTTAATGACATAAATTCGTGGCCCATGAGAAACTACAAGGTAAGAGTGTAAAACACGTTTTCGGAACACCGTTTTGTGCTCCACGGGCATTTTTGTCCAATCTGAAAATTAATTTGTTCTAACCAGTTCCAAGTGTCCCTTGATCTTATTTAATGTTAATATAGACATTATAAGGTGTTACATTGAATTATATTGGGTTACTTTGACTCGTAACTCATTTCCCAGGGTTTCAGGTCATTTTCGGGCTAAAACGATGCTCTAAGCACTTCTCCCGGGAACTTTGTGTAATTTAGCAAAACTAGCTTGAGCATTATTCTTATAATGTTGAATAGTGATGGTAAGAACTCTAAGAATGAATTATATAGGGTTTCGTGCCACCTCGGCACTCCCTGAGGCATTCCTAGGCCTTTTCTCAGGTTATGGGGCCCACAAGGGTTCCTCCGAGCACTTTGCACTTATTTGGGAATTCTATCCAGGGACTTAAGTTCTAAGGGTCATAAAATGATCATTAGTTGACTTTATATGAGTTTTATAGCTTAGATAACTTGGTTAACCCAAGGTCCGGCTTACCGCACGTTTTTAGACCTTAAAGAGTTTAGGTGTGTTTTTAGCGCTTAAGCGTTTCTGAGCTTTCTTAGGGTTTGATAATCCCTCACAATAACCTTTAATTCCCCTTATTTAATTATTTAATGGTTAGGGGTATTTCATCCATGGCTTCTCCTCTCTTCTACCTCATGTTCTAGCCAACTCCATGCTCCAAATGCAAAATAAATTACATATTTGTACTCCCCTCACCAAGCTCTACATTTCTCTCTTTTCAAAATACAAAAATGATGAACTTCATCTCCATGGGTTTTTCCCATTTGAAAAGAAAATGGAATCAACTTGAAGCTTGGAGTCCCCTCTTCCATCTAAGGTAAAAAGATTCATGAAAAAATCATTTTCTCTCTTCTCTTTTGGTGGCCAATTTTCACCCCTTGTATTGCCTTGTTTTTCACTCTCTTTTGAGAATTATTCCAACCTTCCAATGGTGGTAGAATCATCTTCTTGAATCAAGGGTTAAAACCCCTCCTAAATCTCCAAAGGTAAACCCTAGAATTTTATGCTTTGAGTCATTGAATTAGAACTTTTCTAAGGGTTAGAAGTTTAATTATGTCCATTTTGTGTTCTTTGAGTATTAGGATGGAGTTTGGAAGCTCCATTGCCTAGACCGATAATGGATGGGAAAAGAGAAGAGGAGAATCCAGAAGAGGATTTGAATATTCAAGGTAAGAAAATCTACCTTAACTATTATCTTGATGTTTTATAATTCTTGGGAATGGGGAAAACCAAAAGAATGAACCCATAACTGGATGGAAATGTGTTTGGATGAAGTAGAGAGAATTTGTAAATTGTTGTGTGAAATAAGGGCCTTAGAGCCAAGTAAATTGAATATGCATTGATATTGTTGATTGTTGAATTTTGATTGGAAATTTGTGTGCTGGTAGGACCCTTTAAGGGTGTGGCTAGGTTAGGAATGAGAGAGGTGAGAATTGATGAATTTGGAGATGTTAGGTTTACGGGGAAATCATGGCGAAATTTCGGTAGAACCTAAGTGTTTTAGGTGACTTTGGAATGGGGGAACTTAGGTGTTCATTTGGGTAGATTAATAACCTTGGAATGGTATTTGGAGAACTAGGAGGAGAAGTGTAAAAATCTGTAGCAAGTTAATGTATTAGTGCCTTGGAGCTTTGGAGAGAAACTAGGTTGTGTAACATCGAAAGAAAAGGATGGACTTGGGAGTAGAGAGTGCATTTGTCTAGGATGGAATTGTAATGGTCAATAAGTAATTTGGTGAAGTTGGTAGAAGGTAGTAACCCACCAAGAGAAAGTTAGAAATGCACAAGTGTGCAAAGTGCAAAAATGCAAGAATGAAAATGTAGAAATTGAGCAAGAATTGAGCAAGGATTGGACCAATGATTTAAGGTAGTTTAAGGAGTGTTTTAGGTGTTTAAACATGTTTAAAACATGTGGAAAGCTTAGGGAATGATTAGGTGTGAATTAGGGGTTGAAATGGGGTTGAAAATTGACATTTTATCAGTTTTTTAGTAGGGTCCGGGACTTAGGGGTCGCACCAAGTCCCAGACCGATCATAAAAATGCACCGAGAGCGAAGACTGGTATTGGTCCGGGACCTTAGTCTAGGACCAAGTCCCGGACCAGGAGCAAAAACAGGCCGAGAGTAACTTAAAGCATTGGTCCGGGACTTTGGGTCCGGACCAAGTCCCGGACCACCCCCAAAAATGTGCCGAAAATTTTTTAAAGGGTTCTAAACGTTGGGGATTGATTGGTAATGCTTTTAGATGTTGTTAAGGCCTTGTTTGGTGATATGTAAAAGTCCTAAGAAGTGTAAACAAGTGTAGGAAATGAGTGAGAAGTAAGAACTTAAATTGACATGAGCAAAACTAAGTATAACGGGATAACGGGGTAAGTACGAGAGTAGTAATTATTTACCTACCGTAAAGTATTGTTGTTAATAGAACCATTTGACTTGTAATCAGCTGATCAAGTATGAATCGAGCAATGTGAGGTGACCCGGTAAAGTTAGACCATGGTGTAAGGTATGATGTTCTCATGCCCCGTATGCTTCCTTGGCTACTCTTATTTGTGTGTTTGTGTGCTATGTGATCACCTAAATAAGATTAAAAGCACGAATCAGACTTATTGCACCTTCTTGTATTTGCAATGAAGTGTTTCATGTTGAATTGTATTTGAACTGGAGTTTGTATAATTCATGAAATGTGTGAATGTGAATGAAGTGCTTGGATGCGAATGCATGCTATAGTTCGACTCATAGTTGAGTCTTGTTTGAGTAGTGACTCGTAGATAGAGTCGTTCCGCTAAGTAACTAAAACATGGGAACACACAAAAACTATCGAAATAAGAATAACGATAATGCAAACCTATGAACCCACTAGAAGATGAGAGTGTGTACGTGAAATACCCCAAACTTAGATATGGTGTTTAAGTGATAAACTAAGATATAAGGAGGCTAAATAATGCCTTAGAAACATTAAGAAACATTTTTAATCAAAGAAAACATAAGGAAACACCAAAAGAGCAGTTTAAGCAAAAACGTGCTCTAAGCTTGGAGAGACTTGGGTGAGCACCCAAATTTTCTAAGACCTTAGTAATATCCTAATGGTCATTTTAAGTCAATTACCAAAGAAAACCAAGCTCAAAAACAAGTTAAAACACAAATTGTGCTTTAAGGATCTTAAAGCACATTTTTGAAAAATTGTCTTAGGAAGGGGTTTTAAGTGGCTAAATGCCCATGATTACTCCTTAATTAACTTGTGTACTAATTAGTATCACATTAGGAAGTCTAAATCAATGGGAAATCAAAAATTTCACAAATATGTGCACTAATTTGTGAATAGTAACCAAATAGTGCCTAGTTTAGTCTTTAATCAATTAAGTCTAATTAATTGATCAAACAAGACCATGACCAGCCTAATTAATGAGGGGGCCGGTTTTCTAAGGGTGTGAGTCACCAAGAGTAGCCAATTAATGTTAGAAGAAAAAGAGAAAAGTAAGTGGTTACTATTTGCTTTTAAGGAATCAAATATCTTATATGCCATCTCTCTCCTCCTTTCTTCATTCTTCATCTTCTCCATCGATTTCTCTTGCTCTTTTCTTCTCTCTCACGTAAGAAGCAACCTCCATGCTAGCTCCATCTTCTTTTGCCCACATCTTGCTCATTTAAGCTCCAAAATCAAAACCAAGCACATATATCTCTTAGTTAGCTCAAGCTCTTTCTTTCTATCCTTCCAAAACTTCAAGATCCATTTTGGTGCCAAGGCAAACCGCCATTAGAGGGGAAACTCAAGCTTGGAGACTCCATTAGCTTCTCCATTCTCTTAAGGTAAAGAATATGTAAGAAAAATCTAGGTTTCCATCATTTTCTTCCATGTCCGAAAATTATCACTCATGGGGTTCCATTTTTATGCCTTGTTCTAGCTTGTTTTCTACTCTCCAAAGGATAAAGGAGGTCCTTCTTGCTTCATATCCAAGCTTGTCTTGAGAAACCAAGGTAAAACAATCAATTTAATACCTTAAAACACATTTTTAACCTAGGTTTTATTCCTTAAGGTTAGTGTGTGTTTAGTACTCATTGGAGTCATTGAATGTTGGTTAGAACATTGGCAAGGAGAACTTGGTTGGTGACCGAGATTGTTCAAGGAAAAAGTCTAAGGAGGAAAGTTTGTGAGCTTGTAAAAGAACAAGGTAAATTACTTACCTTAGGTGTTTTATTGTTTAAGGGGATGGGATTTAGATAGGTGATGAGTTTAGTGTAGAGTTTACATTGGGAAAGAACTATAAAACCTAGGAGAAACAATGACTATACTTGTGAACTTGTGACTAAGGAGCAAATGAGAAAAGGAGATAGTTTAAGAATGTCAAGGTGAATTATAAGAACATTTAAATTGCAATGGGAGCCTTGTTGTGTGTATTTGCAGGTCAAAGGCTATATATATTGAGGAAATTCAGTGTTTAAGATTTATGCATTTAAGGGCCTAAGAGCCAAGTCATTTAAGGGCCTAAGTGCCAAGCAATTTAAGTTTATGCACTATATTGTGATGTAGTGTAGTTTTGATGTTATGTGTGCTAAGGAGGTTTGGTGAAATTTGAATGTTGATAGCTATTTAATGGTGAGAAACTAAATGTTTTGTGTAACAATATACTAGAGAACCCATGGCAAAATTTAGTGAAGAACCTAAGTGTTTAAGATGTTCTAAGGAGATTTCATGACCAAGGTAGTACTAGGAACTTTAGAGGGTTGTTTGATGAAAAAGGGTGAGTTTAAGGTGTTTAATGAGTTATAATGATTAGGCATCATCATGGAGGATTTAGGAATCAAAGAATGTACTAGTGTATTTAGGACTTAGGCAAACATTGGTAAACAAGTAGGAGAAATAATGTGTTGATGGATGGAGGCATAAACTTGTGAGAAACTTTAAGTAGTTGCATAAAGGAGTTTTAGATGGTGAAAGATGCTTGGGAGATGATGTTATAGTGGTGAAGAAGCACTTGGCATAGTGGCTGTATTAGGTATGAACCACCACTTAGAAACCTAGTGAAAAACATTACAAGTGTTGGCATTATTATAAGGAGAATGCATAATGACTAAGGTGGATATTAGTGAGTGATTTAATGAGTTTTGTGGAGGGCTTAGGTGTATTTGAAGTGCCCAAATGAGGTTAGAACATACTAGGATATATGAGGTGAAGTTTGGAGTTAAATGGGAATTTAGAAACAAGGTCCTGGGGTCGACCGACCGTAGGGACCGGACCTGCAAGGTCGGTCGAGCTCAGTTTACACTACCGGAAAGAGTTTCTGGAATCGACCGAACTTGGGGACCGGACTTACAAGTTCGGTCGGGCTTGTATTTTGTGTACGAATTAAGTCTCTGGAATGGACCGACCTTGGGACCGGACTTACAAGGTCGGTCATGCCTAGAATTTTGTACGGGAATTGGTCTCTGGAATCGACCGAACTTGGGACCGGACTTACAAGTTCGGTCGGGCTTAAATTTCCCACGGGGAAAACTCTCGGGAATGGACTGACCTTGGGGACCGGACTTGCAAGGTCGGTCGGGGTAAAATTTTCAAACGGTAAAACGTCCTGGAATGGACCGACCTTGGGTAAGGTCGGTCGAGCCAAAAACACAAAAAAAAAAGAAATTTTAAATTCTAAAGATGATAATTGGTAGTAAGGTATGCCATTGGTAGGGTAATAATGATTAGGACCTAAGAACCTAAGGAATTAAGTTAAGTTAAGTATAAACCTTAAGTTTAAAGTTAAGTTATATTAATGGTGGTAAAGACTTAAGAGGGTATCGAATGGGAATCTTTAGGGATTAAGTGTCTTAAGTAAGGTGCAAATAACTAATGGCCTAAAAATGAATGAATGTTTTAGGTTTGTGAATTGGGACCCCGGAGAAGGTTAAACAAACGACAGTCGACGGTGAACGGTACAGTCTTTCTTGTGACCTGCTTGCTAACGAGGTGTCCCTCGGCTTGTGTGCTATTTGTTTGATATGACTAAGACAAGATAAAGCATGCAACCGGATATTAATGTTCTCGTTGTGTATGTGTTTTCTTTACACTAACCCACGAGGCTTAAGGATAGCTACTAACTAAGCTTGATACTTATTGAGTTAAGGAGAGGATTTGTACATTGGTGATTGTTGGTTAATACCCGTCAAGGTTTAACTAACACTTGGTATTTAAGACTTTCACTAACCGTAACTTGGGGTGGGAGTGAGGAATCCGGAATGGTACCGGCACATGTGTATTGGGGGAGGTCGGTATCTGAATCAGATCCGACTTCCGAATAAGACTTGTCCTCGGACTCGTCGCCTAGGGTCAACAAACCGACCCGACCACCCGGACTACTGTTTGAGGTGGGAGGCACATTAAGGATGGCGTGGGGGGATCAAGCCTACATCCCCAACAAATTAAGGAAGGTTGCTTATTGCTGGATAGTGCACTGCTACTGGCTAGGGTTAACCAAGCCCTACAAAAATAAGCAACCAATTAAGGGCTAACCAATCTAATAGTGGAACGGTTGGCAATATAAGTTAAGGAGATTGTGGATTAAGGAGTTAAGAACTAACTCACTTATTAAGGGAACGCCTGAGTCGTTCATTTGCATATGAGCTATTTATGTTCATTGTGGTTTGTTGTTTTATTGTTTCATATTATGATTGTGATGCTAATCAACTTCCATGCTATCGACAATTAGTCGTCGTAGCCCCGTTAGCTTGGGGGCCACGAGAGGGTCGTACCAGCATTCGTGCTGACCCCCTTTGGGGGCTGTTTTTACACTTGCAGGTAAGCGGCCCATGAAGTCACACCACGAGAGTAGGAGCGGGTAGCCCTAGGTGGGACTTTATTTTGAGTACGGGTAGCGCCTGTGCACCCGTCTGTTGATAGTTGAACTTGAGAAATTATGTGGTTTTGGAGATACTTAAACTCGGTTGGTGTATGTTTTGGATGTACGGTTGTAAATATTTAAGAACGGTATTTCTTGTTGATTAGACCGTGGCAAGGTCCTGGTATAGTTTTTTCCGCTGCGACGTTTATGTATTACTGTTAAGTTGCGATAACCACGAATGGCTTAGACGGGGTGTTACAAAAAGTGGTATCAGAGCGTAGTTACGCTCTGATCAAGAAATACCGGACATAAGAAACCACCGAGTTAGGATATAAGTTAAGAAATAAGTGACGGGTTAAGGGTGTGAGCTGTTAGTGTGAGTAGAGTCAGATGACCACTAATAAGTGTGGATCGTCTTTACCGTCTACGGACGTTATAAATTCGTTAACCGAAACAGTGGTGGATACGAATCTAATGTGAGTTGTGATTGTTCAGATGTCAGGAAGGAGAGGCCGAGGCCGTGGTCGAGGCGACGAGACTGAGATACCGGAAGGGCAGACGATCGCAGAGATCGTAGCTGCCGCCTTAGGGCACATGGGCTATCAGCCTGGTGTGGGTGCACCACCTCCACCGCCACACCCCGGGAACCGAATTGGGTGAAGAGCCTTGCAGACCTTCGACCCGCACATTTTAAGGGGGAGACCGATCCCGCCAAGCTCGAGGCGTACATCTCCGAGCTGGAGACCGCCTTTGAGACCCTTGACGTCCCTGCTGGGATCAAGGTGCGTCTAGCTGCGTTCTACCTGAAGGGGGCAGCAGGCGATTGGTGGAAGCTGGTGAGGGCCGAGCATGTGGCCAATCCAGAGTTCGGCTGGGAGCAGTACACCGCCTTGCTACGAGCAAAGTACTATCCCGCCCATGTCCAGACGAAGAAGCCTACAGTTGGATGCGCTCAAGCAGACCGACAAGATGACGGTGGACGAGTATTACACAGAGTTCACCGCCTTGCTCCGTCTTCTGCCAGGTCTTGGGTATTCAGACCAGATACTGGTGGACCGCTTCTATGGCGGGCTTAGCCATCGACTCCGCTACGGCATGGGGCCGACGAGCTATACTACCTTGCAGGTAATAAGAATGAGTAAGATATAATTAAGTGAATAAGATTTAGTTTGTGAGAAATAAGAGGAACTAATACCTTGGGAAGCAGGAGTGCTATCATGCCGCTGCTAAGGTTGAGATAACCGTCCAGCTGAGGGACGAGGACAATGCCAAGAGAAAGAATGCTGGGAAGAGTACAGAACACCAAGGGCAAGGTGGGTACAAGAAACAGAAGTACCAGCCTCAAGCCCAAAAGACCAGAACCAAAAAGGAAAGGAGGAAAAGGAGAAGGCTACTGATGAGCCACTGAAACTGACTTATGCTTATGCTGCTAAGCCCCTGCGCTCCAGGGCGCCAAAGGGTAAGGAAATACATCTTGAGTAAATAAGAATGGTTGACAACATTGAGACACAATCACTGATGCGATGCGTAATCAGGTACTGAGACTGGAAAGGAAACCGGAGGTGGCTACCAACGACACTACTATTGCCAGAGGTGCAAGGGGGACCACCCCGGAGTTGACTGCAGGGGGAATAAGGTGGAGTGTAATTTTTGCGGTGTACTCGGGCACCGGGCATATGAGTGCTACGGGAACCCGGAGAGTAAGAATTACAGACCCAGTTTTAAGATTAAGACTAAGACCGATCAGGGAGCTGGTTCTGACGGTCAGAAGGGGGCGCAGCAATCGGCGAGCAAGAACCCACGGGTAGCCCAGAAATCGGGACCCACACTACACTTGGTGGACCGGGACGATGAGCCTGAACCCTCATCGAGGCCAGGTACCGCTATAACCATTTAGTAATAAAATTGCCTGCTTACCGCATTACATGCATGCTTAGTGAATAAATAAGATAAGTGAGAAAGATAAGATTAGAATATAAGTAAGATATAACCTACTACCACCTTAGGAAGCTTCAACATCTGCTATCCAATGCCTTCTACACCTAACCCGGAGTACACCGACATCGAAACCATAGACTTTCCAACCGAACAATGTCAGGTTATCCGCCCAGGTATGATTTTATTAAGGGGATACCTGACACCCGAAGCGCAAATAGCCATCATCAGGAAATGCAATCAACTAGGAATGGGACCGGGAGGTTTTTATACACCGGAGTACCCAGGGGGAGCAAGAATGAAGTTAAAGATGATGAGCTTAGGCAAGGATTGGAATCCGTATGCCAAGACCTACCAAACCATGAGGACACAGGATGGAATCTCACCACCGGAAATACCCGAAGAATTCCATCCGGTAAATACACAAGTCATGGAGATCGCTCAGCAGTTGGAAGCTGAACCGGTTCCAGACATACAAGCAGACATTTGCATTGTAAACTTCTATGAGAAAGATGGGCGACTTGGACTACATCAGGACAAGGACGAGACAACGGAGTCTCTCGAACGAGGGATACCCGTAGTGTCTTGGTCCATAGGAGATGACGCTGAATTTTTGTACGGCGAGCAGAAGCGTGCGGACCGTGCTAATAAGTTAATACTTAAGTCAGGGGATGTATTAGTTATGGGAGGAGAGTCAAGGATGTTATACCATGGGATTAAGAGAATCAAGCTGAATACACACCGTCAGCAGTGATTAATGCGACGCATATGAAACCAGGGGTTAAACCTAACCTTTAGACAATATTAGCTATGTAACTTTTAGTGTGAGATAAGGAATGAGATGTAAGATCAAAGCACATGTTGTAACAGGATGGTTATGAATAAAATAACAGTGTTGTTCATATAAATTGTTACGACTCTTGTTATACCATCATACTCATGAAGCTTGTGAATACAATTAGGTCATGGACTCGGTACGGAAGGTGCGCTAAGCATACTTACAGAGGCACAGGCCGACGCCAGCGGTACTATCCTCACCGGCACCTTTCCGATTAATGGGATTGAGGCATCAGTTCTCTTCGACTCAGGGGCCTCGCATACCTTTGTCTCGGCATCTTTGCGAGAAGGTTGGGGCTAGACGCTGATGAGCTACCCGACTTCACGGTTACGCTCCCGTCTAAGGAGAAGGTTCGTTGCACTCGCTTACTACCGAGGAGCCATTGTCAGAATTAAGGGGGAAGACTTTCCAGTCAGTTTTATTGAGTTCAGGGAGTTGGGATTTGATGTTATCTTCGGGATGAACTGGTTGGAGCGGCACAAGGGTCGTATCCTCTGCGCCGAGCATAGATTGCTGCTCAGGAGCCCGTCTGGGGTAACAATATCATACCGCCAGAGGCCCAGAGAGCCTTCGACTAAGATCATCACCGCCATGGCAATGTATAAGGAGTTGAGGAGAAAGGAAGAAGTGTACCTCTGCTATGTACAAGACATAGAGAGAGACCCCGAGTTCGACCCCGACTTACCGGTAGTGTCGGAGTTCCCCGACCTATTTCCACGGGAACTGCCCGGCATGCCACCCACTCGGGAGGTAGAGTTCACCATCGAGCTGCTACCTGGTACCGGACCGATAGCCAAGGCACCATACCGCATGGCTCCGGCAGAGATGAATGAGTTAAAGGAACAAAAAGATTGTTAGACAAGGGTTATAAGACCAGTGTCACCATGGGGAGCGCCAGTTCTCTTCGTGAAGAAGAAGGATGGTAGTCTCCGCCTCTGCATCGACTACAGAGAGTTGAATGCAGTGACAGTGAAGAATAAGTACCCACTACCCCGCATTGACGATCTGTTCGATCAGTTGAAGGGAGCATCTGTGTTTTCCAAGATTGATCTCAGATCGGGGTATCATCAGATAGCCATTAAGGAGGGAGATATTGAGAAGACGGCATTCCGGACACGATACGGCCACTATGAGTTTACAGTGATGCCGTTCGGTTTGTCGAACGCACCGGCGAAGTTTATGGATCTGATGAACCGCTTGTTCCGGGAGCAGCTGGACAAGTCGGTTTGGTATTATGATGATATTGATATATTCGAAATCGAAGACTGAGCATGAGGAACACTGAGGAGAGTATTGGAGATATTGAGGGAGAACCAGCTATATGCTAAGTTCTCCAAGTGTGAGTTTTGGCTTGACCAGGTCTCTTTCCTAGGTCATGTCATCTCAGATGGGATCTCAGTGGATCCAGCAAAGATTGATGCCGTGCGTACTTGGCCAAGACCGAAGACTGTTACCGACATCCGGAGCTTTCTCGGTCTGGCAGGTTACCGGAGGTTTGTTAGGATTTCAGCAAGGTCGCAAACCGATGACCAGTCTGATGAAGAAAGATGCACCGTTCTTATGGACGGCTGACTGTGAGAGATCATTTCAGAGTTTGAAAGACTCACTGACCACTGCACCGGTTCTGACCATTCCAGACGGTACGAGGGCTTTGAGGTTTACTGTGATGCATCCGGCAGAGGGCTGGGTTGCGTGCTCATGCAACATGGCAAGGTGGTGGCATATGCCTCACGCCAGTTGAAGAAACATGAGGAGAACTACCCCACACATGATTTGGAGCTGGGAGCTGTAGTCTTCGCTTTGAAGATATGGCGCCACTACTTATACGGGGTTAGTGTGACGATCTACACCGATCATAAGAGCTTAAGATATATTACTCAGAAGGAGTTGAATCTCAGACAGAGGAGATGGTTAGAATTCTTGAAAGACTATGACATTGACCTCCAATACAAAGAGGGAAAGGCCAATGTTGTAGCGGACGCCCTGAGCCGTCGAGCACACTCACTCCATTCGCTAGTTCTTTCTCCAGCTTGGTTGATGAGGTGCGAGAGGCTTAGAGGACAGCTGAGTACATGAGAGAGGTCAGACAAAAGCTGGCAGATGGTACCTTTGAGGGTCAGAAATATGACTTCAGACTTCACGAGGATGATCTGATCAGACTTAAGGGCTGGTTATGCATACCACGGGGTAACATGGATTTGAAAGACCGTATACTTAGGGAATCACACTGTTCTTCAGTTTCCATCCATCCGGGAGCCTCTAAGATGTATAAAGTCATGAAGAGATACTTCTGGTGGTCGGGGATGAAGACAGATGTTACCGAGTTCGTCTTGAGGTGTCTCACTTGCCAGAAGGTGAAATTCTAGCACCGATGACCGGGCGGAATGGTACAATCGATGCAAGTTCCGGAATGGAAGTTCAATGATATCTCCATGGACTTTGTAGTTGGACTCCCACCTACTAGGGGAGGTCTCAACATGATATGGGTGGTGGTGGATCGCCTTACCAAAGTAGCCCGATTCATACCGATGAAGGACACTTGGAAGGTGACCAAATTGGCTGAGTTGTTTGAGAAAGAAATAATGAGGCATCACGGGATACCGAAGACCATAGTGTCAGATAGAGATACCAGATTCCTTTCGAGGTACTGGAGAGCTACTAGAGAAGCGTTGGGTACAGAACTCAAGTTGAGTACCGCGTTCCATCCTCAGACAGATGGTCAGACTGAGCGTACGATTCTGACACTCGAGGACATGCTGAGGGCATGTGCCTTGGACTTCCAGGGCAGTTGGATTGACAAATTGCATCTGATCGAGTTTTCATACAACAACAGCTATCACGCTTCGATCAAGATGGCACCTTTTCAAGCGTTGTACGGTAGACCATGTCGTACACCGCTCTGCTGGGATGAGTCGAGTGAGGCGGTCATTATAGGACCAGAATATTTAGAACAAGTTAAGGCTGAAGTTCTGCAAATCAGGGAGAATGTGAAAGCTGCTCAAGATAGGCAGAAGTCGTATGCTGATGTTCGACGACGAGACCTGGAGTTCGCAGTGGGCGACCAGGTATTTCTGCGAGTTTCACCAATGAAGGGTGTATTCAGATTTGGGCAGATGGGCAAATTAAGCCTGAAGTTTGTTGGTCCTTATGAGATTACGGAGCGGGTGGGCCCGGTTGCTTACAGGTTGAATTTACCTGCTAAACTGGGTAAAGTGCATGATGTTTTTCATGTTTCACAGCTAAAGAAATACATGCACCACCCCTCCCATGTGTTAGAACCTGAGAGGTTGACATTAGAACCGAATATGAGATCAGTGGAGGTTCCTCAGAGAATCTTGGATAGTAAGACTAGGGACACTCGCCATAAGTCAGTGCGACTGGTGAAGGTTCTCTGGTCTAACCAGGATGTCGAAGAGGCCACGTGGGAATTAGAGGATAAGATGAGGGCGAAGTACCCTTCTTTGTTTACTAACTAGATCGTCTGTATAGTGTACGGGGCGTACCCCTTTTTTTAAGGGGGGTAGAGCTTCCTCGCTTTTGAGTTAGGAAACGAACATGTTTGTCGTTTGTTTGTCGTTTGTTTGGTTGTGTCAGATGTGATTTTGTGTAAGTTGCTACACTTTGGTGATAAGTTTGAGTTATGTATAATACCTATGTATTGTATTTGTGATTGACCTTCGAGTCTTGAGATGTGTGAATGAGAATATAAGATGTGGTATTAAGATTAAGAAATTGAGTACCGTGAATGGTAAAGCATATATGTGAACTTTGAGGACAAAGTTCTTTTAAGGGGGTAGATTGAAATACCCCAAACTTAGATATGGTGTTTAAGTGATAAACTAAGATATAAGGAGGCTAAATAATGCCTTAGAAACATTAAGAAACATTTTTAATCAAAGAAAACATAAGGAAACACCAAAAGAGCAGTTTAAGCAAAAACGTGCTCTAAGCTTGGAGAGACTTGGGTGAGCACCCAAATATTGTTCTAAGACCTTAGTAATATCCTAATGGTCATTTTAAGTCAATTACCAAAGAAAACCAAGCTCAAAAACAAGTTAAAACACAAATTGTGCTTTAAGGACTCTTAAAGCTCATTTTTGAAAAATTGTCTTAGGAAGGGGTTTTAAGTGGCTAAATGCCCATTATCACTCCTTAATTAACTTGTGTACTAATTAGTATCACATTAGGAAGTCTAAATCAATGGGAAATCAAAAATTTCACAAATATGTGCACTAATTTGTGAATAGTAACCAAATAGTGCCTAGTTTAGTCTTTAATCAATTAAGTCTAATTAATTGGTCAAACAAGACCATGACCAGCCTAATTAATGAGGGGGGCGGTTTTCTAACGGTGTGAGTCACCAAGAGTAGCCAATTAATGTTAGAAGAAAAAGAGAAAAGTAAGTGGTTACTATTTGCTTTTAAGGAATCAAATATCTTATATGCCATCTCTCTCCTCCTTTCTTCATTCTTCATCTTCTCCATCAATTTCTCTTGCTCTCTTTCTTCTCTCTCACATAAGAAGCAACCTCCATGCTAGCTCCATCTTCTTTTGCCCACATCTAGCTCATTTAAGCTCCAAAATCAAAACCAAGCACATATATCTCTTAGTTAGCTCAAGCTCTTTCTTTAAATCCTTCCAAAACTTCAAGAGCTCCATTTTAGTGCCAAGGAAAACCGCCATTAGAGGGGGAAACTCAAGCTTAGAGACTCCATTAGCTTCTCCACTCTCTTAAGGTAAAGAATATGTAAGAAAATCTAGGTTTCCATCATTTTCTCTCCATGTCCGAAAATTATCACTCATGCGGTTCCATTTTTATGCCTTGTTCTAGCTTGTTTTCTACTCTCCAAAGGATAAAGGAGGTCCTTCTTGCTTCATATCCAAGCTTTTCTTGAGAAACCAAGGTAAAACAATCAATTTAATACCTTAAAACACATTTTTAACCTAGGTTTTTATTCCTTAAGGTTAGTGTGTTGTTTAGTACTCATTGGAGTCATTGAATGTTGGTTAGAACATTGGCAAGGAGAACTTGGTTGGTGACCGAGATTGTTCTAGGAAAAAGTCTAAGGAGGAAAGTTTGTGAGCTTGTAAAAGAACAAGGTAAATTACTTACCTTAGGGTGTTTTATTGTTTAAGGGGATGGGATTTAGATAGGTGATGAGTTTAGTGTAGAGTTTACATTAGGAAAGAACTATAAAAACCTAGGAGAAACAATGACTATACTTGTGAACTTGTGACTAAGGAGCAAATGAGAAAAGGAGATAGTTTAAGAATGTCAAGGTGAATTATAAGAACATTTAAATTGCAATGGGAGCCTTGTTGTGTGTATTTGCAGGTCAAAGGCTATATATATTGCGGAAATTCAGTGTTTAAGATTTATGCATTTAAGGGCCTAAGAGCCAAGTCATTTAAGGGCCTAAGTGCCAAGCAATTTTAAGTTTATGCACTATATTGTGATGTAGTGTAGTTTTGATGTTTTATGTGTGCTAAGGAGGTTTGGTGAAAATTTGAATGTTGATAGCTATTTAATGGTGAGAAGCTAAATGTTTTGTGTAACAATATACTAGAGAACCCATGGCAAAATTTAGTGAAGAACCTAAGTGTTTAAGATGTTCTAAGGAGATTTCATGACCAAGGTAGTACTAGGAAACTTTAGGGGTTGTTTTGATGAAAAAGGGTGAGTTTAAGGTGTTTTAATGAGTTATAATGATTTAGGCATCACCGTGGAGGATTTAGGAATCAAAAGAATGTACTAGTGTATTTAGGACTTAGGCAAACATTGGTAAACAAGTAGGAGAAAATAATGTGTTGATGGATGGAGGCATAAACTTGTGAAGAAACTTTAAGTAGTTGCATAAAGGAGTTTTAGATGGTGAAAGATGCTTGGGAGATGATGTTATAGTGGTGAGGAAGCACTTGGCATAGTGGCTGCATTAGGTATGAACCACCACTTAGAAATCTTGTGAAAAACATTACAAGTGTTGGCATTATTATAAGGAGGATGCATAATGACTAAGGTGGATATTAGTGAGTGATTTAATGAGTTTTGTGGAGGGCTTAGGGTGTATTTAAAGTGCCCAAATGAGGTTAGAACATACTAGGATATATGAGGTGAAGTTTGGAGTTAAATGGGAATTTAGAAACAAGGTCCTGGGGTCGACCGACCGTAGGGACCGGACCTGCAAGGTCGGTTGAGCTCAGTTTACACTACCGGAAAAAGTTTCTGGAATTGACCGAACTTGGGGACAGGACTTACAAGTTCGGTCGGGCTTGTATTTTGGGTACGAATTAAGTCTCTGGAATGGACCGGACTTGCAAGGTCGGTCATGCCTAGAATTTTGTACGGGAATTGGTCTCTAGAATCGACCGAACTTGGGACCGGACTTACAAGTTCGATCGGGCTTAAATTTCCCACGGGGAAAACTCTTGGGAATGGACCGACCTTGGTGACCGGACTTGCAAGGTCGTTCGGGGTAAAAATTTTCCAACAGTAATACGTCCTAGAATGGACCGACCTTGGGTAAGGTCGGTCGGTAAGATCGGTCGAGCCAAAATCACAAAAAAAAAGAAATTTTAAATTCTAAAGTTGATAATTGGTAGTAAGGTATGCCATTGGTAGGGTAATAATGATTAGGGACCTAAGAACCTAAGGAATTAAGTTAAGTTAAGTATAAACCTTAAGTTTAAAGTTAAGTTAATATGGTTAAGTGGTAAAGACTTAAGAGGGTATCGAATGGGAATCTTTAGGGATTAAGTGTCTTAAGTAAGGTGCAAATAACTAATGGCCTAAAAATGAATGAGTGTTTTAGGTTTGTGAATTGGGACCCTGGAGAAGGTTAAACAAACGACAGTCGACGGTGAACGGTACAGTCTTTCTTGTGACCTCTTGCTAACGGGTGTCCCCGTCTTGTGTGCTACCTGTTTGTTTGATAGGACTAATACAAGATAAAGCATGCAACCAATATTAATGTTCTCGTTGTTTGTTTTTTTCTTTACACTAACCCCAAGCTTAAGGATAGCTACTAACTAAGCTGATACTTATTGAGTTAAGGAGAGGATTTGTACATTGGTGATTGTTGGTTAATACCCGTCAAGGTTTAACTAACCTTGGATTTAAGACTTCTCACTAACCGTAACTTGGGGTGGGAGTGAGGAACCCGGAATGGTACCGCACATGTGTATTGGGGGAGGTTCGGTATCTGAATCAGATCCGACTTCCAATAAGACTGTCCTCGGACTCGTCGCCTAGGGTCAACAAACCGACCCGACCACCCGGACTCTGTTTGAGGTGGGAGGCACATTAAGGATGGCGTGGGGGATCAAGTCTACATCCCCAACAAATTAAGGAAGGTTCTTATTGCGGATAGTGCACTGCTACTGGGCAGGGTTAACCAACCCTACAAAATAAGCAACCCAATTAAGGGCTAACCAATCTAATAGTGGAACGGTTGGCAAATATAATAAGGAGCATTGTTGATCTGAGGATTAAAACTAACTCACTTATTAAGGAACGCCTGAGTCGTTCATTTGCATATGAGCTATTTAGTTCATGTGTTTGTTTTTTATTGCGTTTCATATTCTGCTTGTGATGCTATCACTTCCATGCATCGACAATTATCGTCGTAGCCCCGTTAGCTTGGGGGCCACGAGAGGGTCGTACCAGCATTCGTCTGACCCCTTTGGGGGCTGTTTTTACACTTGCAGGTAAGCGGCCCATGAAGTCACACCACAGAGTAGGAGCGGGTAGCCCCTAGTGGGACTTTTATTTTGAGTACGGGTAGCGCCTGTGCACCCGTCTGTTGATTATGAACTTCTGAAATGTTATGTGGTTTGGAGATACTTAAACTCGGTTGGTGTATGTATTTTGGATGTACGGTTGTAAATATTTAAGAAGCGGTATTCTTGTTGATTAGACCGTGGCAAGGTCCTGGTATTAGTTTGTTTCCACTGCGACGTTTATGTATTACTGTTAAGTTGCGATAACCACGAATGGCTTAAGACGGGGTGTTACAGTACGGGATTAGTAAACTCCCGATAACGGTTAGATAACCGAAATGAATAATCCACAAAACAATTATTAGTGGAAGTATATAAGGAACCTCTATTTAGAGGATTGATGGAAAGTCAAAGACATGAACTTTGAGAGAAGTAAGGAATGAAAAGGGATCTCCAAACCCCTTATAAAAAACATAGTCGACCCACAATGAGAGGATCCGACTAATGTAAAAAATGTCCCGAACATAAGAGTATTCGATACATTGGGGGAACCCTTAAATCTGAGAATACTAGACATTGGTAATTCCCTAAGCTAGTAGAGGATATCATGAGAGATACTTCTAGGCTAATCCATGGGATTGTAAAATAACTCCGAGAGAGGAGTGTTGGGAATTTGAGTAGTCCGGTAGAAACGGACATTTGAGTATTTGAGGAGCTAAGTATAGCTCCACTTGTATTTGTAACCCGGGGTGAGTCTTGTGTATGACTCTGTCCGGAGGTCATGGGTATGACTTAAAAGATACCCAGTAAGTATGTAATTGAGAAGCGAGAAGTAAGTATGTAATTGAGAAGCGAGAAGTGAGTATGTAATTGAGTTGCGAGAGGTAAGTATGTAGTTGAGAATCGAGAAGTAAGTATGCAATTGAGTAGTGAGGAGTGAGTATGTAATTGAGTATCGAGAGTAGAGAATTGAGTATGGAGAATCGAGATGGAGACTCGTAGTATTTATGAATCTAAGAGAGCTTGAGTAAAAGTAACCCAAGAGAGTGGGTAAGACAATGAAGAATTGAATAAGGCATGGTAAGGTAGAAACCCTCAAGGCCTAAGAGTAGGTTAAATTAAACTAACCACTTTGACGTGTGAGTTACTGTTTGTATCCTATGTTGAACACTGGTTGTGTTAATGTACATATATAATGAATGTTGTCTGCATGTTGATTGAATTAAAATGAATCGCATGTTCTCGACCAAAATAGTCGGCGTAAACCCGTTAGCACGCGGGGTATGCAAATTTCATATGCAGCAATTTGCTGAGCCCCTAGGGGCACCGTTTTTATTTTCCTAGTACTTGAAGTTGAACACCGTTCAAGTGTAAGACGGGGATGGTTGTATAAGCTTGGGTAGTTGATTAAGAACTTGTATTTACTTTGTAAATGTAAACGTTGATTTGTAAGTCCGAATTGTAACCAGTGAACTTGAAGAATTTAGATACTCGGTATAGTATTGAATGAATATTGCATTTGTATAAGGATTCATTTGAAGTCGTAATTGTACTAAGATTCGACTCAGGAATTGGGAATGTATTGTTGGTATAGTAGTACTCGGTACATTCAAGTTCATCAGACCGATAGTATGTTGTATTTGTAACTGGCCTTGTTAGTCACGTGGGTGACTAACGGCATTGTACACCCACCATTGTGTATGTAATATCCACTGCGAAGGTAAGTAATTGTAAGATAATGACGGGATTAGCGGTAGGGGTGTTACAAAAAGTGGTATAAGAGCGAAGTATCGCTCTGATTGTTGAAATACTGAGTTTAGGAAAATACCGAGTTAGGAATTAGAGACTTAGGGCTAAGGGTTGAGTGTTAGCGTGTGAGGTACGCTAGATAGGAACTTCCGTACGAACCGGAGACCTACAATAACCATACCCGCCCTCCGCAACCCTCGGTATTAAGTTGGGAGAAGAATGCCATAGAGATGGGAAGACCTCTCATACTCGGGTAACCCGATCTAGCAGTTGCAAGAATAAAGTTTCTAAGAGAAGGAACCAGTCATACGGTAGATTCCATGAACTAGAAATCCCGAAGGTGGTTCCCGTTTGAGCGACAATAACCGTACTTAACGGCAGAAGATTGAAGATCCTAAATATAGGATAATGAATTTACGGCACCATGAGGCGACGTGCTTCGCAGTTGCGAAAACCATGCGTAGCAAGCAAGAAAAGAAGCACAACCGCGCAATGAAGCGAGAAAGATAAAGTAACAAACCCGAGACAAGAGAGTCTGCGGACTATAATGCTTGATAATACCAACAACAGTATACAAACCGACTAAGGAATTAGTCGAGGTTGGATTAACTCCAAACCTACACGCCAAGAGGCCTTATTAGCCGAACGACATAGTTCAGATAACTATGAAAGTATTCATAGAACATACACCTATAGGATTACAATGTGGTTCCTAAGGAAAAGTCAAACCACGGTAACCACCGCAAAGGCATGGAAATGACCAACAAAGCATTGGGTTAACGACAACCATGTCAAGAACACTGGGAAGTTGCTCAGAAGGTTGATCCCCAAGATCAAAAGATCAAAGGAAGATCTAACAAAACCACCAAATTCCGATGGAAACGATACCGTAACCAGTACACGTTAAGCTAAAAAACAACCTACCCGCGCACTTGCCAAGGCAAGTGCAGCTGAGGTAAGACAGTTGGAAGACCTTCAACGACCGACAAGTACTCACTAAAGTACCGCTATGACGAATGGAGTAAACATAGGATCACCAATCCTAAGAACTTGAAGGAGGAAACCTTGGAGAGGCCTAACGGCCTGACCATCATATTAACGAACGTACCAGTCAGCGAGAAGCTAGACTTGGTCAAGACCTCAGACATGGCAACACCATGGAAGTTCTCTTTCAAACCCGGGATCTTTTTTCAGACACAACCTTTCTTTTTAAAACCCAAACATTTCTTTTAAACCTCAGATTTTTTAGACCAAACCAAAAGAATTACGGTAAGTATCATAGAATGATACAAGTGGAGTTGACAATAGAATACTTCACCTAGGCGTGTGACGAGCACTACGAGTGTACCCAAATATGCGATGTGGGACGACAGCACTTCGAAGGAGCTTGTGGGCCTGACAGACCTATTGCGAGTTAGTCAGGTAAGTGGTAACGTGCCAATAAGGTACCCCACGTATGTATACAAGTGGTGTGCAAAACACGGGAAGTAGTCGACTCTGTTCTACGGACCATAAGTAAATTCACACCTTGAACGATCGAAGAGCTCAGATAAGCTCACAAGCAAAAGGGGACAAGAACTCACCCCAGGAGGACGATTAAGAGTTAAAAGTGCGAGAAGCACTAACAACTGAATAGAGACATTGGATATGCCTCAAAAATATTGAAGTAAATGCATGGAACAACCGGAACGAATACCCGGTCTGGACACAGTAAGGCAAATGCCTAACATGAACACGCCAAGGTCCAAGGGACAAGGTAAGACACCCAGAGTGATCACATAAGGTACCGGAGAATACCATTCATCACCGAAGAGGATATAAACTAATCAAAACATAAGAGAAGCACCAATGGTCTACCCTAAGAACAGGAGACGTTACAGCCCTAAACGGGACAATTTGAAATCCAGAACCACAATACGGAGTAGACTCAACATACTCATGAGTTAGCCAAAGGTAATGGCGTAACTTGATAACACCTAGGAGCAATCCAAGAAGGGTGTCGAACTAAATGTAGTGACGAGAACACACAAGAATTAGCACGAACACCCGGTTGGAACACTGGAGGGATCCCGCTTACTAGGGGATACCCTAAATAAATAAATGGTACCAATCAATACCAAGATACTTAAAGGGTCTCCAATAAGCGGAAGCGTGATGCGACGATCTTATCATGGAGCCCAGTATCACCTCCAACCCCAGTGATGGTACACGGAGAAGTAACCACTTGGGAACAGCCTAAGATGAGCGGAGCTAGAGGCAACGTGGCTAGTAAGCCATGAACCTACTACAATACGTAGATCCAACAGTTGCAAAACCTAATGAGAATCATAAGGAGAATTGTCGATAATGGCACGAGTAGATTATTTAATGAATGACGAGCAAGGATACCCCTCGTTAATGTGAGACCGCGAGTGTGGTGAACACATAGAGTCCAAAGAAGAGGATGCCATCAGTGAACGTCTGAAAATATATCTCTTTCAGAACTACTAATGTTGTGAAGCTTGAGCATACAATTATTGCCAAGCAATGTGAAATAAGCTTTGAAAGCAATTATTGGAAACCGGGGAGTAATCGGTTAAGAAGAAATACCGTATGTGGAAATGTGAAGTGGAAAACCAATAACGCTTAAGGAGCACAGGAACACAAGTATAGTATATTCAGTAAACAGCCAAATGAATAGAGAACCATTATATAAATGATGAAAACACACGAGCGGATGCCATGGAAACCAAGGTCGTAAGCAAATACGAACATGGCGCGCAGTAAGCGACCAATGTACCTCATTAATCACACAATGCTATGGAGTTGTTAAATACGAGATGGCAGACAGACTGGGCAACAAGCCAGGAATCTGCACCAAGTGATGAAGCACCTCACAAAGGAAGTAATGTTCATTCCTATTGCGATCGTATAAGAGATTTACTACCAAGGGTTTACGCCTCTGCACTCTGTAGGACCGAGTGTTTTGGTATTGCACTTGTGCAGTCAATGATCTAGTGGGATAGCTAGGAATATGGGAAAATGTTAATTATGGTAAATCCTTCCTTTCACCAACGAACATGGCACAAGCCAGTTAAGCGAAAGCTTTGAAATAAACCGTACGGCCTAAGGCTAAAGAAGCACGAGGTGAATTCCATTGGAATAAAAACGGAAGGAAACCTATGAATATTTAGAGAACCAATGCATAGAAATGCAAAGTCATACAAGTAAAGAACACTGGTACAGAATCAGATAAATAGGCATAACTCAGAAACCACTGATGACGGAGGAAGCACTACAACTAAGTAGTGGCTCAACCCCAACTGGCAATAAGTCGGAGGAACCCAGTGAATAATCATGGGAGTACGCAACAGTATGTACAATAGATTTTCAAAGAACTGGATAGAAAATCTGAAACTCGCTGAGTTCACATACGGTAAAAGAATACCACACTTGATTGGATAAACCTTATTCCCAAGATAAAAAGGGATGAAAAGGTGATGCATAACACATCAAGAATAACGAGAAGGGCGAACAACCCGAGTTATCAGGGTCGCGCAGCAGAAGCTAGTGGGCCCAGAATTCTAAGGTTTAAATATACCTAGTGAATGAATGGATAATCATCAATGCCTTAAAGCCTCTAAGGCTGGAACCGAACCCGGTTAAGAGTTAAATAAACTCCGATGAAAATTCTTGGTGCAGGGACTAACCGACAATACGTTTAAGACCCTTTGACCAAAGAACATTGTATAATAGACCACATGGAAGCTGAACCACTCCATGACGGTTGAATGCCTTCGACCAATGTCCAATGTTGACACATGATAGATTACGTGGGTGTAATCCCTTTTAAGGGGGGTAGAGCGAAAACCACGAAGTGTATGTTTTACGTGATAAGCGTGTAAACTACAATGCGCATAGCGCAAAATAATTTGTTTGGATGATTGGTACTTATGTTACATAAACATATGTATCCATTCATAGTGTAAATATGGCTAATTGTGAGGTTTGAAGAGGAAAGGAGTAGAGAAACTCCAAGGGAATGGGAACCCCGATTGGTAATAGTATGAGAAATGAGTACGTTTGGGAGATTTGATGAGTATAAATCGGTATGAAACCAATGTATTTGACGAGTATAAATCGGAATGAAACCGATGTTGAACCTAGTGGGAATTGAGTCCCCTAGGTGACTTGATTTGATTTGAATTGAATTGTAAATGATTGGAGGATAGAAAACTAATTGGAATTATGCTTTTGAAATTTTTAGATAAGTATTTGAAATAAATTAAGTAATGATTGACGAGATGATTAATAAGGAAAATAATTCTAGAAATTGGAAAATGTATGTCTTTGAGATTATGACTAGAAAGAATAAAAAGATAGACGATGAAATAATGTTTGACTATTTGATTGTGTGAATTGAGGTGGGAGGTGGAACTTGGTTTGGTAGCGATCAAGGGAAACCGAACACAAATTGGGGTGGAAGGATAGTTCAACACCAATGCTGATCATATTGGGGTTGAATGACTCTTGAAGCTCCCTATAAGTGGTCACAGTAATAACACTAGTAATAGGTGTAATTATCACAAATTGAATTTGGAGATGTATGAAGTTTTCAAAATGAATTTCCAAACTAATTTGGTACAAATGATTTCTTCAAATCGAATGAGGATCGGTTTTGAAACCGCTCCCACGGGTGCTAGCTGGACCTTCCCATGGCTAGGCGCCGGTATCGGGTCGAAACCCGGGAAGTAAGGCTAGTTGTGAACCGGTGGAAGTGATGATTAGTTTTGAAACCATTACAACAGACGAGCAACGGTACTAAGTGACCGGTAGGACGTTTGTAGTGTTTGTTTTGTATTTTTCAAAGGGCACTGGGATAGAGTAGTCCTGTAGTAAGTATGAGTAATAGTGCTGAGGATCTCTCGAGGTGCAAATGAATTTGATCAGAACCAAAGGACCGTAGGGCCAGAAAGCGTAAGTGCCCAATGTCCTGACGGCCGTGAACCTGAAAGTGTAAGTGTTCAAACGTGACCGGTACCTGAGGGATCACACGACATGGGAGAGGATGGTACCTTCTTTATCTGCTGATGGACCCCATAGAGAATTTGAAAACGGATATTTTTTATTGCTATGCATGCAGTGACATGCTGTTTGGATGTGTGGTATACATCGAGCATGACTTTTGGTGTCTGGAAGGTTATACAGAGGTTATAACCTTAGCATAGAATACCAATGAGAGTAACTAACGATTTTAGATTCACTAACTTTTGGGGCAAAGTTCTTTGTAGATTGAAATACCCCGAACTTAATTAGGGTGATTAAATTACTCTAATATGAATTTTGAAGGCCTATTAGTGCCTAAAGAATTTTGGTAAAGAAAATAAATCCAAAAGAAAAGAGAAAACGCTTAAAAAGCGAAAAACACTAAAATGAACGTTATGTGACCATAGGAGGAATACGACCTCAACAAGGGTATTATATGGATTTACAAGGCTTAATAAGGCCTAATTAATATACGGGAACAATTCCCAAAGAAAACGGATCCATAAAATTAATTAAGAACACTAATAAAGCTTTAGCGCACGTTTTTCGAGAAAACCCGAAAACGTGACTTTGAGTGGTCAAACGAACCCGTAAAAATTATAGTTCATCAAATAAATATAAATAAACATTAATGGAAGTTTAAGAACCATTAAAATTAAAGAAACGAGAAAAATTTGGAAAACATGCCCGGTTAGTGAATAGTGCTAAACCGGGTAAAATAACGAGCGTTTTCTGTAAAAGACGAAAAACGCCCCAGCTCACACATATGGTGGGGCCGGTTTTTAGAAATTAAATCAGCCTCCCCCTCTCTTAATAAGTAACTAGAAAGAAAAGAAAGTAAAAGAAAGGAAAAGTACAAAAGTAAAAGTCCTCACTCTCTCCTCTCATTTCACTTTTCCCTCTTCTCTCTCCCATTTCTTTTCCTCTCACCCGCCTTCTTCCTCCCCTCTCTGGTTGTGGATGATTTTTGCAAGCCATCCATGCCTTCTCCTCTCTTCTACTCATGCTCTAGCCAACTCCATGCTCCAAATGCAAAATAAATTACATATTTGAACTCCGCTCACCAAGCTCTTCATTTCTCTCTTTTCAAAATCCAAAAATTATGAACTTCATCTCCATGGGTTTTGTCCATTTGAAGAGAAAATGGCATCAACATGAAGCTTGGATTCCCCTCTTCCATTTAAGGTAAAAAGATTCATGAAAAACTCATTTTCTCCCTTCTCTTTTGGTGGCCGATTTTCATCCCTTGTAATGCCTTGTTTTCTCTCCCTTTTGAGCATTATTCCAACCTTCCAATGGTGGTGGAATCATCTTCTTGAATCAAGGGTTAAAACCCCTCCTAAAACTTCAAAGGTAAACCCTAGAATTTTGTGCTTTGAGCTTTTCATTGAATTAGAACTTTTCTAAGGGTTGGGAGTTTAATTATGTCCATTCTATGTTCTTTGAGTATTGTTATGGAGTTTGGCAACTCCATTTCCACTTGACCGATAATGGATGGGAAAAGAGAAGAGGAGAATCTAGAAGAGGATTTGAATATTCAAGGTAAGAAAATCTACCTTAACTATTATCTTGATGTTTTAGAATTCTTGGAATGGGGAAAACCAAAAGAATGAACCCAAAACTAGATGGAAACGTGTTTGGATGAAGTAGAGAGAATTTGTAAATTGTTGTGTGAAATAAGGGCCTTAGAGCCAAGTAAATTGAATATGCATTGATATTGTTGATTGTTGAATTTTGATTGGAAATTTTTGTGCTGGTAGGACCCTTTATGGGTGTGGCTATTTTAGGAATGAGAGAGGTGAGAATTGATGAATTTGGAGATGTTACGTTTATGGGGAAACCATGGCGAAATTTCGGTAGAACCTAAGTGTTTTAGGTGACTTTGGCAATGGGGGAACTTAGGTGTTCATTTGGGCTGATTAATAACCTTGGAATGGTATTTGGAGAACTAGGAGGACAAGTGTGAAAATATGTAGCAAGTTAATGTATTAGTGCCATGAATGTGGCAATTCGTACCCCTCACTATTTTTAGGCTATATGAAGCCCGCCCCGTCTTTTGGTGTATGATATACGGTCCTTCCCATTGAGGCTCTAGTTTTTTAGGTTGTTTAACTTCCCGAGGACCAACTCTCTGGAGCGAAACTCCGCTCTCTTATCTTTTGATTGAAATATCGCTCCACTTTGGACTTGTCCTTCGCCATCCTTATTGCGGCGGCCACCCTGGTTTCCTCGAGGAGATCTAGATGGTCTTGTATTCCCTGATTGTTGACATCTTCATCGTATGATTCCCACCTTACCGATGGTACCACAATCTCCGCCGGAATGACAGCCTCTAAACCATATGTTAGTCTGTAGGGTGTTTCTCCTGTTGGCCCCCTTTCTGTTGTTCTGTACGACCAGAGGACCTGGGGTAACAGCTCTGCCCACTTTCCCTTTCTTTCATCGAGTTTTCTCTTTATTGCTTTTACTATCTGGCCATTCGCATTCTCGACTTGCCCATTTGCCTGAGGGTGCGCCACTGATGCGAACCTTAAGTCGATCTTCCATTCTTCACAGAACTCCCGGAAGCTCTCGCAATTGAATTGTGTTCCGTTATCGGTTATTATTGCCTTTGGTATGCCAAACCTGCATACCACATATTTCCCGATGAATTCCTGTGATTTTCTGTGATGGAGATGGAGGGCATTGCCTCTACCCACTTTGTGAAATAGTCGATGGCGACATATATGAATTTGAACCTCCCTGGCGAAGCTTCTGGGAATGGTCCCACAATATCTAATCCCCACATAGCAAAGGGGATTGGGCAGAGGATAGATTTTCGTTCTGCCGGAGGATTGTGTATTTTGTTTCTGTGCTCTTGACACTTGAGACACTTTTGTATGTATTCTTTGCAATGTTCCATCATTTTTGGCCAAAAGTATCCGAGCCTCAAGATTTTGTGTGTTGTGGTTCTTTCTCCTTGATGATTTCCACAGAGTCCGTCATGCACCTCTTTTATTAGCTTTGTCCCTTCGGCTATAGTAACACACTTCAGTGCCGGTCTTGCGAAAGCTCGCTTATACAGCTGGTTATTCTCAATGAAGAATGATGCGGCCCGCCTTTTTATTGTCCTGGCCTCCTTTTCCTCTTCCGGCAACTTTCCTTGTCGTATGTAATCTATGATTGGAGTCATCCACGATTCTGCCTCATCATTTGACTCTATTGTAAATACCTAAGCCTCATCTATGCTTGACGTAGTTTTGACTTCTAGCCAGATTTCATTGGGTACTCTTTCGGCCATACTTGCCAATTTCGCCAAGGCATCTGCCTCGACATTCTCTTCACGAGGAAGGTGTTTTAGTTCGCATCTTTGGAAATTTGCTTTTAGCTCCTGGACTTTGAGCAAGTACCTCCACAACTTTTCCTCTTTGACTTCATAGATGTTGTCATTTTGTCTTGCTACCAACATAGAGTCTGAGTATACCTCTAATTCTGCGAAAAGTTATATTTTATAAGCTTTATTTCCAACAGGATTTTATAGGAAGGAAAGAATAGAGAGGGTATCTTTCTATGAAACCTGTTGCCCCTAGGGCAGTAGCCACCTCCAAACCCTGGATAAGGGCTTCGTATTCGGCTTCGTTGTTGGTAACGTCAAAGTCTAGCCGAAAGGCGTAGTTCAAGCTTTTTCCGTCCGGCGCTTGCACTACTATTCCAGCTCCTGCCCCACTCTTGCATCGGGCCCCGTCAACCAAGATGACGTATGGATTCTGGGGCTGTTTCTCTTCTTTTGCAAAGTTTGTTTCTGTTATGAAGTCTGCCAAGGCTTGGGCTTTGATCGCTGTTCTGGGCAAGAAGTGAATTTCATATTGTGTTAGCTCTACTGTCCAGCTTACCATCCGGCCGGAAGCATTTGGATTGTTCGCTATTTGCTTGAGCGGCCAATTGGTCCTGACAAAGATTCGATGTGACTGAAAATAGGGCCGCAATTTCCTTGATGCCACTACTAATGCAAACAAGATTTTCTCTATGTTAGTATACCGTCCTTCTGTTGGGCTCAAAATTTTACCGGTATAGTAGACTGGTACCTCCCTTTTTTTCCTCCATGATCAAGACAGCTGTAACTGCCCAATCTGTTGCGGACAAATAAAGGTAGAGGTCTTGGCCAGGGGCAGGTACGCCCAATTTAGGCAGATCCCGAAGCATTTCCTTGATCTTTTTGAATGCGTCTATACACTCTTGTCCCCACTGGAATTTGCTGTTATTCCTTAGAATATTGAAGAACGGGATTGACTTTTCCTGAAGCTTGGAACAAAACCTGCTTAATGCTGTGAGTCTCCCATTCAGGGCTTGGACATCTTTGAAATTTTTCGGAGGAGAAAGGTTGAGAATTGCTTGACTTTTTTCCGGATCGACTTCGATACCTCTCTGTCCAACAATGAAGCCGAGAAACCTTCCTTTAGTCACACCAAATACACACTTCTCCGGATTCAGCTTGATTTGATATTTGTCCAGAGTATCGAATGTTTCCTCTAAATCTTGCATGTGCTGCTCTTTGATGGGCTTTTTACGACTATATCGTCAACATAAGCTTCCACATTCGGGCAGTGTTGACAAAATACCTTGTCAATCATTCGCTGAAAGGTAGCCCCTGCGTTCTTCAGACCAAAAGGCATTACTTTAACAGAATGTTCCGGCTGAAGTGATAAAGGATGTTTTTTCCGAATCTTCTTCTTTCATTTTATCTGATTATAGCCGGAGAAAGCATCTAGAAAACTTAACACAGAGCTTGAGCAGTTGAAACCACCAATCTATCTATTGATGGTAGGGGATAGAAATCTTTAGGACATGCCTTATTTAAATCTGTGAAATCCACACACATTCTCCACTTTCCGTTAGCTTTTTTTACCATGACAACGTTAGCCAGCCATCGTGGGTATGCTACCTCCCTGATGAATCCGCCTTGAGCAGTTTTTGACCTCGGTTCGTGCAGCCAAATCTCTTTCTTCCCCTATTACCCTTTTCCTTTGCCTAACTGCCGGATGTTTGGGTCTACCCTGAGCTCATGCCGGATAACGCTTGGGTCTATTCCAGGCATTTCGTCCGTGCTCCAGCGAATGTTGTCCTTCTTTTTTCCAGGAACCTCATTAAGTGAGTTTGCTCTCCACTGTCAAACGCAGTTCCTATTTAAAAAATTTAGAAGGGTCAGATTTTAAATGTACCTCTCTGGGGGGGTCTTGAGTTGTTTGACGCCTTCCTTTTCTTGACTTGGCTCCGGGGAAGAAGTAACTTTCCTTAATCCTTTTGTGATCCTACAGTTTTGACCATCTCCTCGCTAGGAAGACTGTCCATGATGCGGACTTCACACATCCGGGCCATCTTTTGGCTTCCCCTTATCGTAACCACCTTTCCGTTTGTGGTTAAATATTTCAATTTCAAGTGATGAGTGCTGTGTATGGCTTTGAAAGCATTGATTCCTGGTCTTCCGAGATACATGTTATATCCAGACAGACCTGGCACAATAAAAGCTGTGAGTTTCTCCGTTCTCCTTTCATCCCCTTGACCCAGGGTCATTGTAAAGTCTATACTGCCGGAGGACGTGGTAGAGACTCCTCCTACAAATCCTCCTAGTACCGCCGAATATGGCTTGATCCGGTCTTCAGACACTTCCAATCTTTTAACCGCTTCGGCTGATATGACATTCGCCCCGGCCCCACTATCAATCAGGATTCCCTCCATCATTCGATCGTTTACTTGTGCACGAATGACAAGTGGATCGTTGTGTGGATATAGCACTCCATCTTCATCCTCGTCTGAGAAGAAAATTGGAGGAAAGCTTTCTCTTTTGGCAATCTTCCTTTCCGGGAGTTCCTGATGCACTTGATGAATGTGCCTTTTTCTTTCATTAGGGGTTAGTGGTCCTACCTCCGAAAAAAGTCCTGTGATTTTTCTTAGACAAAGTTTTTGTTAGCCTCCTTGCCGTAAACTAAAATGCAGAAAATGAAAAAGAAAAATTCATTTCTCTTATTTCGTAATGCGGTGCCTGTCAAGGTTTATGCCTACACATTCAATTTCAGAGAAACAATCTATGACCAGACTCTTTTTGAGAAGCTTGTTTCCTAAAGGAAAAAAGGATAAAACTTTTATCTTCCTTTCTTTACAAACCTGTTATCATACCAACCGATTTGCCAGGGTCAAGCCTGGGGTGAACTTCCTCCTCCTCCGGCCTCGTGGTGCATTCTGGGTGCCGCCCTGCTGACCGTCGTATTGCCTTTGTGCTCCGGCTTGTGGCTTTCCCTTCTTCTTATTCTCCTCAATGACTCGGAGTTCTTTGGCTAGGGTAGCACAATTTACAGTCTGGTGGCTGCGGTTTCCATGGTATTCGCAGAATGCAACTGGAATTTCTCCCTGCGGCGGCTTTCTCGGCTGAGGAAGATATCCCTCTCTTACTGCGGCAGCATACTTTCCTGGGTCGATGTAGATAACGGTCCTCGCCCCCTGATGCTGCGGCCCCTGAGAGGAAGATCCGGCGGTTGACTTGTAATAATATGGTTTGTATCTTGATCCCCCTCTTCCGACATTCCCACCTTGCCCCTCTTTCTTTTCCGATGCTGTTGTATTTTTGAAGCTATCTGCTAGCTCCTTGGCCTTGTTTTCTGCTATCTCGGATTTCAAGAAATCATGAATCATTTCAGCTAATTCTCCATGAGTTTTTGGTGCTTTTGTTGCAATTTTCCCAGCGAGCCGAGGCTGAGCCAAGCCATTTCCAAAGGCCTTAATCAAGATTTTCTCATCGACATCATCAATTTCTGCAACCTTCTTATGAAAGCGCTCACTATACTCCTTCACAGTTTCTCCCTTTCGCTGCTTGACGTCCATCAACTCTATTGTTTCCTTCTTAACCCTCTTGCTTGCGGCGAAGTATTGTTGAAATTCTTCAGTCAGCTGTTTGAAGCTGGTGATGGACTGCGGCGGCCTTGTGGAGATCCATCCCAATGCTCTCTTTGTAAGCGTTCCAGGGAATAAGTTGCAGAGAGCGAGAGAGTTGATCCCCTGAGTATTCATGGCAAACATGAATTTTTTAATATGTTGGGCGGGATCTCCCGTCCCATCATATTTCTCAATCGCCGGAGCAACGAAGTGCGGCGGGAGCTTTGCTTTCCTTATCCTCTCCGAGAAGGGGTACAGGCTCATGTCTATCTGGTCGTCTTCTTCTATTTCTTCCTCGCTAACGACTGTATTGTGCTTCCGATCCTTACTCTCTTCGCCATTACTACCTCTGGAATCCTTGTTCCTCAACTGCTCTATGGCCTCGGTCATTTCGTCCCACTTCCTCTGATATTCCTCATCTCTTTGCATTAATTCTTGTTGCAGAGTCTCGTTTCCCTCCACAATCTTCTCGTCAATCGATCTGACTAGTCCCTTCAGCATATCCTCGAGATCTTTCTTGGAGATGGCTTCTGGCATCTCAGAACTCATTTCCTCTTCAACTCGATTGTTATCCTCGGTAGTGTTCTTCAGTGTTTTCTTGGATTTTGGAGCCATTTCCCGTATTCAGATCCAGCAAAAAATACCATTAGTCATTTCAGGATTTTCCCTACGAACATCAAAGATCACTTCCCTGCTTCTATGTGGTCTTGTGGTTGCTTCTTGCTGTTCGTTTCCCACAGACGAAGCCAAATGAAACTGAGTGGTATCCTAATCCAATTCAACCTGATTTACTATCCTATGTTACCTGGTCTCGATCACAAAATCTCGTAGGGGGAAGAGAGAGAGCCTTATGAGCCTTTTGTTAGGATCAAGTTTAAGTCTGATTGTCCCAATGTTACGTGTCTTATTTCATGGGGGTACACCCCTATTTATAGAGTTTTTGGGCCTGGTCTCATGTTGCCAGCCTGTATTTTACATGTATAAGTACGGTTTTGCCCCTTCCTAACATCTTTGGCCGACCACAGACGGTCGGCCATACTACACTTTGTTCTGCCTAAGTCCTACTTTTGTCCGGCCGAGACGGCCGGATGCTTTATGCACTTCTATTTCCATCCGGCTAGAGGCAGCCGGATGCTCTATGTGTCTTGTTTGGCTTGGTACCATTTCTTCCCTTCTCATAGGAGGACAAGTGTGAAAATATGTAGCAAGTTAATGTATTAGTGCCTTGGAGCTTTGGAGAGAAACTAGGTTGTGTGACATTGAAAGAAAAGGATGCACTTGGGAGTAGAGAGTGCATTTGTCTAGGATGGAATTGTAATGGTCAATAAGTAATTTGGTGAAGTTGGTAGAAGGTAGTAACCCACCAAGAGGAAGTTAGAAATGTACAAGTGTGCAAAGTGCAAAAATGCAAGAATGAAAATGTAGAAATTAAGCAAGAATTGACAAGGATTGGACCAATGATTTAAGGTAGTTTAAGGAGTGTTTTAGGGTGTTTAAACATGTATAAAACATATGGAAAGATTAGGGAATGACTAGGTGTGAATTAGGGGTTGAAAATTGACATTTTATCATCTTTTTAGCAGGGTCCGGGACTTAGGGTCGCACCAAGTCCCGGACCGATCATAAAAGTGCGCCGAGAGTGAAGACTGGTATTGGTCCGGGACCTTAGTCCAGGACCAAGTCCCGGACCAGGAGCAAAAACAGGCTGAGAGTAACTTAAAGCATTGGTCCGGGACTTTGAGTCCGGACCAAGTCCCGGACCACCCCCAAAAATGTGCCAAAAATGTTTTAAAGGGTTCTAAACATGGGGGATTGATCGGTAATGGTTTTAGATGTTGTTAAGGCCTTGTTTGGTGATATGTAAAAGTCCTAAGAAGTGTAAACAAGTGTAGGAAATGAGTGAGAAGTAAGAACATAAATTGACATGAGTAAAACTAAGTATAACGGGATAACGGGGTAAGTACGGGAGTAGTAATTATTTACCTACCGTAAAGTATTGTTGTTAATAGAACCATTTGACATGTAATCAGTTGATCAAGTATGAATCAAGCAATGTGAGGTGACCCGGTAAAGTTAGACCATGGTGTAAGGTATGATTTTCTCATGTCCCGTATGATACCTTGGCTACTCTTATTTGTGTGTTTGTGTGCTATGTGATCACCTAAATAAGATAAAAACGCACGAATCGGACTTATTGCACCTTCTTGTATTTGTAATGAAGTGTTTCTTGTTGAATTGTATTTGAACTGTAGTTTGTATAATTCATGAAATGTGTGAATGTGAATGAAGTGCTTGGATGCGAATGCATGCTGTAGTTTGACTCATAGTTGAGTCTTGTTTGAGTAGTGACTCGTAGATAGAGTCGTTCCGCTAAGTAACTAAAACATGGGAACACACTAAAACTATCGAAATAAGAATAACGATAATGCAAACCTATGAACCCACTAGAAGATGAGAGTGTGTACGGGATTAGTAAACTCCTGATAACGGTTAGAGAACCGAAATGAATAATGCACAAAACAATTATTAGTGGAAGTATATAAGGAACCTCTATTTAGAGGATTGATGAAAAGTCAAAGACATGAACTTTGAGAGAAGTAAGGAATGACAAGGGATCTCCAAACCCCTTATAAAAAAAATAGTCGACCCACAATGAGAGGATCCGACTAATGTAAAAAATGTCCCGAACATGAGAGTATTCGATACGTTGGGGAACCCTTAAATCTGAGAATACTAGACATTGGTAATTCCCTAAGCTAGTAGAGGATATCGTGAGAGATACTTCTAGGCTAATCCATGAGATTGTAAAATAACTCCGAGAGAGGAGTGTTGGGAATTTGAGTAGTCCGGTAGAAACGGACATTTGAGTATTTGAGGAGCTAAGTGTATAGCTCCACTTGTATTTGTAAGCCCGGTGGTGAGTCTTGTGTATGACTCTGTCCGGAGGTCATGGGTAATGACTTAAAAGATACCCAGTAAGTATGTAATTGAGAAGCGAGAAGTAAGTATGTAATTGAGAAGCGAGAAGTGAGTATGTAATTGAGTAGCGAGAGGTAAGTATGTAGTTGAGAATCGAGAAGTAAGTATGCAATTGAGTAGTGAGGAGTAAGTATGTAATTGAGTATCGAGAGTAGAGAATTGAGTATGGAGAATCGAGATGGAGACTCGTAGTATTTATGAATCTAAGAGAGCTTGAGTAAAAGTAACCCAAGAGAGTGGGTAAGACAATGAAGAATTGAATAAGGCATGGTAAGGTAGAAACCCTCAAGGCCTAAGAGTAGGATAAATTAAACTAACCACTTTGACGTATGAGTTACTGTTTGTATCCTATGTTGAACACCGGTTGTGTTAATGTACATATATAATGTATGTTGTCTGCATGTTGATTGAATTAAAATGAATCGCATGTTCTCGACCAAAATAGTTGGCGTACCCCCGTTAGCACGCGGGGTATGCGAGTTTCATATGCAGCAATTTGCTGAGCCCCTAGGGGCACCGTTTTTATTTTCCTAGTACTTGAAGTTGAACACCGTTCGAGTGTAAGACGGGGATGGCTGTATAAGCTTGGGTAGTTGATTAAGAACTTGTATTTACTTTGTAAATGTAAACGTTGATTTGTAAGTCCGAATTGTAACCAGTGAACTTGAAGAATTTAGATACTCGGTATAGTATTGAATGGATATGCATTTGTATAAGGATTCATTTGAAGTCGTAATTGTACTAAGATTCGACTCAGGAATTGGGAATGTATTGTTGGTATAGTAGTACTCGGTACATTCAAGTTCATCAGACCGATAGTATGTTGTATTTGTAACTGGCCTTGTTAGTCACGTGGGTGACTAACGGCATTGTACACCCACCGTTGTGTATGTAATATCCGCTGCAAAGGTAAGTAATTGTGAGATAATGACGGGATTAGCGGTAGGGGTATTACACAGCCCATGATGAATACCCGACACATTGACCAAAGAAAGCGAGAAGCCTGTCTCTTGGATGACGTCTCCACCAGTCCAAAAGAAGTGATGTTGCTACTAGCTTGACAAAACAATTCACAAATGGTCCCAAAGTGACACAAGATCCAAAGAGCTCACATCAAATCCAGGATACACAGGAACCCCAAAGGAGAGATAGAAAGGTAAATCTGAAATGCCTCAAACATGTAAATGTCAACAATGAAAAAAATGGGAAGGAAAACTTCGAAAGTTCAAAGTCTGATGCTCGAAAGCACAGTCAACACAAAGTAGCCAAAGGACTTTAGGACGAGAAGGGCGAATCTGAGAGAGGGTGTAATTTACAGCTTCGATTACCCTTTAAGTTTCACATACCTCAGAATATCCCTCCATGGTCCAGCTATCTTTCATCACACCCCATGGTCTCGCTATAAGCTTTAATGACTTCCAACCTGATAGTTGTATATCAAATCATGTGGAAGTATAGATCGCATGCGTAAGTTCATCAAATGTTAAATTCAATGGTCTTGAAGTTGTGACCTTAAGTAAAAAACGACTGCAAACACCAAACATGTTGAGTGTAGGTTAGAAAACACCACATTGAAAAAAAACCCTTGACCGTGTGAGGACAAGACTTGTTCACACGTTTTAATCGAACAAAATACTGGGAGCAATCGATTGTTTCGATTGATTGCCATGATCTCTAGCTCAAATTTGTCCTAGGAAAATATTGGGGGCAATTTTTGTTCCAACAATACCATGACAACACTGATTGAAACCCCAAGCTCAAGCCCGTCATAAGTTTTAAGTACTACCACTAACACAATACCCTGGCTCATCATAAGCCCTGGCCTTCAAATAAATTCCCAGGCTTGTCATAAGCCCAGACCATCATCATTCACCCCAAGCACATAATAAGTCCTGCAACTCCACCAAAACCTCCAGGCCCGTAATAAGCCTTGTTCACCACATATCATTTTCATAGAGCATGTTCATCTTTTTACAACAATGCATTGCTTTTCAACAACTACCACGTTTGGCATCCCCATAATCATTTTTGGAATAGCATGCGGTCCTTAGATGTATCCGATTTTTGATCAATTTTCACATTTTGGCATAGGTTTCAGTCCCTAGATGTACCCAGTTTTCGATCATATTTCACATTTTGGCATAGGTTCGGGTCCCTAGATGTACCCGGGTTTCACTTACATTTTACATTTTGGCATAGGTCCCGATCCCTAGATTTACCCGGGTTTCGCTTATGTTTCGCATTTTGGCACATGTTCATGTCCCCAAATGTACCCGGGTTTCACTTGCATTTTGAATTTTGGCCTTGGTTCAGGTTCCTAGATGTACTTGGGTTTCACTTATATTTCGTATTTTGGCATAGGTTTCGATCCCTAGATGTACCTGAGTTTCACTTTCATTTCAAATTTTGGCATAGGTTCCGGTCCTTAGATGTACTCGGGTCTCATATCTTTCTCTGCATCATCAATCATCTCACATCATTACAACATTTTCATGACGGGTTGCCGACACCTAGTGTAGGCTAGCCAAGTTGACGAGGTGATGGCAATAAATTTTCCTATGTTATGTTAGCTTGTTTTTGGGATCAATGAATGGTGGGCAAAGGCAATAAGTCTCCGAGGTTATACCAGGAGTTATCCCTGCACGCCGGTTAGGGTCAATGGCAATAAGTCCACATTTGGTCCAACTAGGAGCATTAGAACGGGTTCGATCCCCATAGGCATCCGACCATTGGAACGAGTTTTAGTCCCCATATGTATCCGAGTCATTTTCGTCACCTTTGTATTGGAAGGGTTTCAGTCCCAAGATGTATCAGATTCATCATCGCATTTCAATTGGGATAGGTTCAGGCCCCTAGAAGTGCCTAGGAAGCATTAACTCACTTTTCTTTTAGGTAGTGAGGGCCTTAGAATAGCTCAACAATGTTTCATCATTTCAGGTAGTCAGCGCCTTAGAATAGCTCAACCAAATCTAGGTAGTATGTTCCTTGGAATAACCCAACGACTTCAAAGTTCTTTCTTTAGGTCGACAGTGCATTAGAATAGCTCAGCACAATTAGGAGATTTTCGGTAGCGATTTGAAATATGGAGTAGACTTTCTAAGTTCGGTTAAAATTTTGGGGTATCACTCAAATATCAGCTACTCTTTTCATGTTCATCACAAAGTCTAGTTGACAGGTGTAATTTGTTATATCCAAAATTTTGACCCCCTGGAAGAAGTCTCGTTAGGCACGGATGCTTAGAAGGGCAAAATGGTCAAAAGACTTGGAATCTCGAATTGCTAAGGGTGTTTTTGGGATTTTCTATTTTTTTATGATTAACCCACACACCTCAGAATGGTCGTGGCAGCTTGATCATCATGAAGGGCATTTTTGTAATTTTTATGATTTTTTTATCTCTAAAAAATTAGCTTTTAGTACATATTGTAAGCTAACTTTTTAATAATCAAAGCCCCTAATTTTTGAAAATAAAAAAGAAAATGCTTCCATCCATTAAAATAAAACTTGCGACCTGGTTATTAGGCCCATACATGGCCGAAAGCCCAATAAATTTTATTTAAAGCCCGAAGCCTAAAATTAAAGGAAAAAATACAAGTCATCTAGTAATTTTCCCTCTCCTCCGAAAATGACCCAAAGCAACTCGAAATGTCATGAAAGTTTAACACAAAATAAGGGATGACATTTGTATCATAATGGCTTTGGAATTTGGGATTTTCAAAGTTCATATATTTTTATATTAGTTTCTAAACAGATCTGATGAAAATTTGATTTTATAAATATTCTTTTATTAAAATAAAATATTTTTTCATTGTGAAATCCCAAAATATCTTCCTTTACATGCTGGTAAATTTTCATGATAAGATTCCATCCAGAAGTTACCCGACCAGTTTCAGTACTTTGATTATTTACCGAAATTTTTCTATTTCATTTGTTGTCTATAAGGAACCATTCCTACTGACTTAAATCATATCCTAAAACCCTACAAAGTCAGTAAAGACGTACACAAACTCATATCCCATGTTCTTCCCACTCTCGACCACCGAATCATACCAAAATCTTCCCGAAATCCACAAAAAATGAAGTCTTTGAACTCCCATTGTCAATCCAACCATCAAAAATCATCATAATCACCATCAAAACGTGAGTTAGTAATTACATTTTTATGACATAGTTATTAAGCTTAGGTTATAAGCAGACCTAGAACCTAATTAGAATAGAATCAACACAATCAACACAGGATAAAGGGTCAAAAATCCGGGGCTCATAGAGCATATGGACATGTAGTGTGAAGAGAGATACCTTTGGACTTAGCCAGCCCTTTAAAGGGTTAAAATTAACCTCCCTCATTTGTTTGACATGGCTTAACTGTAGTTCCAAACTGGTTTTCAAAAAACGTGAGATAATCAACAACAATTGCTAGAACACATGATTTTAGAGGAATTAGAAAGATCCATGTCAACTTGGTATGGTCATCAACAATAGATAAGTAGCATCAAGCTCCACATGTATAGACCATAGGGGTTGGGCCTCATACATCCATAAAAACTAGATCAAATGGTTTCTAAGAAACAAAACCAATTGATGGATAAGGGAGTGAGTGATGTTTTCCCATATTACAACCATAAAGTAAAGAGTATCAAAGGATGATATAGTCACAAGTGGACTAGTTTTTTTATTACAAAACGAGCGATCCTCTGAGAGCGATGACCATGCTATACTCTAGGAGTAGTTTTTGTGGCTAAAAATGGTAGTTATAAAAAATAGGATACAATACAACTTGAAGAGTCTGGGTAGCTAGAAAAGTGTAGAGACTGTTGCGAGTTCCTCCTATGAGAAGATGAGTCCCCTTGTCCCGATCCTTGACATGGAAATGAGCATAAAAAAATTCAAAAAAAGACATTTTCGTCAACATAAAATTGTTTAGTAGAAATGAAGTTTCTTAACAAATGAGGAACATGAAGAAGGTGAGGTAATATAAGTTCACCAGATGGAGTGTGGAGCAGACCGGAACCTTGGTTTTTGATGGGTAAAGTAGAAGTATTGCCTAAGGAAACTTCATCTAAATCAGTATAGGGCTGAGAGTCAATGTTCAGGTTAGCAAAGTCATGAGTCAAATGATGACTAGTGCCACTATAGGGTACCAAACAAGATTAGGGATTGAGTTGGTATAATTAGCTCCAAAGGATGCAGGAGCCTCAACATCATGGAAGTGATTAAACCGGTGCCAACACTCAGAAACTTTGTACTTGGGTTTGTCACAGATTTGACAAGTGATACACAATCGGACCGTCCTCTTTTATATTGGTTTCTTCTTGGGTTCCCTCTGGAACTCGTGAATTGACCTGGATAACCACCTTTGATGGGTTTTCCTCTAGTGGAGCTGGAAGTAATTGGGACTTGATTAACAAGAGAGTTAGTCATAGAAGATGTGAGAACCAACATTATCAACTGATCGTATTGTTTGCAGTTGAAGATTTTGTCAGGAGGACCCAGAATTAGTTTTGGCTTAATGCCATCAATCCAGTACCCAAAGAGGCCATGTCCTTTGAGATATGACTCACGCTGTTTTTTCCAGGTAGGGTAACTATTAGAGGTGAGGTTGGTGAAATGGCTAGATGTGGAGATGAGGGATGTGAGGGAAAAGGAGGAAGAACCAGAAGAGATTTGATTACAATTTGGACCTGAAGAACTAGAGGAGCCTGTGGACACCATTGAAAAGACCAAGATGGAGCAATGAGCTCTTCAAGCTCTCATACCATAAAAATGTAGAAACCGAGTCATTCAAATATTTGTGTTGATTTTGTATTTGAAGATGTCACTCACTCCCTATCCATCTAATCTTGAGTACTTTCAATCACTCTTTTTGGATCTACTTTATGTCACGTGTGTCCCAAAAAATGAAGTACTTCAAGATCTTGAGAGTCTATATGCATAGAGAGAACATAAGAGAAATAAGAAAGGGAATAAGAGAATTCTTGATTCATTGTGTCATTGCATTGAGGTGATCCCTTATTTAATAGTTTTATTTACAACTTTTCTCTCCTATTGCCAAACTGCCACGCTACTTTAATAACAAATTGAAAAATAGTATAAAAATATATTAAAATATCTTAAAATTTTGAAAAAAGTAATATTTCTTAGATATTTTAAATTATTTAGTACCATAAAATAATATAATGTTTTAAACATATAAATTATACTAATTATTCTTTATACCAACCATTTTAAATTATCTTTTTTTTCTACCAATTTAAACTATTTATTCAAAAGAAATTATATTAATTTTAAATTCTATTTTTGTAGATGAAATACCCCTAAATTAATTTAAATTAATTTAGGGGATTTCTTTTATTAAAAAATTAAATTATTATATGTAATTATGAATATTGAATTATTATGTGGAATTATGAAATTTACTTAGGGGTTTTCTCCTATTTAACCCTAATTATTATACATTATTATATAGTATTATGAATATAATAATAAGATTTATAAGTCAATAAATCTTGGGAAAATTATTAAACACTCCATATATATTATAAAGATTTTGGGAAGTGTTGGAACATTGTTTTGAAACATAAAAGTCAATATAAAATTCTAGAAACCTTAAAGCTTATTAAGCCTTGCAAGAGTTGACTTTTTGAGAATGGTCAAACCAGGCCATGAAACCTATACAAAAAAATAGGTTATGAAAAACCATGAAGATCGATAAAAAGAACGTCAAAAACGGATCATCCTAGCCAAAGTTATGTTAGTTTGAAGTTTAGAGCCAAAATTTCATAAAGTGCCACGTGTCAGCCTCTCGTGCGTCCCAACACTTAGCAGATTTTTACCTCCTTGTTTTTCTCCAGCAAACAACCGATTTAGACCTAACTTGTGACGGCTATATCTTCTTCATCTTTCAATATTTTTCCAAGCCGTCTTCTTTATTCTCTTCTCCTTTGAATCATCTTCACAACCGTAACTCATACAAACCCTAACTCCATCTACATCAACGGGAAAATCGTTCTCAAGTTGGCACCTTTCACAGTCGTAACCCAGATTTCCAATTCCTTTCGAATTCAGGTAAATTCGTCTAGCCATAAATCCTTCGTTTCTCAACCAAATTTTGATTTCTTTAGCTTGTTGTGTAGATCTCTAACCCGTCTACAATTCTTATGTTTATGCCCAAGCCTGAATCATAACCGTTTGGAAGTTATAGTCGCTCAAAGTTCCGGATTTTTCAGCACATAAAATCATACCGGAAACAGAGAGGTAAACTCGTAACTTTCGGGTCAATTTTCTTTCTGTATAATGCGAGTTATCAATGTGTAGATCTAAGTTTCATCTTTCTAATGAGCCCAAAAACAAAGCCTAACTCGACCTGTGCAATAACTTATAGATCCTCGAAGGTTGCTTCCCGAACTGGTCGAAAGTTCAAGTTTTTCCAGAAAAACGATTTCGAATCGCTTCGATTCGGGCAATTCCGGTGCGTTTCCGATCAATTGCTCCGATAATGTTGTTGGTAGTGTTGATTCCGACCTAACCCATGTTTCAATTGTGTCAATTACGCTCTAGATTAAGGGAATTTGGCGAATTTATATCCGAATCGTACTCTGAAACTAGTTTAAACCCTAACGTTCGAATTGAGTACGAAACTGGGTGAACTCTGCATTAAAATTGGGGAAATTAGCATCATTGGAACCGAAATTGTATTACGAATCCATAGAAACAAGAATCACGTGATTTCGTTCTGTAGATTGTGAGGAATTGTCGAATTAGTACTCGGTTGGATAACAGAGGTCGCTGATGAACTCGGTGCACAGGAGCCGTTCGATCTCGGTTTAAGAGACTGGACGGCCGAGATTAAAACGTTTCAGATTTAGTTTATTTAAGTTTCTATAGATTTCAGTAAATAACCCTAACTTGTTGAATTAATTTAAATACCTTCCCGAAGGTATTTTGACTTGAAATTTTAACCATAGATTCCTTATTTTATCTAGTTTATTTTGATGTAAATTATTATGGTTTTGGAGTTTTTAAACATAAGTTATGATTTTTACAAGTTACGGGTTATCTGGAATTATTTGGCTAAATTAAAAAGATATTTTTATGAAATAAAAATTTTATAATATGTCTAAAATGTTATAGTTACTGTATATTAAGTTTGGGAATTTTTGGGCAACGGGAAAAGGTTTTAAAAATTGTGTTTGTGAGTTTTTCATAAGAATAACTTATAATATATAGTTTTTAATGAAATCAAAAATTAAAGTATAGTTGATTAATGAACTTTATAGGTTGGGGAAAATATAATAAGACTAATTAACATTTAATACAGTATGTTTATAAATATTTTGGGTATTAACATTAAGTGAAGTAAAAATTGTTACATATATTTATATATATATATATATATGTATGAGAGAAATAAATAGAAACTTATATTAAATCAAGGAATTTAACTAAACTACATTTTATTTATTATATATAATATGGAAGCTAATATGTTTGACTAAAACTAAGGGAAAATACTCTATTTTATAAACCATAAATCAGTTGTGGATATGTCTAAAAGATATTAAGTATAATTAAATACAATATAATTTCTTAAAGAGTGTTCTGGATAAATCTTAATATATGTAGGTATATGTTTATATATATATAAATACAATAAAAATAGATAAAGGAAATAACATTCCCTGTGGGAAATATAATAGGAAGGATATATATATATATATATACGATAAATAAATAAGTAAAAGAAATAAAATACCTTATAGAAAATATAATATGAAGGAATTAATGAGTTAAAATAAAACCTCTACATAATACTAGTAATAGAATACTATATGAGGTGGTATTAATTTATGGTTATGAATTGAGTTTTTAGTTACCCTTGAATTTCTAAGTATAAACAGTATTAAAATACATGTATATATTTAGTCAGTGACCACAATGTAAATCTATAATTTGGTTAAGAAATTAATAAGTTGAAATTTAGGAATATTTGTAATTAGTCTAAATAAAGGGTTACACAAATAGATCTTATTATATAATTAATGATAAAATAAATGAAATACTTGTACATTTAAATGTTCTTATTATATAAACAATAGTAAAATTAATGAGTTACTTTTACATCTACATGTGAAGAGGATAAATAAGTCTAGATTTAATTATTCCTTAATATTTATAGTATTGAGTAATAACTTAATATTTTAAGATAAAATCATTAAAAGGATTATGGTATAAAACTATATTAAACTATGATTAGGAAATTACTCTAAATAATAATCCTTAAGTTTCTTAGAATTAATTAGCCATATAGAATACATTTATTACTAATATTCAAGATGTGAGTTTATAAATAAGTGTTGTACATAATAGTTAAAGATTTACTGAAAGGTTTATAAATAGAAATTAGATACATAAACCTTTGAACCTTTATTTAGAGGAACTAAGTTACATAAGAGGCTATAAGGATTTACCTTTTGACACGGGAAATATTAATGTGTCATTTGAATATAAGGTATGGGGATTTTTCATAATAGATTATCTTTTTAAATAATTAACAATTTCACTTACGAACCAGAATTTAATTCTTTGATAAATTCTACTTTATGTAGATATATTGTCCATCCTGAATACAATAAAGGAAATTAATTTATTAAGTTATTCTTTTGAAACTTTAGGTTTTGTAAACAATATAAAATGTATTTAAGACTTGAGTTTAACGAAGTTTAATATAAAGGGTTTATACATAGCCTATGGAGGGAATGTGTGTAAAAATAGAACATTTAGGAAATTAAATGTAAGTAAGGATACATAAAAGGTTATCTTAAAACACCTTATTATATAGTTATGATAAAGTAAATAATATACCCTGTGGATACTAAATGTAAGAGTTCTATGAGTCTAAGTTAATTATAATATGGTTATTTCACGATGAAAAGTAATTTAACATCTTATGACAAGATTTTTAGATGGTTGTAATTAAAGTTATTCTGAACTAAAGATAAGATAAATGAGTTTAGTAATTCGATTAAGTTATAATAAAATGCGTCTACAACACTATGATTCCAATATACAGATGTAGGTCTTAATTAAGTTAAGGGAAAGACTTAATCATAATGGGTTGTCTAGTAGAAATTGTTTAAATACATAATCTTTACATTGTGAGATAATAATATAGTATTCTGAGATGAGTCTATCATAGGTCATAATACAATGTTTATTTTAAATTAAGAATAGAGGTATTGAGCTTAAGATTATTGTCGAAATTCTTAGATTTAATTATATAACATAAACAATTTATGATATAGAGGTCTCAAAAGTCTTGAATGTGAGGATTGTGGTTAAGTATGAATAAAGTGGATAGGAGTGGACAATTAGCCAATGTTGATCGAATACATTCCTTGATCTTACCACCTTGGGCTATACAACGTTCTCAGATAACACAAAGATTATACATAACATTTAAGTGAGGGCTTAAAAGATAATTGAGACTTTGAAAAGAGAGTAAGGAGTTTATTTAAGCGTAACATAGGCTACAAGTGATTGATGGTAGATTATCTTTAATATTCTTCAGAGTACTGTTGATTGTTTGCGCAAGTTGATTAGGACTGCTACAGCGTTATCCAGGTACGATTTCTCGTACTCAACTTGTTGTGTTTTGGCCTTTATGGAATGTTTTGTACGATTTCTCGTACTCAGCTTGACGTGTTTTGGACTTTATGGAATGTTTTGTACGATTTCTCGTACTACGATATTTTTGCTGGTTGACTTGTGGAATGTTTTGGAAACGCTAACTGACTTTAAGAGGATTTTCTAAGAAAAAAAATGGTTGTGTGACTGACTCAGCTTGTGTGACTAACTGAGCCTTGGATGTGGAACTCACTTGGGTATTGGTTTCTTCTACTTGGTTGCCCGTTAGACATTGGCTGCTTAGGGTTTACGCTTCTGCACTCTGTAGGACTGAGTGTTTTGGTATTGCTCTGGGTAGTTGGTGATTTAGCGGGATTTTTGGAAAAGGTCAATCTTGGAAATCTTTCTTTCGACGTGCGCGCGTCTTTAATGTGAACAGTAGGGGGCTGTATATCCCTCGCCCATAGGGGCATTGATATTAAACAGTAAAGGGTTGTATATCCCTTGTCCCGAGAGGACGTAGTTAACAGTAAGGGGCTGTATATCCCCTGTCCTTAATGGACGTTCTTGGCGGTGGGGGCGATCTCTCCCAGTTGGTTTCATTCCATTCTTGAGTTGCTGGTTTTGGTTTTCTCATTCATTCCTAGTCCTCGTGACTACATGGGTCTTTCTACTCCAACTTGGAAATGGATCTAACATAAGTAATGATTGTTCACTAACTCTTGGTGTGGTGTTATTTACTAACTTTACTCTTCTGTTATTTGTCTCCTTTGAAATGTTATGTTTGACTTGGTGTTTTAAAAGGGTGTTTTGTTTTGCTATTTTGGTTAAGTGCTGTTTTCAAGTTATTGTTTATTCTCAAGTTATATTAAAGTTTTGGTTTTAGAGAATAGTACCAGTTCCATTCCAGGGAACTGACTCACCCCTCCCGGGGTGGGCTGCTTGGTTTCATCTTGCAGGTACGAATTGATTTACAGGTGGCCACGAAGAGAATGAGCGTTTGGGATGGGCTAGGTTTTGTGGAGAGTTATGTGTTTAATTTCTATTATGTATGTGTTAAGTTTTTCTCGAGTTCAGACCGTAGCTTTTTGTAAGTTATAAGTTGTAATTGGTGAGGTTTGGTGCCGGGTGTTTGGAACCCGATGGTCTGTAATCGCCTTAGAGTTTTATTTCCGCTGTATTTATGGTTAATAGGGGCGTTACAGTAGATAACAAAAAAATATTATGTTTATCTTCAAAATAGAATATAAATTAAAAATAAATAAAATTTTTAAATATTAGTTAAGATTTAAAATTATTTATTTTGAATAAATAAAAAATAATTATTTTTCAAAACTATTCATTCAAATGATCCCTTAATTGGACTATAATTAATATGGGCTTAATTGCCTCAATAAATGATGCTATTATATTTCCGTCTTATTACATGGATACTCATGATATCTAAATAGTAGCTAAAATGAAAGAGTAGTGACTTCCTAACTTGTAGACTATATTTCCCAGTCCATGATATTTATAGGACTAAATAAACAAAGATAACTGCAATAAGAAGTTAGACACATAAAAGTTAATTTTTTTGCTACATCCATACTGTACATTTAGTAAATAAAAACTGTACGGATGTATATATAAGGTTATATATTGAATTTTAATATTACTGAAGTTCACTAGATGTAGATACTAACTTTTAAACTGTACAATAAACTTATAAAATTTGTACTTTCACACTATACAAATTGTACAATTTTAAATGTTGGTGAAGATTAGTAGTATGCTATCCAATAATCCTCATAGGAGTTTCACCGCTTTTTTGCCGTCTGCGATATTATACAATAAATTAATGCATGAAAGCTAAGATATAATAATATACTTTGTGATATAGCTTTGTGCGATAGGTGTTACTTGAAGACGGGAATGGATTTGGTGACGGACCTAATTTTCCGTCGGAGACGGAACTTTTTTTTTATTATTATTTTAATACATGAGGAAGGTGAAGTCTGTGCAGCGACTAACTTTTTTTTTTATTTAACTAACTAATCGAGATTCACATCACTCTATGCAATCTTTCTACTCGCATACTATTGATAGCACTATAATCGATACAATTTGATATATAAATCTTATAATGAATTTTATATTATATACTATTTACTTTTATGTGTGATTTTTTTACTTTTTAAAAAAGATATTTTGGTCTGTTAAACAGTAAAGTTAGTTATAAAAATTATAAACAAATATTATCGATAATATAACATATAAATTTTTTAGATAATTGCTAACATAACAAACATTAAGCTAATATTTATATTTTTTAAATTGAAAATGTGATGTATAATGCTTTAAAAAAGACAAAACATAAAAATATTAATCTTTAAGTTATATGTTATCGAGCATACATAACCAATGGATAATGAACTCAAAAAATTGACTCAAGCAGATCAGTTTATTGTTTCCATGCATTTATAACCTTCACGTTCATTAATCAATCAAGCTCCATAAACTAATAAATGTAAGAAAATATTCATATACTCAATTATTCGACAAGACGGTCAAAAAAATATATATAGCAGTTGGTGTCATCTATTTTGAAATAGTCATGAAAACAATTATAGTAGCTGAGGGTGTGTACATGTTCCTAATCACCGGTGGAAACGTTTATAAATTATCGTGGATACGTAAAAATTAAGATAAAATGAATACGTAAAATTGACTCCAACAACTCATTCTATCGTTTCCAAGCATTTATTTTCTTTACATTTATCAATAAGTCAAGCTCTGTAAACTTATAAATGAAGAAACTATTATTATACACAATGATTCTATAAGAACATCCAAAGTCAAAGAGAAATAACAGTTAGTGTCATCTTTTCATTATAGTGATGGAAATGATTATAAAAGGTTGTGTACACGTTTATAATCATCAGTGGAAACAATTATAAATTATCATGGATACGTAAAAACTAAGTTTAATAAATACGTAAAGTCGACTCCAACAACTTAGTTTATCGTTTCCAAACATTCAGCCTTTAGGTTTATCAATCGTTTGAGCTTTGTAAACTGATAAGTGTTAATAAAATAGTCGAATACACAATGATTTTGTGGGAACATCAAGGGGAAAGATATATAATACTTAGTGACACCTTTTTAGAATAGTGAAACGATTATAGAAAGATATTTACATGTTACTAATCAACAGTGGAAACGTTTTCAAGTTATCGTGGATACGTAAAAACCAAGATTAAATGAATACACAAAATCGACTCCAACAACTCAGTTTATCATTGTCAAACGTTATCATTTCATGTTATCAATTAGTCAAGCTCTATAAAATGATAAATACTAAGAAATATTATTATACACAATGATTCTATAAGAATGTCCAAAGTCAAAGATAATAACAGTTAGTGTCATCTTTTCATTATAATGATGGAAATAATTATAAAAGGTTGTATACATGTTTATAATCATCAGTGAAACGATTATAATTATCATGGATACGTAAAACTAAGTTTAATAAATACGTAAAGTCGGCTCCAACAACTCAGTTTATCGTTTCCAAACGTTCAGCCTTTAGGTTTATCAATCGTTTGAGCTTTGTAAACTGATAAGTGTTAAGAAAATAGTGGAATACACAACGATTTTGTGGGAACATCAAGGGGAAAGATATATAATACTTTGTGGCACCTTTTTAGAATAGTGAAAGATTATAGAAAGATATATTACATGTTACTAATCATCAATGGAAACGTTTACAAGTTATTGGGATACGTAAAAACCAATATTAAATTAATACAAAAAATCGACTCCAACAACTCAGTTTATCATTGCCAAACGTTTATCATTTCATGTTTATCAATTAGTCAAGCTTTATAAAATGAGAAATGCTAAGAAAATATTTTTACACACATTTATTCGATGAGGACGGCAAGGGAAAAGATATATTGTATGTAGTGTCATATTTTCTAAAATATTGTTGGAAATTTTATATTAAGTAATGTTTCTAATTATCATGGAAAAATAAATGCTAAACCTGAAACGCTATAGTATGAACGACTTATAAAAAGAGTACCTACACCACACATCCTAAAAAACACCCTAGAAGATTTAAAAAGTCGAGGGCTTATTTTAGGGTTTGTAGTGGAGGGTTTAAGGTCTAACGAGCCTAAATCCTAAAACTCTGTCGGGTCAGTGATGACATTATAAAGTATAGCACAAGTTAAAAAAAACTTCCATACACCTCACATCCTAAAAACTACCATATGAGAGTTAAAACGTCGAAGACTTATTTTAGAGTATGTAGTGAAATACCTAAAAATCTATAGAGTCAACGACGACATTATAAAGTATAGAATGAGTTAAAAAAAGATTGCCCAACACCACACACTCTAAAAAAACATCCTAAGAGAGTTTAAACATCGTGTGCTTATTTAAGGTTTGTAATTGAGGGTTTAGAGTCTTACAAAACTGTATGTTAAACTGTTTATTAGCCATTTTTGAATTTTATTCTAATAAATTTTCAAAAATATAAATAGAAAAATATTTTATAATTGACATAAAGTAATAATATATTATATATTTACAAAGACTATATAATGTGAGATGCGGTAAAAAAAATAAATAATATAATTCATCCAAATTATTTAGTAACTTTAAACTATAATAAAATATATAAACACATAATTTATAACAATAGGCTGTAAAAAAATAATCACACTATCAGTTTTTAACTATTAAAATTTTAAAAAATGAACCATTAAAAGAATGACTAAAACGACATCTATATAAACGTAAGTTATTAGCGTACTGCAGATTAAAAACGAAAAATTGAATGAGTTAGATTAAAAATAGAAAAGAAAAGAGATGGCTACGATTGTTTCCGTCGACGACCGAAAATCAAAGTCCGTCACACAAACCCAGGCGCTTGAAGACGAAGTGCGCCTGACCTTATCTCTTCTTGCCCATGTAGCTAGCTCCTTCGAGATGGTTATATATAAGTCATTCACATAATTGTTAAAAGTTGACTCTGTAAACGATTGCAAGGGGAGCTGGGAGCGTACAAGTGAGTCAAATTAAGGGGTCGTCAGATTTGACAAACATATCGAGGTGATTAATCATTTTTTATTCATTTTAATTCCCTTTGTAATTGAGCTAATTGACGAGATTAACACTTGCAATTGAGCTGATTGACGAGATTAATACCTGCACACCATTAAGTTTTGTTTATTTTTTGATAAGTAGTAGTACTTCATATTGATTGCCGCTCATGGTTACCTGCACGTGTTTAAGTGGTACTGATTTTTAAGGTTATTAACATATAGTGTGCTAGAGTAATGAGACAAATGATACAGCAGAAATAGGAAAAATTAAACTTTTCTCCTCCTTCGTCTGGTTGTCTGAATGATTTTGCCCACTTCCACATCTCGTATTTGATGCACCTTAGAGTTTCAGATTTGGTGAACTCCTTTCCATCAAAATCAGCTCATTTCTGGACCAAATTTTATATTTATATATATGCCTTGTCTCGTAATAGAGTGTGAACATCCATACCTTCTTCAATTTCTTCCTCTCGTCAAGCTTGGTCTCCAGATATATTGCAAATTTATTTCCAAAAGAATTTGCTTTCTTTAACTTTGATTCTCATGATATATTATTTGATTTGCAGAGACATGTACGTGGCTGCTGCCATCTTAGTCATTTTAAGTTTATGCTACTATTTATTAAGGGTAGCAAATATCAGTGGTCATAAAAAACAACCTCCAGAAGTTAAAGGAGCATGGCCAATCATAGGTCATCTTCATCTTTTTCGTGGATCTCAATTATTCCACAGAACATTATCTGACATGGCTGATTAGTATGGCTCACTCTTCACCGTTCGAATGGGTGTTCACCGAGTCCTAGTTGTAAGCAATTGGGAGGTAGCTAAGGAATGCTTAGAGACCAACGACAGAGTCTTTGTTGACCGTCCAAAATCAATAGGACTTGAGATCATGGGTTACAACAATGCTATGTATACTTTTGGCCCATATGGTCCTTATTGGCGTGAGCTGCGGAAGATCTCAACCATTGAGCTTCTTTCAATCCATCGGGTAGAGAGAATGAAACAGGTGAGAGATTCAGTGACTAGATTTGCCATTGAGCAGATTTATAGAAAGTACTTGGGTACGGAACAACAAAGCAGAAAGTCATCAGGAAAATTGGTTGTGGAGATGAAGCAATGGTTTAGTAACATAAATCTTGACCTTATTCTCAGAGTTGTGGTGGGTAAGAGTTTGTTACTAGAAGAGGTGCCAAACACCAACCAACAAATGGGTGCTACTACTACTTCAGGATTTGAAGCATTTCGTGAATTCTTTGAACTTATGCAAGTGTCACTCATCTCAGATGATATTCCCTTTATGAGGTGGTTTGATATAGGGGGAGTAGAAAAGGCAATGAGGAACACTGCTAAGAAGATTGATACTAAACTTCAACAATGGTTAGAGGAGCATAAAACAAAAAAAAAACAAGGAATGGTATTGAAAGATGATCAACAACAAGACTTCATGGGAGTACTTTTGGATATTCTAGATCAATCCACAAGCCAGCCTTTAGTGCAAGAGGATGCTGATAAGATTATCAAGTCCACATGTCTTGTAAGTTAATTAGTTTATTGCTTCAAATAATTAATACAAAGCTTTCTTATTCTTAATTTAGTAACACTATGCATAATATTATTGTTGTTTTTGCATAGGCCATGTTGATAGCAGGTGCTGATACATCAACAATTACCTTAACATGGGCTCTCTCTTTACTTCTCAACAACCCACACACACTCAAGAAGGCCCAGAATGAACTAGATACTCATGTCGGTCGACACAGACAAGTCGATGAATCTGACATTAAAAATCTTGTTTATCTTCAAGCCATCATCAAGGAATCATTACGGTTGTATCCAAACTCCTATTTTATCCCCTCGTGAATCAGTCTCTGACTGCTTGGTGGGTGGATACCATGTCCCTAAAAGGACAAAGTTATTTGTGAACCTATGGCGTTTGCAACGGGATTCTCATGTTTGGTCAGATCCTTGTGAGTTTCAACCAGATAGATTCCTTACTACCCACAAGAATGTTGATCTCAGAGGCAAGAATTTTGAGCTAATACCATTTGGAAGTGGGAGAAGAATGTGCTCAGGTTTCAACTTTGCGCTTCAGATAATGCATCTCACTTTGGCCAGGTTACTTCATAGTTTTGATCTTGAAACACCTTCAGGATTGGATATTGATATGACGAAGAGTCCTGGATTTACTAGTATCAAAGCAACTTCACTTGAAGTACTTGTTTCTCCGAGGTTGTCTGATGTTAGTTTACTGAATGGGTGATTATAGTGTTTGTCGTACTGATGTTAAATCCATTATGGTTTTAGTTGGACACATCTATTGAATATCTGTAACTATAGATAAAGTAGTTGTTATCTTATCTCTTACGTAATGCATGGTTGTATTACTTATTTGGTGCATATTTTTCTATTGTATTACAATGAATGGTAAAGATAGTATATTCACAGATCAAGTGAAAAGAGTAAATAAAAAATCGATTGTTCACATGTAGTTTTCAAAACAACCGTTTAAACTATGGATAAACATACATAATAGGGGATATCAAGTCATGTCTATCAACATAACTTAAACACACCAACAACCAAAAAGGTCCAACAGAATTATACAACAAATTCTTATGGAATGTTGCATTCAGGGCTTGGTAGACGACGCACCCAACTTTAAATTCTTGCTTTAGAAAGTCACCGACCAAAGATTCAAGATCTCTCAACAAAAAACACAAGCATCAACCTACATTTACACTACAAGTACTCCTAAAAAATGTGAAGGAAACTAACCTAGGATCTAGATGCACGGAAAAACAAAGTACAAGCAACAATACATCATAAACTAAGTGCCTAGCTGGGAAAACAAAAGATGGCACTACACCAGTCGAGAGGGGAACGAACCCACTAGTTGTATGAGAAGTGCCCACACCCATACAACTGAAAAGCATATGGATCATCCTTCACTGCAACTCTAAGGCAACCCCAGTGCCGCCTACATTTCTTATTCTTGATTCTTGGAGCACTCACCAGCACCAATTCTTCCTTCAACTACTTTAGAGAGCTTATGGTGGTAGTAGGCCCCGACCTTCTTCCCTTTACAATCCATTTCTCCTAACCTTAAATCCCAATATTCTTCCCTAAATACAAGCTCTAGAAAACTAACAAAATCTCACTTCCTTGAACTTGAGTTGCATCAGCCAGGACAGCCCAATCAATACTCATTGGTTCATTGTGGAGAACCAATGGAGCTTCATCCTTCATAGAAGAAGTTATGGCAGCCACCTGAGGTAGATTTGAAGAATACTGCCCTAAAGTTTCATAAACAATACCGCACAGTGAGGATCAAGATGCAGGACCGGCAAAGAGCTCCCTTTGTTGAGTACAAGCAAGATAAACCTCCATACAGAGCCACATTCCAATAGGTGCAATCCTCATAGGGAGCGGTCATAAGAGGACAAACCTTCATTGCATGCATGAAGAAATAATCCACAATTAGAGCATATCACAGCATGTTATCATATGTTACAGTAAGACAAGATCCATGCTACCTAAGGATAAGGGTAGAGAGTGCCAAACCAGTCATTAAATGTTCAGAAGAACTTTCAGCCACACATAGTTGTAACCAAGGTGGGTAGTGTCCTCCATAATATTTGTAAAATGTCAAACCTTCATAACCACTTTATCAGCAATGTTAATATTATTGTAAGCCTTTGGAAGATCAAAAATTCGGATCTAGCACGGAACCCACTTTAACACATGGTCCTCGACTAACTTACCCAAATTCATGCCTTTGACAACAAACAAGATCCGGTTGATTGTCCATGGACCACATACAATAGCAGCTTCCATAGTGCTCTTCTCCTCAAAATTGATAATGAATAAGTTCGGGCCAACAATGTTGAATCTGAAGCCGCCAAAGCCGTTCCAACTGTGTTGAAGATGGATCCTTAGCGCTTGTGCGGAAATTGGGCGATGAGAGAGTAGCTTGCCCTGAAGGCAACGTTAAAAGGACAGCATAGCGCCATAGACCTCAAGGACTCGCATTTTTTGACAACTTCAGAAATTAATGATGAAGAACAAGATCGCTAAAAAAGGAGAAGAAAAGACGCAGAGACAAGAAGGATGACCAGATATTGAGCACGTAATATAGGAAGCTACCATCCACCCCCCAACATAATACATGCAAAGTGTGAGTGTGGAACACGAGCGGGCTACAAAAGGAACGACTCTTCACAAGATAGTAATCATGTAGTGTCACAGAAAAAGAAACGGACAAAGATAGACCTTTAGGCGGAGACAACATGTGAAAAGGAGAGGGAAGTCATTGTGAGTATCGAAAAAGATTTTATTAGTAGAGAAAATTGTAGAGGAGCTGAAACATGTGAACACTAGCCCCATTCCCATGAACAGAAATGAATGATATGCATAGCCATTCTCACCCACCTCGAATATACAACTAGGAAATGGAATGAAGTCGGATTCGAGGCTTGAGAAAATGGAGAAGATGAAGAGGCAACCAACTTAGAGGAGAAACCCTCCCACTGAAGGGAGAAACCCGCTCTCACTTAGGTTTTCCTTAGATTTAATTAGAGGAGAGAACTTGTTCAAGTGATCGATAAGTGTGACGATTGTGGGCGTAATTGTTGTGTTTTTTCACATATAGTTAGTTCCTCAAACTTATGCAAAGCTAATATGTGGCCTAAACAACAACAATATATATTTGTCGTCGGCTAGCAGGTTAACTCATTCGGATACTGCATAAATATGGCATTTTTGTAGTGGCATACATGACAGAAGTTGACATTCTTCCCCTTGATTATTAGGTGAGAGAATTTTTGCTCTAGGGTAAGTTTATGTCCGATTCATGCGCTTTTCTTCTTCGTTCTGCTTTCACATTGTTCTTGTTCGTTCTCCTTTCTTCATCGTCCTATCTTTTCTCTATTGATCTGTGTTCTTGGTTTGGCACTGGTTCTTGCCTAACTCTTTTGATGAGACCCACATCTTTCAGGGTTATTGTCATCTCCGCTCCTCGACAACATGCACACTAGGTAAGTGAATGTTTGTGCCCTTCTTATGAGCTCTTCTTCCTTTATCGCTCACTGGTTTCTCACGCACATCTACTGGTGGTGATTACCGTCTTGGTTAGTCATCAGTTGCTCCTTCTCCCTCAATTTATGGTCAATATTTCTTCATCTCTTGCTCTTTCTCTCCCCATTTTTGTTCAAGCGTCGTTCATGTTCTGGGTTTGGTAAGTGTATCACGACTATAACTTCATCCAACTTCACCATTTCTAGGGTTTATACCCAATTTGTGATGGATTTGAGTTGTCTTCACCAGTTTTGGATGTTAGTGTGAACTGATTGAATTTTTTGTTGATTTAGCTCCTTGTTCGGTTGATGTGTCATCCCTATTGTTTATACTCAAGATTCTCACACATATGGAATCTTGCTAAGGTACCTGCTTAGTGCTCCGTTCTCTTGCATTAGTGGATTTGAGTTACACATGTCACCTTGTTTTGGTCGGTTGACCAACAATTCTGTTGGATTTGAGTTACATATGTTGCCTTGTTTAGGGTCTATTGACCGACCTTTCTGCTGGATTTGAGTTACGTGGCCTTTTGTTGGTCGATTAATCGACGCTTCTGTTGGATTTGAGCTGCATCTATTGGCTTGTTTTTGGTCGATTGATGACTTCTTATTTTCGATTTGAGTTACACATCTTGCCTTGTTTTGGTCGATTGACCAACCTATTGAATTTGAGTTACATATGTTGTCTTGTTTTGGTCGATTGATCGATGCTTTATGTCACGACCCAAAAACCACCATAGTTGAAATAGGTCATTGATAAGCCACATACTTCAATACAACTAAGAAGCACACAAAGCTACTAACTAAATAATTTTCTGAACAATCCAAAATATTATACTTAGACAAAAATATGTTATTATCACGTAAAAATAGCAATCTTTCATATGTTATTATTGTGTTTAAAAGTAGTCATTATCTAAAAATGAAAAAACTTAATATCACGACTCAGTAGCCATACACTTCATATACAGGTTTAACTAAAAGTTGTCTAAAGCAGTAACACATCAAATGTAGCCAGTAACTTCTTGTAGTAACCGCAGCTTCAAAACTCACTAATCTGCAAAAATGAAATCTGTGGGGGAGTGAGCAACCACACGCTCAGTAAGCAATAAACCCTATAAACAAAGCAGTAGTCAAAACATTTATAAAATTCAAGGTGCGAATCAAAACTAAATAATGTATATAGTTATACAAATATAGTCTAATACATATAGTAATGTGCAAGTACAAATAATTATGGATTTTATAAAGTTGTTTAACTAAAGGTCCCACGGACAGAAAACATACATGCCAAACTAATATCATAACCAAGTCTAAAATTTATTTTAGGGAACCATAGCTCAAGGCTAACCTACAAGGGATATAATGCTAATGACGTTCATACCCCACTAATTAACTAATTGGTACCTCACACTGAGGTGCTCGAAAACTAAGTGACATCTTCACTGAGGATGTCAAATACTAAAACCTGCAGGTGTTAGCCCGTAGACTAACCTAAATAAATCCGAAGATTATTTAACTAATCATAGCGCGCTACGGGATAACTTACCCGGTTACCCACGGTTTGTGTTCGGAAAGCGTATGACTATGGTTCCAAAACTAGATAATCATATGTACCCATAAACATGTAAACTAATTATATACATATATGTTAGACTATTAAGTCCATATATACTCATTAGTAGTGTTGTATAGTTCTCTAATATAGCCGTTACTATTGTATACTGTATAAATAGACACTTATGTGTCTAACTCTCTCACGGTACTATATGAATAATAATACAATGATATCTTTTGGTACTCTAAGCTTCTCATGGTATCAGATGTGCAAGAAACTAGGGTTACCAAATTAAACAAAACCCCAAATCAAGAACATCCTTCTATCGTCTTCTTTCTTCTGCTCCGACGTTCGAGCTCTATGGCCGACAATGGAGATGACATCAACAACGATCAACCCACCATCCACCACCAGGAGGTAACCCTTCCCCTTCTTACGCCACTTCCAAACCCAAAATCGATAAAATCTTATACATACATCCCTCCGATAGCCCGGGTTTACAACTCACGCATAAATTCGATGGCAAGGGATTCGCCACCTGGAAACGCTCTTTCATCGTCGCCCTTTCCACCAAATGCAAAGTCGGTTTCATCACGGGTGAAGTAAAGCGTGCCGATTACGACGATGAGAAGAAACTCGATTGGGACAAAGCCAACAGAATGGTCCTTGTCTGGCTTTTCAACTCATTGAGTGAATCCCTAAAAGAGAGTGTGATATACTACCCCACCGCTGCTCAGGCCTGGTCGAATATGTGCAAACATTGGGATGATCCTGCGGGAACCCGCCTGTATGCTCTCCGTCAAGATTCACACCATCTTGAGCAAGGCCGTGACCACCATCAACAACTACTACACCAGATGGATTAAAATCTGGAACGAGCAGAATGAGTTAATCAAGATTACACCCTGCACATGTGGTTCTGCCGTCGAGCTTCATCAGCAACGCGAAAACGAACACATTTTCGATTTTCTGATGGGTCTCCACGACTCTTACAAATCCATCCACAACAACATTCTAATGATTTGCCCTTTTCCAACCCTAGACAACGTCTATGCCATGTTACGACAAGAAGAAAATCATCGTCTCAACCGTAAGACACGAAAAGGTGAATCTGAGGATAATCTTGCTTTTGCAAATGTCAACCCTAATTCCTCAAGTCAGCCACCTACTGATGCGCGCACCACTAACACTCGAAATGATTCCAAGAAAAAATGTACGCACTACAAGAAGATGGGTCACTCTTATGAGGATTGCTACTGGGTGATAGGGAACTTCCCTAGTAATTGGCGCAACAAACCAAAGAATCCGGTTTCTGCTGCTGTCACCGACGACACCAACTCTCAACCCCCTGAATCTTCTGTGTCGGGTTTCACTCAAGAACAACTGCACCCCTTAACTCTTCACTTTCAAGATAAGAAGACCCCTGTTCCAGGAATATCTCCACGCCAATTAGCATCCCTGTCCGCCTACCTTCACAAGCCCACTGTCATCAACAAGGAACAAGAAACTGAGTTCTTTACTCAGTTTGCAGGTACGCTTGTCTCTTCTTTGGATAAAAACAACTACACATGTCTTGCATAATTGTTGGCTGATAGATTCTGGTGCTACAGACCATATATGTGGTAACATCAATTTATTTATCGATTCCAATTTCCAACTTTGCAATACTACTGTTAAAATGTCTGATGGCCACTCTGGTAGCATCCAAGGTTTTGGCACCGTCAAATTGATAAATCATTTTCTACTGCATAATGTCCTATATGTTTGTTATCCCCAAAATCTTTACCCTCTTTTATACGGGAACAAGGTTTTTCTAGGGTCGGTGCATGGCTAAGGGAAAATTGTCATTTTTTCACCTAATGGATATTTCTCCTGTTTTGGAGAAAATAGGGGCTTCAAGGTGGTATGGGATGAATGGGGATAACGTGAAAACTGAGACAGGTGGTATATTTGACATGAAATCATATTGGTATAGTGGTGAAGAGTATGTAAGAGATACAAAAGTGAATGGTTCGAGGCTAATGACAAACAATTTTTGTTAGTTTTCGTTTTTATTTAGTTCTTCTTTCTTTCACTTTCTTTTTTTTATATATAGCTAGTTTTCAAAATAAGATTTTATTTATTTATTAAGTAAAAAGCCAAAAAAATGTTTATTGGTTGTTTATTCTCTTTCCAAAAAAACCAAAAAAAAATCTTTTGAACCGAAAAAAAAACAAAAACAATAATTGCAATCTCTACTCATATTTAGTTAATTATTTTTATCCTTCCCTTTTCTTTTTTAGATAATTTTTTATTCTTATTGTTGTTCATTCTTATCCCTTTAAATTCTCTCAACCACTTTCATATTTGATTTCAAAGTTAAAAAAAAAAAGAAAACGAGAAAAATATGTTTTGCGTTCATACTTATTTGTGTTTTATTTTTTTTCCAACTTGTTTTCAAAAGAGATACATCATTCCTATTTTTGCTAATAGTTTGTTTTACATTAGAAAATAAAAAATCTTTTTAATTCATTATTTTCTTTATCGTTCAAAGCAAAAAAAAGAAGAAACGTTAGATTGTTTTTTAATTTTTGAGTTTTGTTTATTTCCTATAGTTGTTATTCCATGTTAATCTCTAATCTAGTTGTTTGTTTTGATTCTAGCCATTTTGCTTCTGATTATTTGATATATATATAGTTTTGCTATATAAAGGGATACAGTTCATACATACATAGGCCCAGAACATACGACAATGTACCGTCATCACTCTCAATACTGCATTTGTTGCTTTACTTCATCACTGCTCTAAGTCACTGTGGTTTCTGAGCTTTGTCCATTATTGTCACTGTCACAACCTCGTCATTCTATCCAGAACAACAAATTGACGTCAACAATCTTCTAGTATCTGCGAGACTGCGACCACAGATCAAACTCCCATCCGTTCAGCTTACATACCCGTCGCTTTGACTGTTGTCGTGCCAGCAACTCTCCCCCACTGCAAACATCAAGGAAGCACCATCCTGTCTTCAAACTTGCGCTCCTTTTGGCACTCTTGCTGCGTCATTCAATATCATCACCATCATCTGTGTATGCCATTGTCCTCACTCCTCATTGTGCACGATCTTTCAATCTCACCAGCACTATTCTCACTGAGGAACAACCTACATTCTCATAAACCCGTTCGTGAGATCAATCCACATCGCGTCCATCTTATCATCTCAGTCATCTCGTCATCATTAACAAACAGCAAACACCTGCTGTTTTGTCTCCGAGGAGTTGACGTCGAAGGAGTCACAAACAAGATTAAATCGGGAGGAGAGGCAGCAGTAAAGAGACAAAGAATATGTCTTAACTGTCGGTGCTCCTTGCTGCTGCTGTTCATCGCCTCCATTTTCAGCCCGGTGCTAGCGCCTTGTACCAGAAACAAACGGGAAAAGGTGCTGGAAAGCAGGTATATATGTGCACTTCTGTTCAAACTTTGGTACGTTTTCCATTATTTGTTTTTTTATCTCTCTTTCATTCTTTTCTTTTTTCTATTCCTTACGCTTTCATGTACTTATTATAATTAGTTTAGCAAGCATTAAAAAATGATCTCGGCAGGCACAATAAATTAAGTTTAAATCATTTTCTTTATGTTCATTTAGGCTACTTTTAGTATTTTGATCCGGCTTTTTCCTTTTTTGTTGCCTATATATTTCATTTCTTGATTTTCAAAAACAAAAAAAGGAGGAATTTGTTATTACTCCAATAAAGTTTATAAGTATCAAAATGTTCAATAAAGAGGATAATACCATAAATAACTAGCCTTAGAGTTTATAATAACAAAGGAAAAGGAATTTCCAAGGTAGTGAAGGAATCTGAACCCTTAAAAATTTCATATCAAGTCCCCGAACCCATAACTCTAAAAATTGTAATGACATTTCCTGTCCAAGTTTAAAAGGTTAAAACTTAGGTGGCGACTCAATTAGGTTCGTGTGGGCCGCTTATAATTATTAAGCTTTAACTTTATAATTTCAGTTTAATAATTTTAATTGAAAATCGAACCTTGAAGCCTTAAGCTCGATACTTAAGGGTTCAAAACCAACGCCCACAATGTTCCAAGCTTTGAATTCTTCCTGTTATCTGCTCGCAAGTTTTTACAACAATTAAATGCTAGCATGATAATCTCTGAACAAACTTGTGCCTTGCAGGACCTTAAAAACAATACTTGTGTCAGTTTTGCATACCAGAAAAATGGCCTATATGTTCTGGAACCTGCTTGTCTAGATGATTTTTTGTTACAAAGAAACAGATATTGTAATAGTTATTTTTCTTCTACTTCTCAAGACAGCTCATCTGTTCTGGAAAACGATGTTGATATGAATAAAAATGTTTCGTCAGTCTTTGTTTTAGATAAAACATGTCTGTGGCATTTGCGTTTGGGTCACACCCCTTTAGACAAACTTGTAAAACTAAAACTGATAAAACAAGCAGATGTCCTAAAATTTTTTTGGTGTGATAGTTGCAATAGAGCCAAAAACCATAGGCTTCCATTTCCCCACTCTGTCACCAATAGTGCTGATACATTTGACTTGATACATATTGATATTTGCGGACCTTTTAGACAACCAAGTCACAACAATAAGAAATATTTTCTTAGCATTGTAGATGACAAAAGAAGGGCCTTATGGATTAAGCTCCTTACATCCAAATCAGAAGCCTTCATTTTTATTAAAGCTTTCCTCATGTATGTAGAAAGACAATTTAACAAAAAATTTAAATGTGTTAGGTCTGATAATGCCCTAGAGCTAGGCATTTCGAATGAGGGAAGAATATTCTTTAACACTCTAGGGATAATCCACCAAACATCTTATCCACACACTCCTCAACAAAATGGAATTGTCGAGAGGAAACACCGATATTTAATGGAAACCCCTAGAGCTCTCTTTCATCAATCAAAAGTTCCAATAGAATATTAGAGTGAATGTCTTCTCACTGCTACACATATAATAAATAAATTACCATCATCTTCTTTACAAGGAAAATCTCCTCATGAAGTTCTTTACAATACAGAAATAGATTACAATAATTTAAAAATCGGTTGTCTAGCTTATGCCCTTATTCTTGGTCCTAAGCCAAGAAAATTAAGCTTTAATCCACACCATGCGTTCACTTAGGACTGGCTGACAGACAAAGGGATATAGGTTATTGAGATTGGAGGATAACACCATCATTATTTCTAGACATGTTATATTCCACGAAACTGTTTTTCCATTCACACACCTGATAAGCCGCAACAATACATATATTATATACTAGATTTAGGATTATATTTATCTAAATAAGGTTAGTAGTTAATATTACGTTATATTAAGTATTAAAGTGTATTATTTGTTCAGTCTTATGTTTTTATATGTTTTTCATGCAAGGAAACACTTTTGACCAAAATGCCGGACATAAGGCCGGTTAACTCCTGCACGGCACAAGCGTGGAGTAGAAAAGGTGCTATGCCGGGTATGTTGCTGGGTACATCCTAGCCAGCACAAGTAAAAAGTTGCCTCAGTTCACCAGAAGGTAGCAGTACATGAAGAGGTGTCTTTGATGAAGAGGTGTCTTTTGATGAAGATGTGTCTTTTGGTGAAAAGGTGTCTTTTGGTGAAAAGGTGTCTTTTGGTGAAAAGGTGTCTTTTGGTGAAAAGGTGTCTCATGGTGAAAAGATGTCTCATGGTGAAAAGGTGTCTCATGATGAAAAGGTGTCTTATGGTGAAGAGGTGTCTTTTAGTTGGAAAGACGTCTTTTGGATAAGAAGACACTATGGAAAGACATGATTTGGTGATGTGTCTTTCCATACCAATACAACTATAGTAAAATGTCTTTTTACTAAAGACATGTCTTGGAGGTGTGTCTTTATGGAAAGACATCATTTAAGATATGTCTTTCCATAGAATCACTTCCAACACCTATAAATATCCTACTCATGTGATCATTTGACTCACACTTCAACATACCAAATCCACTCCATTCACTTCTATATTTTCGCCTCACTCCATTGTTGGTGTCCAAAGAAGTCTACGGATCCATCCACGCAAGAGAAGAAGAAGACCTTGTCGGGTAAGGCTATTAAGATCTCCTTCTCCCTCTTTGTATTCTTTTCTTGTAGTTGTGTGGATGATGATGTAGAATTCTTTGTCTTCTCTGGTTAGAAATGGTTCTCTTTGTAAATGCACTATGATCACTCAATAAAAGATATAAGTTCAACTTGGAATTTTGTGTTTATTGCAATTAGGAATGAAGTTGTTTCGTCTTCCAAGTACTTCAATTCTGACCTTGGTAAGGCAGAAAGGTTGAGGAATTCCAAGTGGTCTTTCTATTTGTCTTTTATAACTTAAAGATTGAAATTTAAGGCTTAGAATTCTCCCTTTTTCGGTTCGTTGATTACCTAGATATTGTTAGTCTTCGATAATGATTAGGGAGTGCTTAGTTCGGCTTCGAACTAGAAGAGTAAATTGACATTTTGAGCATGCCGGGTGCAACACGTCCGGCACATTCAAGGTTCTTGTCTTTGTCGGGTGCATATTGTCCGACATAATATCCGGCAGTACCAAAAGTTGGTTGGTTCGGAATTTATTCTTTTCCCTTGGTGTTCATTTGTGTTTTTATGACGTTGTCATTTTGAATCTGGGGTAGATCATTATAAATACTATTTTAGATTAAGTTTTTAGGTTTTTTTTCTTAATTTGTACTTACACACTTACTTTCCCCCTTGTTATAGAATAGGCTTTTGCTCGGATTAGGACTAGTTTTCTATAAGTCCCTTGGGTACGATTCTCTCGGTCGTAATATATTTACACTATACTCTGACCGGTTTTTTATTTGCTACCGTAGTAGAGTTGTAGGTTTAGTTTATTATTTTATTCTTTTATATATAGTTTTATCCTACAATTTTCCGTATTAGCAAACTGGCGCCGTTGCCGGGGACTTGGAATTAGTTCAAGTCCTAAATTCGGTAAAACACCCTATTCTTTATTTTTTTTATTCTTTGATTCATTGATTCTTTGTTTAATTTGTTCATTTTGTTTTTCGGTTGAATATGCGGGTGCATTGCCAGGTATCCGGTGCCCGACACATTCAACAATTTTTTTAATTCTTTTATTCTTTATTCTTTGAATCGATTGTTTTCATTTCTGTAAAGTTGAATGGACCGGATACGATGCCGGATAAGATACATCCGGCGCTATGGAGGAAGTCCAAAGCCGGACACGATTCACCCGGTGCACAATCCGGCACATTCAACCTTAACTTTCATTTTACATCTTCTCTTATTTATTAGAGTTATATGTACATATTCCTACGGCACCATGGTCTTATTTTTTTCCTTCTCTTATCCCTTATCCCTTGTTCAAACCAATCTCCCTTCGAGTTTTGAACAAGCCGGGCATGAAGCCGGGTAAAATCAACCCGGCATAAAAGAGGAAGTCCTACGCCGGATAGGTTATATCCGGCATGTGGTCCGGCTTGTTCAATTTTACTCTCCAATTTTTGTCGTAAATAGTAGAGACACATATAAATGATCTCTTACGTTTTATGTCATTCACTTTGATTTTTCCTCCCTCTTGTTATATTTCTTTGATTTTTTTCTCTCAGTTTGAACAAGCCGGGCAATATGCCGGGTAAATTCAACCCGGCATTAGTGGAGGAAGTCCATTGCCGGATACGCGACGCCCGACACTATGTCCGGCATGTTCAATATGATTTAATTTTCTTTTAGTTTCGTAACATTTCTATATTATTGTTTTTTATACCACTTTGTACAATTAATATTTTGTGTTGCTCCTCCTAAGTAAATAAGGTGAATGCATCTCCGATTGCATAATCTTCATCTAACCACGATCAGTAGACAAAGAAGACATTTCTTCGTTCCTTAAGGCAACGACGAAACCAACAAATGCACTCCCTGCACAAATGGAATCAAAAACCACCGGAGAATGGCAAGAACTCTCTTCCTCAGTAGGCAAATGTGGTTAGTGCACGACCACACACCTAGAGCACCGAATTCCAAGATTTTACAATGCCTGAGAGATTGGAAATGCAAAAGATCTGGACCATTCGCATGGAGCATAAGTCGATGCAGTTGCAAATGCAGCAACTTTTTGCTCAACTATGACCACTTGGTCAACTCCCGTTGATCAATTTAGTGTTGGAGATGGGAGTATGCGAGATCGATCTTCGTTTCTATCGAGATCTTTGATCATTCGCCAAGTAGCCAAACGGCTAAGTGTAGGGACAGCCCCACGCATCTGGTCTTCTTTCACCGCAGGGGAGTCACTTCCTTTCCTTATTTCTTTACTTTTCTTTTGAACACTGGGGATAGTGTTCCTGCCAAGTGTAGGGCAGGGTCCCCCCTTAAAAAAATATTTCATTTTAAATATATATTTTTTATATAGAAAATAAATCACTAGTATATTTGATATAATAAGTTTAAACTTTATCAATGTTTTACTAAACTTTTTGCATGTTTTTTGAGATGAGATTAGGAATGAATAAATGCTTGTTCTCTCAAGAGGTAAGCTTTCTAATGACTTGTAGATTCCTATTTTTAACTTTTTGATTCTCTTTATTAACATGAGTATATGATCTTTCTCCTAATTCTTTCCTTTATGTACTTCTGGGTATTATTTTCTTTCCTTTTTCAAACTGTAAAAAATCTTTTGGGTGAAAATCTTAAAAAGGGTTTTTGTGCAAGAAAAAAAGAAAGAAGAAGAAGAAAAAGAAAAGAAAAGAAAAAAAAATCTTCTTCCAAAGGAAAAAAAAACATATATTCCTTGAGGTTGCAAAAAAGTGCCTCAGAATAAAAGCAAGAAACGAGAGTTTTTCCTTTTATTTTTCTCCTAAATTCCCCGTTCTTCAATGCAGAAAAAAAATCATGGTTGATTCAGAAACCCTTGCAAAATAGGGCTGAATATAAAAACCATCGATGAGTGTATTGGCCACATTCAGAAACTCTTGAAAAATAGAGCTGGATGATGGAAACCGGAAAAAGGAGAGATTACAAAAATCCCTTATGCAAAATAGCCCAAAAGTTTTTGATCGGGTTTGAAATTCTTTATTTTATACCCATTAGTATGTTTTTGATGGATAAGGATGATTAAGTGATACTTGTGAAATAGAGTCAAATAGTTGAGAATATTTATCTAATTGTCATCCTAGAGTTTATCTGTTTTGTGCATAAGTATTTATTCTTTTCTAATCTAATTTTGCTCGAGGACTAGCAAAAGGTAAGCGTAGGGCCTTGATAAGTGTAACACCCCATCCAACAACAAACACATAACAACAATCTGCAGCGGAAACTCAACTCATCACATTACTTATTTCAATGGTGTTACATGCCGTTAACCACCCACCAGGGGCGGAGCCAGAAATAAAAGTTGAGGGGGGCATATGTAAAATTACAAATAATTAGGGGGGGTTTTGTAAAAATTTGCTTAAAAATTTTTTTTTACACTATATTTTTGTGTAATTTAACAAAGTTGGGGAGTGTTTTGCTCCCTCCATCCCCCCCCTGTCTACGCCCCTGCCACCCACGTGACTAACAAGGCTAATACATATACTTTGTATCGGTCTGATGGACTAGACTCCCGAGCAACTACACGTAACATTTGCTTCCCTTAACAACAACCCATATACTTATTACATTCCAACCGTACCGAGTATTTACAAACTAATGCCGATAACAATTTCGGTCTTACTACGCCTACAATGCTTACGCCATTTAAATGGCTACCCATGTATAACATCTACCCCGTCCTACTCTCGAACGGCTTCCAGCTCCTTGTACCTGAAATAGAAAAGGAGAGAAAGGGTGGCCCCCAAGGGGCTCAGCACCTTTGCTGGTATGGTAATCCCTCAGCCCACATGCTACCGGGCCACGCACAACTAATTGTCGTCTTAGCATGCAGTTGATTATATTTAAATCATGCATACAAACCATAAACACACAACACTTTGCATACACCCAGCAATATGGCTCAACATATCCAACACATCCACACTTAACAAATCATCCAATGATCCCTTTAACCTTAGAGTGGCTCTCCTCTAAACGGAGCTACTTCCTTAATGAACGACACGTACCCGTTAATCGGGTTATCCTTAAACGCCTCTTGTCACAAACTGGGATTCATTTCCATGATCCACACACTCCATATCCTACCACATATCTCATTCCTCACATAACAAACATAACAAACCTCTCTTGTTTCGGCGTACACATGATAACATCGCATTCATTTTAAAACATCCAATATATATATATATATATATATATATATATATATATATATACCATAGCATAGCAAGGGAATTTGCATAGCACCATAACATTACATAACACCATAAAATCGGTTCTCACAAGGAACCTTCCACCATAGCTAGTATACCATGTGAGCCTAGGGATTTTTGCCAATCCCATGTTAAGCTCGTTACCAACCTCGTTACCGTCCAGTTATATAGAACGGTTAACTTATACCCAAGGTGTGTCGGATATAGTGATCCCAAGCACACCGAAATAACATTCGTATGCCCCTGTGGCCCGACGTGAGTCAGTAACTAGCTTTGGATAAGCTAAGGGAAGGTAGAAACCAAATTGGAATACCACCTATACATACACCAAGAGAGCCGAACCGGATATGACATCGACTCCCGTCCATCACACGCGTGGCCGGAACAACCGGACTCCTCACCCCCCATTAGTACATATACACTTATAAATAAGTAGTTAGAGATCCATTATGGAGCCTACCACATCCACACACCATACGGTATCATGACCGAGTTAAGCACACAAGGGAGGTTCACACACTTGCATACAACAACGATATCCAACTAACTCACTTATAGCCGTGGTTAGAACGTTCCCAAGGTTTGGGTCGTTAACTCCGAATACCGATCACTCATGTGTTCCTAGATTTGGTTAGCTAAGGTTTAACACATATTTGAGGTTAAATGGTATCGGAGGCCAAATTCGCCACATAAATGAATTACTATAAACTCATTACATGTTTTTATCTTACAAGGTGGCAACACTCATAAAAACACATTGGCATACAAGCCGGTGTAATCCGGTAGGACACAGGTTGCAAGAAAACCATACCTGTCACCGGAGTCCACTTTACCACGTCCACTTATGTTCCTCGAGCAATTCTCGAACAACTGATAACATTACATGTACTTTTATTAACATCGGGTAGCATGATTATTTAATGTCTAATGCTTATAACTTTTTCCCCGTTAACTTAGTTACATAACTTCACTTCTTAATTTGTTTTACTTTTACATTTCAATACAACTTTTTACCCACTTAGTTGTCATTATAACTCACCTAACATGTCCTTAACAACTTTATAACTTCATTACTAATCAATCCCCATCATTACATATCATTTCATAACCTTAACCATGTTTTTGGTCCGACCGGACTTACCGACCGGACTTGTCCATGTCCGGTCGATTCCAGAACACATTTCCGCCAAATTTTCTACTCCGACCGACCTTGTAAGTCCGGTCCTATGTCCGGTCCATTCCAGAAACTAATTCTCACAGGGTAAACTGGGCCCGACCGAACTTGCAAGTCCGGTCGCAAGTCCGGTCTGCCCCAGATCTTTGTTTTCCTTTTACATTCAACTCCAAACTTCACCCCATATATCCTAGTATACCCTAACCTCATTTGGGCACTTCAAACACACCTTAAGATATCCTTAAACACTCACAAACTCTTTTCTAATTCCTTAAACCTTTACTTATATCTTCACAAAATTTCTAACACTTACAATGTTTTCTCCTAGTTTTCAAGTGGTGTTTCATCCTTAATAACCTTTATACCAAAGTGTTTCCTCACCATCATAACATCATCTCCCAAGCATCTTCTCTTACTAACCAAATCTTCTCTTTCACAACTCCTTAAAGTTCCTTTCTCAAAACCTTATCTATACATTATTCCCACCTTGCACATCACATAACCTAAACCTTAAACAAACTTCTTCAAGACTTTAATACATTCTCAACACACATTGAATTCCTAGAACTTCCAAGATAACACCTAAATCCTTGCATCACTCTAAATCACCTTAATACTTGTTTTCTTCTCAAGTAAACATTTATTCACCTTTAACACTTCCTAGTTCATCAAAACCATTTAAAACACTTAGATCTTCTTACACATTTTCCCAAATTTGGCCATAGCTTCTCTTGTATATACTCACATCCAACCACTTAGGTTTTTACCTTATTTCATTCAAGAACACCTAAAATCCATCAAACACATTTTTATACACAACTTCACACATTTAGCACTACATCACAATATAGTGCATAACTTAAATTGCTTGGCACTTAGGCCCTTAAATAACATGGCTCTTAGGCCCTTAAATTGCATAAACCTTAAACACTGAATTTCCACAATATATAAGCCTTTGACCTGCAATACACACACCAAGACATATGTTTCCTTTACTAGTCTCCTTGAGAAACACCTTACTAAGTCATTCACCATTTGCTCTTTAGGTAGTTTTAGCAAGCATTATAAGCTCATTTCTCCTAAGGCATTAAACCACATTGAGATAGCATGTTTACCTCTTTTCCACCAAACTTCTTTCTTGTTTCCTCTTAAAACCGGTAAGGCATTTCTTTCCTTGTCAACTACTAAACAATATACCAACATTGGAATGAGTATATAAGCTTTATGCTTCATCTCATTGTAAACCCTAGGTTTACATTATTTCAAAACATTAATGTAGTTGTTTTACCTTGATCTTTGAAGGGTGTTTGAATATCTATGAAGAGAGGACTCCACCTAGTCCTTGAAAGATTCAATGGATCTAGAACAAAGCAACACAAGGAGCTCCATCAATGAATATTTTCGGTCAATGACAAAACATGGAGGAAATGGAATTTTCTTTGGTTTTCCTTACCTTGAAGCAAAGGTGATCAACAAGGCATAAAAATTTAGCTCAAGCTCCTTCCATGGAAGTTCTCCTTGGCACCGAAATGGTGGTTTTGATGATTTGAAACGACTATGTTGTAGAGCTTGCTCCAACTAAGAGAACGGTAGTCTCGGAATTAATTCGGAGCATGGAGTCATAAGTTTCAAGTGAAGAAGGATGAAGAATGATATGGTTCTGTTGAAACCGATGGAGAGAGGAGGAAGAAGGTGGCCACCGTGGGAAATGAAAGGAAAAAGAGAATGAGGAGATAAGTTTGCTTTTGTTAAGATATTTATTCTTATAAAGCAAATAGTACATTAATTAGTCATTCTTTCTTTTCTTAGTAAACTAACAAGGGTGGTGAGTCACCACACCTTAAAACCGGCCCCCAATAGTACCTAGGGGTATTTTAGACTTTATTAATCAATTGTCTCACTTATAGTAACATATGTTACAAACTAGCTTATAAAAATCACTATTCACCAAAACAAGGCACATAGAAGTGAAATTTTTGATTTCCCATTGATATAGCCACCCAAATGTGATACTATATAGTACACATGTTAATTAAAGAGTAATGATGGACATTTAGTCATTCAAAACTCATTTACAAGACAATTTTTCAAAAACGTGCTTTAAGACTCCTTAAAGCACTTTTTGTGTTTTAACTTGTTTTCAAGCTTGGTTTTCTTTGGTAATTGATTTAATATGTTCATTAACATATAAATAAGGCATAGGTATGACCATTAGGTCTTATACACATTTATCCCAAGCTTAGAGCACATTTTAGCCCATATTGACCTTAAGGTATTTATTTGTGTTTTGTTTGGTTTCATTGTCTACCAAAGTTTCCTAAGGACTTAATTAGCCTTATAAAGTCATAATTAAATATTATCAAGTCCTGGTAGGCTCTTTGGGTCCTAGCCAAGTTCACTCCAAGCTAGAGCATATTTTTGCTCAAACCGTGTCTTAGTGTTTTATTGTGTTTTACCATGGTTTAAAAGGGTTCATTTATATTTCTAAGGCACTTTTTAGCCTTTAAATACCATAGTTTAACATTTACACAACATACCAAGGTTTGGGGTATTTCAATCTACCCCCCTTAAAAGAACTTCGTCCTCGAAGTTCACATTTCCTCGCATCATTGGATTAGAATACGGGAATTACTTATAGCCGTAAACTTCCATTACCAACCACCCTTTACATCCAACCTCGGACTTAATGGTCCGGGCAACATATCCACATTATACATAAAATATCATACTCACATGGTAACCTCGGACTTAATGGTCCGGGTACCTTCACCACACTTGCACCTATACAATATCCCTCAGACTCTTAGGTCTGGGTGACATAACCACATTTGGACTCGTAGGCCCGGGTAACACAATCAATTCAGAACCCACTCACATTAGAACTCAAGGTCTAACATAATATTTATTACTTATTCCACACAACATGTCTTAGCATGTATATCAAACAGAAATACCTTTTCCATCTCTCCATGGGTTCGAATCCCACGTTGAGTACATATACACTGTGATCCCGCAGAACCCTCGCGATGGACACCTTCTGGTCCCCGTTCCTTTGGGAGATCAAAACATTCACTTAATTTTTTAACATATATACTTCTCATGTCACCGGTCCGAAGACAAAGGCTCATACGTCCTCAGCTCGTGAGCAAGTACTACAAAAATATTCTTTACTAGGTTAAGTATAAGAAGATCTTTTATTCAAAATATTAATCGATTGTTTGAAACACCAATTGAAAATCCTTTTGAAAACACCACGCAACTCCAAGTCCAATTTATGCTCCTTGTATTTTTCTTAACATGGTTGTTTGTGACCACTTACAGGGAGCTTCAAGAGTCATCCAACCTGATGTGATCAGCATCAGTGTTGAACTATCTTTCCACCCCAATTTGTGTTCGGCTTCCCTTGATCTCATGATAATCAAGTTTCACCTCCCACTTCTTTTTCAACCAACAATTAATTCAAGCATATCTCATTTTCTATCTTTGAATCCTTCTAGTCATAATCATAACATCTCCAAGGGATAGAACTCCGTCTATCAATCATCATCCAAATCCAACTTAATTCAAGTTACCTAGGGAATTTAATTCTCACTAGGTTCTATGTTGGTCTCATACCCTTCATAAATCACAACATTGTATATATATACATATATTTTTTATCAAAATACAATACATGGTTTACATTTATGCACCGTCGGGGTTTTAGTTCCCCGGGAGTTTCTTTACTCCCTTCCACTTGTACTCTCACACACCACTGTTAACAAGATAAACCACTTCCCACAATGGTATTCGCATCTTCTGTGCGTAATTACCACAATTTAACCACAAATAAATGCGTATGTTTATATAACACACGCGCCAACCATCATAACAATCATTTTGTGCTATGCACACCCCGTTCACGTACACTTGTACGGTAAAACACACTAAGTGGTTTTGCGCTCTACCCCCCTTAAAGGGATTACGCCCACGTAATCAATCACTAAACCTTGGCTTAAAATGTTCTGCCGTCGTGAAGTGTTTTGACTTCCACGCGGTCTATTACACAATGGATTTGATTAGAGGATCTTAACCATATTGGCGGTTTAGTCCTTAAACCAAGAATTCGCATTGGAGTTCTAACTCGTAACCGGTTTTCGGTCCTGGCCTGTGAGGCTTTTAGGCATTGATAAGTAACCATTTTTCATATTCCGCATGTATATTCGGCATTTGATGCATGGGCTCACTTTGGCCTCTGCTGCGCCATTCTGGTAATTATAGGCTAGTTTGCCCCATTCGTTACTGTTACTGTATTGTACATCTCCAATGTATTACCATTATCTTGGGAAGAATGGTTTCTCAACCGACGCATGGTATCTCTTACCCTGAGCGAATTCGGTGAGTTTCACGATTTTCCATCCACTTCTCCAATAGCTTACAGCGTAAACCACTATGTAATTCACAATGATTGACTTGCTTCTACCGACTTACTGTCGGTTGAGATTGAGCTACTACCTAATGTGTAGTGCTCTCTCAGTTATTTCTCACACCTGGGGTATATTTCATACCGATATTTGGAAATTAGTGCTACTGTTATCACTTATTATCATGTCTCCACATTTGGTTTTGTACAAGTACTCTTTCATTCCTGCGGCCTTGCATTACCTATGCATCGGCCATTATAACATTATTCCTCCACAATTACCATGCTTCTGATTCCTAGCTATCCCATGATCATTACTGCGCAAGTGCAATACCAAAACACTCAGTCATACAGAGTGCAGAGGCGTAAACTCTTGACAGTAAATCTCTCATGCGATTGCGATAGGAATTTACACTGTGTTTTACGAAATTCTTATCACATAATACTTGCACCGGCTTACTGCTCGGTTCTTTGCTATCACTTACTGTTGTACTCCCCTGGGTTAACTCATAACTCTGCTCACTCACCATTTTATCATCTAACAATACTCATACAACGGTCGCTTATTGCGCACCGTATCCTTACTCATTATACAACATCAACTTATACTGCATCCGCTTATATTAGCTTCCGCTATTACACTGGGTTTATCTGGCCACTTATTTGGCTGATTTTTTTGAATATACTATTTTTTTTTTTGAGCCTTTATGTTTCTTGAGCGTTGTTCGCTACACATTTAGCTTCACACACCTATGGTGATTGCTATCAGACTTATTACTCTTCCTGTGTACACAACTGGTATGAGCACTTCTTTCGTATTATTTTATTCAAATCATCCTGGGGTAATAACAACGTGGTCCATCCTCCACATATTTCTTGAACTTGATTCACATAACTACCGCTTCTGCGGTCTCACAATATCGAGAGGTATCCCCACTCTTAATGCAGTGGTTCGCTTACCACCTTATCCACTTATACAACATAAACTTCTACAATCAATCGAATTTATATAACATATCTTGCTTATGGCTTATAAGCCTTATTTGCCTTGAGCTGGGCTCATTGTAGGCTGTCCACACATATGTACTTCTCTGTACAACATTCCATGTTTAGAGGTTGTAGTGGGCTCCATGACAAGGTCGTTGCATTCCGTTTCCTTTCATGGGATGCCCCTTAGGTTGTCAGTCCGTCTCCTGACAACTTATGTCTAAACTGGGTGTTAATTTCAACCCTTGTGTTTCTGTCATGTATTTCGTTCAACAATTGTTGATGCGAACACCCTTCAAGGATTTCTCCTGGGTGTTGTTAAGTTATGCCTTTACATCTGGTTCACAGTTATTGGTACATTCAGTTAGCCACGCCTTTTGCGTTCTTCACTGGTATTATCTCTTCTTCTGTGAAGGTCATCATTTCCTAATAATGTAGGTACTCATTCTGGGAATTTCATCCCGTCCATTGCACTTTACTGTGTCCACATTAGGCATCTGCCTTGCCCTGCTTTCCAGCTATCATGTTTATCCCTGGGGATCTTAAGTCATATAAGTTGTCTTTACATTCAGTTAGTGCACTTCGCACCTCCTGACTCTTAAACATTTCCTTGAAAGGAATTCACTAATTCCTTTAGTCTCGTTAACTTAACTGAGTTCCTTAACTTCAACCATTCCTTGTAATCTCTAGCTCTCGTTTGATTTATACTGCTGACCGTAGACGGAGTCGACTACTTCCCGTGTTTCGGACTCTACTCGTATACATATATGGGGTATCATACTGATACATACTACTTACCAACTAACCTATAAGTAGGTCTGTCAGGCCCACATGCTCCTATCGGAGTGCGGTCGTCCCACAACACAGTTGGTACACTTGTAGTGTCCGTCACACGCCTAGGTGAAGTATTCTGTTGTCAACTCCCTTATATTGTCCCGTGACAATATTCATTCCTTGCTTCCCGAACTTAATCGAGGGAAGGTTTATCCACTGTTGTATCCTTGTCAATTGCCCCTGGTTTCACTGGTTTGGTTTAAAAGAAGGTTGGAAAGAAGTGTTGGTTTGAAAAGAAAATCTGGTTTTGAAAAGAAAGGGTTTGAATAAATTTGGGTTTGAAAGAAAATTTTCATGGTTCACAACATCTTCTTACCTTAGCCAAGTCTAGCTTCTTGCTGACTGGTGTATTCCAATTGCAGAGGTTAGGCTAACAGGCCCTTCCACTGTTATGACAATCACATTAACTTTATGGTACTTTCCAAGTACTTTGTAGTGGTTATAAATTTCCCGAACAGCCCTGTTATAGCAGCACTTGCTATGGCAAGTGCGCCATGCTAACTGGCTATCGGTTTGACACATACCGATTGTGGTATTGTTTTGACCCTATTGTCATCAGTGGCCTTGTTGGCCCTCACTGATCTTACTGCCTTGATAAATACTCCTCTAGGTGACTTCTCACTGTTTTCACATGATAATCATAACTAGGGTGTTTCCCATTCTGGGAGACCCCTTTTTCTTAGTATTGTATTCTCTTTGTAGCCCGTTCCACGTATTTGGGCACTACGTTGTAGTTCCCTTGTCGGTTGATATACCGTTGGTGTATTATTTATCAACTGTGGTCCCGTAGACACTCGTCTCGGGTTTATTAATCCATTTCTTGCCTGTTGCACGGTTGGTGCGTTGCAAGCTGGTTGTTCTCGACTGCTCAGCATGTCGACCCAGGTTGCCGGAAATTCTATTCTTCTGTACCATGATTCTTCGCTCTTCGCTATGAAATGCGGTTAACATGTTTAGATGGGAACCGTCTCCGGGATTCCCAGTTTTCGGGATCTACCGTATGACAGGTTCTCCGTACCCTAAAGGTATTTAATAACAGCCAGATCGGGTATTCCCGAGTATGAGAGTGGACTTCCATCTCTCTGCGTTGTTTCCCAAGTTATATAACAGGGATTGTGGAGGGTGGGATGGATATAGTAGGTTTCCAGTATTCACTGGTAGTTCCTTACTAGCGTATCTCTCACGCTATCACTCAACCCTTAACCCAAAGTACTTAAATCCTAACTCGGTACTTCCTAAGCTCGGTAATTCAGTCATCAGAGCGATACTTCGCTCTGATACCACTTTTTGTAACACCCCATCCAACAACAAACACATAACAACAATCTGCAGCGGAAACTCAACTCATCACATTACTTATTTCAATGGTGTTACACGCCGTTAACCACCCACGTGGCTAACAAGGCTAATACATGTACTTTGTATCGGTCTGATGGACTAGACTCCGAGCAACTACACGTAACATTTGCTTCCCTTAACAACAACCCATATACTTATTACATTCCAACCGTACCGAGTATTTACAAACTAATGCCGATAACAATTTCGGTCTTACTACGCCTACAATGCTTACGCCATTTAAATGGCTACCCATGTATAACATCTACCCCGTCCTACTCTCGAACGGCTTCCAGCTCCTTGTACCTGAAATAGAAAAGGAGAGAAAGGGTGGCCCCCAAGGGGCTCAGCACCTTTGCTGGTATGGTAATCCCGCAGCCCACATGCTACCGGGCCACGCACAACTAATTGTCGTCTTAGCATGCAGTTGATTATATTTAAATCATGCATACAAACCATAAACACAAACACTTTGCATACGCCTCAATGGGCTCAACATATATCCAACACATCCACACTTAACAAATCATCCAATGATCCCTTTAACCTTAGAGTGGCTCTCCTCTAAACGGAGCTACTTCCTTAATGAACGACACGTACCCATTAATCGGGTTATCCTTAAACGCCTCTTGTCACAAATGGGATTCATTTCCATGATCCACACACTCCATATCCCCACATATCTCATTCCTCACATAACAAAACATAACAAACCTTTCTTGTTTCGCGACATGATAACATCGCATTCATTTTAAAACATCCATATATATATATATATATATATATATATAATATATATATATATATACCATAGCATAGCAAGGGAATTTGCATAGCACCATAACATTACATAACACCATAAAATCGGTTCTCACAAGGAACCTTCCACCATAGTTAGTATACCATGTGAGCCTAGGGATTTTGCCAATCCCATGTTAAGCTCGTTACCAACCTCGTTACCGTCCAGTTATATAGAACGGTTAACTTATACCCAAGGTGTGTCGGATATAGTGATCCCAAGCACACCGAAATAACATTCGTATGCCCCTGTGGCCCGACGTGAGTCAGTAACTAGCTTTGGATAAGCTAAGGGAAGGTAGAAACCAAATTGGAATACCACCTATACATACACCAAGAGAGCCGAACCGGATATGACATCGACTCCCGTCCATCACACGCGTGGCCGGAACAACCGGACTCCTCACCCCCCATTAGTACATATACACTTATAAATAAGTAGTTAGAGATCCATTATGGAGCCTACCACATCCACACACCATACGGTATCATAACCGAGTTAAGCACACAAGGGAGGTTCACACACTTGCATACAACAACAATATCCAACTAACTCACACATAGCCGTGGTTAGAACGTTCCCAAGGTTTGGGTCGTCAACTCCGAATACCGATCACTCATGTGTTCCTAGATTTGGTTAGCTAAGGTTTAACACATATTTGAGGTTAAATGGTATCGGAGGCCAAATTCGCCACATAAATGAATTACTATAAACTCATTACATGTTTTTATCTTACAAGGTGGCAAACACTCATAAAAACATATTGGCATACAAGCCGGTGTAATCCGGTAGGACACAGGTTGCAAGAAAACCATACCTGTCACCGGAGTCCACTTTACCACGTCCACTTATGTTCCTCGAGCAATTCTCGAACAACTGATAACATTACATGTACTTTTTATTAACATCGGGGGTTGCATGATTATTTAATGTCTAATGCTTATAACTTTTTCCCCGTTAACTTAGTTACATAACTTCACTTCTTAATTTGTTTTACTTTTACATTTCATACAACTTTTCACCCACTTATTGTCATTATAAACTCACCTAACATGTCCTTAACAACTTTATAACATCATTACTAATCAATCCCCATCATTACATATCATTTCATAACCTTAACCCATGTTTTGGTCCGACCGGACTTACCGACCGGACTTGTCCATGTCCGGTCGATTCCAGAACACATTTCCGCCAAAATTTCTACTCCGACCGACCTTGTAAGTCCGGTCCTATGTCCGGTCCATTCCAGAAACTAATTCTCACAGGGTAAACTGGGCCCGACCGAACTTGCAAGTCCGGTCGCAAGTCCGGTCTGCCCCAGATCTTTGTTTTCCTTTTTACATTCAACTCCAAACTTCACCCCATATATCCTAGTATACCCTAACCTCATTTGGGCACTTCAAACACACCTTAAGATATCCTTAAACACTCACAAAACTCTTTTTCTAATTCCTTAACCTTTACTTATATCTTCACAAAATTTCTAACACTTACAATGTTTTCTCCTAGTTTTCAAGTGGTGTCATCCTTAATAACCTTATACCAAAGTGTTTCCTCACCATCATAACATCATCTCCCAAGCATCTTCTCTTACTAACCAAATCTTCTCTTTCACAACTCCTTAAAGTTCCTTTCTCAAAACCTTATCTATACATTATTCCCACCTTGCACATCACATAACCTAAACCTTAAACAAACTTCTTCAAGACTTTAATACATTCTCAAAACACACATTGAATTCCTAGAACTTCCAAGATAACACCTAAATCCTTGCATCACTCTAAATCACCTTAATACTTGTTTTCTTCTCAAGTAAACATTTATTCACCTTTAACACTTCCTAGTTCATCAAAACCATTTAAAACACTTAGATCTTCTTACACATTTTCCCAAATTTGGCCATAGCTTCTCTGTATATACTCACATCCAACCACTTAGGTTTTTACCTTATTTCATTCAAGAACACCTAAAATCCATCAAAACATTTTTATACACAAACTTCACACATTTAGCACTACATCACAATATAGTGCATAACTTAAATTGCTTGGCACTTAGGCCCTTAAATAACATGGCTCTTAGGCCCTTAAATTGCATAACCTTAAACACTGAATTTCCACAATATATAAGCCTTGACCTGCAATACACACACCAAGACATATGTTCCTTTACTAGTCTCCTTGAGAAACACCTTACTAAGTCATTCACCATTTGCTCTTTAGGTAGTTTTAGCAAGCATTATAAGCTCATTTCTCCTAAGGCATTAAACCACATTGAGATAGCATGTTTACCTCTTTTCCACACAAACTTCTTTCTTGTTTCCTCTTAAAACCGGTAAGGCATTTCTTTCCTTGTCAACTAAAACAATATACAACATTGGAATGAGTATATAAGCTTTATGCTTCATCTCATTGTAAACCCTAGGTTTACATTATTTCAAAACATTAATGTAGTTGTTTTACCTTGATCTTTGAAGGGTGTTTGAATATCTATGAAGAGAGGACTCCACCTAGTCCTTGAAAGATTCAAATGGAGCTAGAACAAAGCAAACAAGGAGCTCATCAATGAATATTTTCGGTCAATGACAAAACATGGAGGAAATGGAATTTCTTTGGTTTTTCCTTACCTTGAAGCAAAGGTGATCACAAGGCATAAAAATATTAGCTCAAGCTCCTTCCATGGAAGTTCTCTTGGCACCGAAATGGTGGTTTTGATGATTTGAAAGGACTATGTTGTAGAGCTTGCTCAACTAAGAGAACGGTAGTCTCGGAATTAAATTCGGAGTCATGTACAAGTAGAAGAAAGAAGAATGAAGGGTTGAATGGATGAATGGTGTCTGTTGGAAACCGAGGAGAGAGGAGGAAGAAGGTGGCCACCGTGGGAAATGAAAGGAAAGAAAGAGAATGAGGAGATAAGTTTGCTTTTGTTAAGATATTTATTCTTATAAAGCAAATAGTACATTAATTAGTCATTCTTTCTTTTCTTAGTAAACTAACAGGGTGGTGAGTCACCACACCTTAAAAACCGGCCCCCAATAGTACCTAGGGGTATTTTAGACTTTATTAATCAATTGTCTCACTTATAGTAACATATGTTACAAACTAGCTTATAAAAATCACTATTCACCAAAAACAAGGCACATAGAAGTGAAATTTTGATTTCCCATTGATATAGCCACCCAAATGTGATACTATATAGTACACATGTTAATTAAAGAGTAATGATGGACATTTAGCCATTCAAAACTCATTTACAAGACAATTTTCAAAAACGTGCTTTAAGACTCCTTAAAGCACTTTTTGTGTTTTAACTTGTTTTCAAGCTTGGTTTTCTTTGGTAATTGATTTAATATGTTCATTAACATATAAATAAGGCATAGGTATGACCATTAGGTCTTATACACATTTATCCCAAGCTTAGAGCACATTTAGCCCATATTGACCTTAAGGTATTTATTTGTGTTTTGTTTGGTTTCATTGTCTACCAAAGTTTCCTAAGGACTTAATTAGCCTTATAAAGTCATAATTAAATATTATCAAGTCTGGTAGGCTTTGGGTCCTAGCCAAGTTCACTCCAAGCTTAGAGCATATTTTGCTCAAACCGTGTCTTAGTGTTTATTGTGTTTTACCATGGTTTAAAGGGTTCATTTATATTTCTAAGGCACTTTTTAGCCTTTAAATACCATAGTTTAACATTTACACAACTTACCAAGTTTGGGGTATTTAATAAGCAGCAAAACTTATCATATTTTTATGTACTAGATTTAGGATTATATTATATAAATAAGGTTAAGTAGTTAATATTTATGTTTATTATGTATTAAAGTGTACTATTTGTTCAGTATTATGTTTTTATATGTTTTCATGCAAGGAAACACTTTTGACCAAAATGCCGGACATAAGGCCGGTTAACTCCTGCACGGCACAAGCGTGGAGCAGAAAAGGTGTTATGCCGGGTATGTTGTCGGGTACATCCTAGCCAGCACAAGTAAAAAGTTGCCTCAGTTCACCAGAAGGTAGCAGTACATGAAGAGGTGTCTTTTGATGAAGCGGTTGTGTTTTGATGAAGAGGTGCATTTGACAAAAAAGGTGTCTTTGGTGAAAAGGTGTCTCATGGTGAAAAGGTGTCTTATGGTGAAGAGGTGTCTTTTAGTTGGAAAGATATCTTTTGGATGAGAAGACACTATGGAAAGACATCATTTGGTGATGTGTCTTTCCATACCAATACAACTATAGTAAAAGGTATCTTTTACTAAAGACATGTCTTGGAGGTGTGTCTTTATGGAAAGACATCATTAAGATATGTTCTTCCATAGAATCACTTCCAACACCTATAAATACCCTACTCATGTGATCATTTGACTCACACTTCAACATACCAAATCCACTCCATTCACTTCTATTTTTCGCCTCACTTCATTGTTGGTGTCCAAAGAAGTCTACGGATCCATTCATGCAAGAGAGAAGAAGACCTTATCGGGTTAAGGCTATTAAGATCTCCTTCTCCCTCTTTGTATTCTTTTCTTGTAGTTGTGTGGATGGTGATGTAGAATTCTTTGTCTTCTCTGGTTAGAAATGGTTCTCTTTGTAAATGCACTATGATCACTCAATAAAAGATATAAGTTCAACTTGGAATTTTGTGTTATTGCAATTAGGAATGAAGTTGTTTCTTCTTCCAAGTACTTCAATTCTGACCTTGGTAAGGCAGAAAGGTTGAGGAATTCCAAGTGGTCTTTCTATTTGTCTTTTAACTTAAAGGATGAAATTTAAGGCTTAGAATTCTCCCTTTTTCGGTTCGTTGATTACCTAGATATTGTTAGTCTCGATAATGATTAGGGAGTGCTTAGTTCCGCTTCGAACTGGAAGAGGTAAATTGACATTTTGAGCATGCCGGATGGCATGGGTTGCAACACGTCCGGCACATTCAAGGTTCTTGTCTTTGCCGGGTGCATTTTGTATGTCGGCATAATATCCGGCAGTACTAAAAGTTGGTTGGTTCGGAATTTATTCTTTCCCTTGGTGTTCATTTGTGTTTTTATGACGTTGCCATTTCGAATCTGGGTAGATCATTATAAATACTATTTTAGACTAGGTTTTAGGTAGTTTTTCTTTATTTGTACTTACACACTTACTTTCCCCCCTGTTATAGAATAGGCTTTTTGCCCGGATTAGGACTAGTTTCTATAAGTCCCTTGGGTACGATTCTCTCGTCGTAATATATTTACACTATACTCCGAGGGGTTTTATTTATACCCGTAGTAGAGTTGTAGGTTTAGTTTATTATTTTATTCTTTTATATATAGTTTCATCCTACAATTTTCCGTATTAGCAACACCCACCTCCTCATATTTCTCTTTTCAAAACCCTCTTACCACTGACCAGCCCACAACACCAGACCAGCCCAGCCCATATATGTCTCAGATGATGAACTTCCCTTTCACCTTCCCACAACCCACCACTTTACAACAAAATACAGCAACAGAGACACAACCAACCTCCATTTTTGATACACAACTCCAGAACCAAATACAAACACACACAGATACTCACCCCCAAACATCATCAAACAATCTACCACCCTCTCAGGATACACTCAGAAGGTCTTCAAGACCCCGCCAACCTCCTACATACTTACAAGACTACCATACCAGTTCTGCTTTCTTGACCAAGAACCCCTTTACTGAAATCTTCAAAAGCAGACTCATATCTTCATCCACATCTGTTCTGATAACAACCCAACCTTCCTCAATTCTCTCACCGATATCACCTACTCTCTCCCTAGCTGCTACATCTGTCCAAAACCAAACAACAATTGAAAATATCTTGACATCAAAGATCCCCAAACATACGAGGAAGCCACAAAAACAACATTGGGTAGATGCCATCAATACCGAGCTTACAACCTAACAGAACATGGTACATGGGAATTAACCAATTACCAAAACATAAAAAGGCAATAGGTTGTAAGTGGGTTTTAAAAAACTAAACTAAAGGTTGGAGGCACTATAGAACGTTATTAAAGAACCTCGTTGCTAAGGGTTTCAGCCAAAAGGTATGGTCTTTATTACACAGAAACATTCTCCCCTATGTTCGAATGACCAAAATCAGAACCATCTTAACCATAGCTGTTAACAGAAATGGAAAATTGACCAACTTGATGTCAACAATGCCTTCATTCATGGCAATCTTCATGAAGAAATATACATGCAGCTACCAAAGTTTTTAAATACAGAGAACAAATCAATGCCTGCCGCTTAAAGAAATACCTCTATGGATTAAAACAAGCGTCCAGGCAATGGTTTGCTCATCTCAGCATGTTTCCTAGAAACCCTAGGATACACTCAATCTTTTAATGACTCTTCTCTCTTCTTTAAAAATAATTTAAAACAAGTCACCTTCCTTGCTGTTTACGCTGATGATATCCTCATCACAGGAAACAATCAACAAGAAATAGATAATGTAAAACAGAAACTGGAGAAAGAGATCAAAATAAAGATCTTGGCAAACTACACTTTTTCTTGGGTATGAGTTTTTTGCATCATTCTATAGGTATGATAACCACACAGCGTAAATTCTACACCGACATTCTGGCAGAACATAGCATTCGGTAATGACAGTCTTTGTTTCTCCTCTCTCCCTTCATCACTCAAACTCAATACAAAAGATGGCATACTGCGACAACACCCCAGACTTCTCCTTGCTGGCATACTGCGACAGTGACTGGGCTGGTTGCTAGGAACACGCCACTCGTCTCAGGTTACTACATTATGCTGGGAGGTTCTCCCATATCCTGGAAATCGAAGAAACACCACAGCGTCTCCCTCTCTCCTCTGTAGAAGCAGAATACAGAGCATTGCGGGCTGTCACAGCAGAATTATCTTGGTTGAGTAGGTTGATTCATGAACTCGGAATCACAGCAATCTAACCCATTCCAGTCCACTGCGACAATAAATCAACTGTTTATATTGCGAAAAAACCCAGTTCAGCATCAACGAACGAAGCATAGAAATAGACATCCATTACGTTAGACAAAAATTCAAGAAGGTCTGCCAAGCCCCCATGGCTTGGTCGGTAGAGAAGTGGTATACCAAAACCAAAGATCCTGGGTTCGAAACCTACCCACTACCGTAACTATCAAAAAAAAATTCAAGAAGGTCTTATTGTTGTGCGTCACATATCCAACAAGGACCAGCTAGCCGACTTCCTTACTAAATCATACGAGATATTGGCCTCACATTATTACAAGATCAACTCCACAGACAGCGTTGCTCTTGAGGGGGGTGTTAGACTATTAAGTCCATATATACTCATTAGTAGTGTTGTATAGTTCTCTTATATAGTCGTTACTATTGTATACTGTATAAATAGGCACTTATGTGTCTAACTCTCTCACGGTACTATATTGAATAATAATAACAATGATAATCAGTGCTCACAAAACACGTCCCGTAAGGCGATGCATAGAGAAAGAATAAGCTTATACAAAATATACCATGAACATATAGGCATTGCAGTCCGCCAGTACCAAAAATATTTAATTATGAAACTAATCGTGAAACAAGATAATATTGAGCTTGATAATATACCATGAACTTACAAGTACGGAAGTCAAGTATCAAAATAACTGTTTTTGTGAAACAATATAATATTGAGCTTGAAGATGCTAACATTATCCATGAATAAAAATGCACGACTAAAGCTAATAAATTAATTACAAATAGCATGATAAGAAAATAATGTGTCGAACAAAAGTTTGTGATATATGCTTATATATATTAGGGAAAATTACATATCCCACTGATAAGTGCAAAACATATAGACTTATTAGGGTTTAATCACACCTTATAAATTGTAGTATTTTTAGTAATGTTTCTCACTTATCTTGGGTTTTTCCTATAATTTGTTGTTATATTAACTGATGTATTATATGTGTTAAAATGTAGGAAAAATGACAAACAAAGACATATATTATAAGGGATAGACAAACTCACGCGACATGCATGCATGATTTGCATGCAACCCCAATAAGGGGCGGACCACTCTGAATGGAGGCAACCGCCTCATATTGAGAGGACGGGAATAGAGAGTACCGCCCAATAAGCGGCGGACGAAACAGAGGCGACCGCCTCCTACGAGCGGACGTGACAGAGAGAACCGCTTGATAAACAGGCGGACAAGATAGAGGAGACCGCCACTTATCCAGCGGACACGTGTAAATGGGTTTATCTTCTACGCCGACTCGCTCTGCAACTTGAGACGGCGCCTACCAGAAATCACGCACGCGTTGCACAAGCCCTGTCCCCTGCGCAATCAATGAGCTGCAATCATGGGGAGCTGCAATCATCGAGCTCAATCAATGAAGCTGCTGCTCTGCGCTTCTTCCTCTATAAATACGAGCTTCATTCCACCTTACCACCGGTGTCCTTCCAGAGGTTCCGTCCGTGGTTCCTCCTGGAGTTCCAATTCCACCATCATTCCATCTTCGTACCACTTCACTTTCACTCACTCGTTCATTCCATTCTAATCTCTCTAATCTTCTTCTCCATTTGTTTTCTTTTCATTTCATTAGTTTAGAGTATACTCTCTGTAATCTATTATTATGTATCTGTATTAATTATGCAATATGTTTTACTGTTTTAGTTTTTAATAAAGTTTGTTTCGGTTAAAGGTTTTCTCGCCATCTTTTTAATAAACCTCATGAATTTATTAAATGCTTTACTAAGTCTGTTTTTGATTTCATCATCAGTTGGAAACAGATGGTTGATATTAAGCCGTAAAACTGGGGGAAACTTATTTTCATCGTTTAAGTTAGTACTCAATTGCAAATGTAATCCCTCAACACTCCTCTGCCGTTCGCAGGCTTTGGCTTGAGTTTTCATCGGACCTTGCTTACAGGTGAACGAGTTCTTATGAGTTTTCATCGGACCTAAGAAAATTACAGGAATCTTGCCAAACATTTATAATTAAACCAGTAGACCTAGCATGAAAGAGCAGATATTATATTAATGTGAACCAGAGTCCCGTCTAGTTTATTTGCTTACTTAGTTAATTTTATTAACTGTTTTTATTTATATGTAACAAGTCAATTAATCCCCCCTCTTTGTGACACGCGTAGGTACTATAATATGTACATTAGTCCGTGGTTCGACCCTATATAAACCGGTCGGCTTACTTTTCTTTACTTATCACTTAAACGTTGCGACCACAGGGTTTTTATTTTTGGTTTGGGGATATCCGGTCGCTTACATTTTCAATATACTACTGCGACCGGGATTTGTTTGCAGCCCGACGTTATATTTTGGGTTAATTTCTTTTCTTTAATTTTAATTACACAACTTAAACCACTCACGATATAACGTCTGCACCCACCCATGATGTTTGACGAAATTTCACAATCCACCCATGTGGTTTTAAAAATTACTTTCCCCACCCTATGGTTTCCCCTGTTTTACATCTAGCAACTTTTCTAATTTTTGTTCAATTCAAAAGATGCTTAAACGTTGTCCGAAGTGATGAAAATTTACATAGACAATAGTGTTATATTTTGGTTTAGTGGAAATGTAAAGTTTTTAAGCTTAAATTTGACATGTGGGACCCAATGAACATATCACATGTTTCATTGGGTCCCACAGGACACATTTAAGCTTAAAAAACTTCACATTTGACATAAGATCAAAGTATATCACTTTAGCATCATCCATGTAAAGTTTCATCAATTTGGACAACGTTTAAGCATCTTTGAATTGAACCAAATTAAAATAGTTGATGGATGTAAAACGGGGAAATCACAGGGTGGGGAAAGTAATTTTTGAAACCACGTTGGGTGAAATGTGAAACTTCGCCAAACGTCATGGGTGGGGCATGTAGAATATGTAGTTTAGAGAACTATTGTTTTGCTTATAAAGTCTATTACTTACCCAAAATACTTGAGGTACTTGTAATGATATCAAATTACGGACTGACTAAAAACAAAAAATATAGTTAGCAGACCACCACTTCGAATACAAAAAATACATTACCTAGACTTAGCACTCAAAATGAATCAACTTCCTGTGGATGCTAAGGCGCAATCTTACTTTTATTTCCAGCTCTACTGTTGATTACATGTTTCTGAAACACCAATCTAGATATATATACTGGCTGGAAGTATTCATCGACTCCTTCAATTTTCAGACACCATCAACCCCAACAATTAAAAGACACCTTCCAGATTTTGGAATATATTTGAGTTCATGATGATCATAACAATAAGGATTTGCTCATATATATAGCTGCGTGTACAAGTCCGGCGTGACTTTACATTCATCCACTAGGTATGTACCGTGCCTAATTAAAAAAATACTTAACTAGCACTAATATTCCTACAGCACTTGCAACTATTCAGTGACACACCTTCATTAATTAAATACCTTTACGCTATCCTTCAACCGATACTAACTTGAAACAATTCAGTGATGCATTCTTATTAATAAATACTATTATGTTGCCCATCCAATTCCTTCAGGTAATGCAACTTCCAGCATTCTTATTACCCTCATAGTGGATGCACAAGGTCACATGCATTAAGCTATGGACGTATGGCCATGAACTCTGATTTCAAAATATATATATAATCCGGTTAATTGATAAAGAAAATCAAACGATTGAATGAATTATAGAAACTCAGGAAGTAGGAAATACGAAAGGATAAAAAGTAGTTTAGTGTTCTTTTTCATTAATTTTTAAACTGGAATTATGAAGGATTAAAATTGGTTAAAGCATGAATATCAAATGATAAAACGATTTATAGATATGTGTTTTTTAATTGGTAAAATCATACTACAAGAAAAAACAGATTTAGATACCACTGTATCAGTAGCTAATCTTAGTTTTGGTAGCAAACACCAGAAGGCTACTGCATTTTATGAATTAGCTACTGATATACAGTGGTAGCAAGGTCCTGTGGCTAAATTAAAAATAGCTACCGTGTGGAATGCGGTAGCTATTTCGCTTTGGCCGCGTACGTACTTTTGCTTATAGCTAGAATTGCTACCGTTTTAGAATGTAGAGCCAAAGGCTTACTAGTGTACAGTAGCAAAAATGGCTTCGAGTATAACAGTGGCGAAATCGTTACTAATACATCAGTAACAAAATCGATACTAGTGTAGCGTTAACAAAATTGCTACTAAATATTAGTAGCAAAATGGCTACTAGCAAACCAGTATATATAGAAAACACGTGTATATATTAATGTGATACTGTAAAATAAATGAAGTTTTTGTCGAGGACATGATCAAACCAGGGATATATTAAAATTAATTAAACGAGATATATGGCCGATTTATATATATAACAAATTAATTTAATGCGACCAAAATAGTAAAGCTAATAAAATTCTAGTATGTTATCAGCTAAAAATTATAAAAAAATTAAAAAAAATATCATATATATCTTTTAAAATCTTTGAAATGTCAGAAATTATACAAAAAAGATAAATATTATGTAAAGTTACTTATATAATTAAGTCTTATTATAGAGTGTTACAAATACTAATATAATATACATCATTACGTGAAAATTAAAACTTTTAAATAATATATTTGTTTTTGTAAATTGTATAAATTATAGTTTATAAATTTTAATAGATGTATAATACTGTATAATATTGACTAATTTAAATTGTTGTAACTTTACTATTTTTCAAAATTTATTAATTTGTGTGTTGTTTTGTAATTAAAAACATTAATATATCGTATATTATGTACATTTTTATAATTTGATACCGTGATGAGTGTTAGTAGCAATTTTATTAACTTAGCTTATCATTTGATAATAGCAACTTTTAGTAGCAACTTAGTAGCAATTTAGCTACTAGTTAAATATTTCGCTAGGATGCTTTAATAGCGGCACAATAGCTACCATGATTGAGTTAGCCACATCTTACAGTAGCTATTCCGTAATTTAGCTACCAACATTGGTAGCTAAATTGTTCTTACAAAAAGAAACCAAGATGAAATAAAAATAGCTACTACAATGGTAGCAGTTGCTTGTCAGGCGATAGCGATTTGGCTACTGTTTTAAAAATCTAGCTACCATTGTCGTTGTGTAGCAAAATAGACACCACTATGTTAGTACCATTAAAAATCAGTAGCAATTTTGAAAGTAGCTACCAATATATGTTAGTACCATTCAAATGATATCATTAGTATAATAACCTTTTTAATAAAGAAACAAATACGCCAAATTAATCAGAAAATCACAAGGATTAATACTATAACATTAAAAATCTTATTGATCTATTTCTAAAACAAAATTCGATTATTTTCTATTAAAAATGGATTCCATTTATAAAAAACCATATAATATGCTCAAAATATAGCTCAAAAATTTAGGGTATTAATTTGTGATGGGTTTGAGTTGAATAGATTCCTTGTTTGGCCGATTGACCAATGCTTCTGACAAATTTGAGTTGAATTCTGGGTATAAAGAGTTGTTACCATTGATATAAGTGAGTTACAGCTTTGATGAAGTTGTTTCGGTGGTTATAATGTTGGTGTTCATCAGAAACTGAATGTATCTTGTTGAGTTTAACTAAAATTGCCATAAGATTGGATAGTGTACAACATTGATCATAATATGTTAAATCCAAGGGTTAAATTAAAAAGCCTTTACATAAAGCACATATTTTTCTTTAGGCCAATCCACGCCCCTCTACAAGTGTTCAGGTGTAGATTAATGAATAACCACAGCCCTAAATTATTTTTTTAATTCAATTATATGCCATAAGATCTCTAAAATAACTAATAAATTAACTAGTCTTTCACACATTAATATGTTAATTTATATTATAATCCCATGTAATATATGAAATTACATGTCATAGTAACATTGATTATTAAAGAATCCTTGCAATTCAATTATTTCATTCCTTAATATTTAAGAATTTAGGGCTAAACAACCTTTTTGAAAAATATAATTATTTAAATAAATATGATTAAGGTTTATATTTCTTTAGAATCATATAAACGTCTATATAAATTTGTTTCTCTTATTTATAACGTCTACACATGTATTGGGTAATGAAATTATCATTACATTTTTAATTCTTTAGGGATATTTCAGTGAGAGAGAAAGGAAAGGGGTATATATTGAAAATTAAGTGGTAAAAAGGTTCAAAACATTTTATAAACATCATTTATTAACAATAGAAGTAATTACATAGGGATAAGACAAGAACAATAATTTAATTTTAACGAAAAAGTTGATAAATATAATTAATATTTTAGAAGCAAGTGTAGTTCAAAATATGTTTATAAAAATAATAAGTATATAACAAAGACACTTAACAACATCAATGAATATTTTAAGTGTAATTGATTATTTCTATTCATAATAATAATAAATTAAAATGGGTTCATATTAATTAAAAATAATAACTATAAAAGAAAATTGTAACAATTTTAATAAATTAAATTAAATTTGTAATAAATAAATTATATAAAATTAGACTAAAAAAATTTATGTCGACAGTAACTGGCTACCAAACCCCGCTTTCGGCATGGTAGTCTTGTGGTTGCTTTGGTCTAGTTGTTTTGGCTGGCTGTTTTGTGGTAGTTTGCTAGTTGTTTTGTGATTGTTTTGAAAACTAGTGTTCGGCAGGCGGCGGTTTCATCTGGCTGTTTTGAATATTTAGTTTTGTGCAGTGCGTTACCGTTTTCGTGTACAATTAAAAATTTTATATAACATTTAAAATAATTTTTATTAATAAAGTTAACATATAGTAGATATCAATTATAACATTTATAATTATATTCTATTAATATTTTAGTGAATTAATTTATAATCTGTATACCATATTAATTTATAAATAATTTTATATATATTGAAAAATAAAGAAATAAATCATTTATTTAGAGCAAGTTATATTAGATGTTATATATAAAAATAAAATTTTATGGATTATATATTAGTATTTATAACATTCATGTATTAATACTAAGATTTTTAATTTTTAATTTTTAATGGAATAAATAAAATCATTGAAATGGAAAATCAATTCTTTCTATAATAAAATAATTGATTGTAAGCGAAATATATATGTACAGATATCACTTATTATTTTATTATTTATATTGTTCAATTGTTGATAAAATATTTATTTTAAACATATATTTGTAGTTAAAACTAATTCTATTCAATTAAATATTACTTAATGAAATTCAAAAAACATAAATTTAAATTTAATACTAGATATACCAAGAAATGAAAAATAACGTATATTAGCATATAAAATTATTCTTTAATTATTAGCATGGTATAAAAACATATAATAACTTTGATATACTGACAAACCATAATAGTTTGTACAAAAAGTTTTTAATTAATCATTACTTAGCAAGTTGAATACTTATAATTGATATTTCTGAAATATACTACAAATATTTTGTACTCTAATAATTTTGATATAATTGAAAGTTACATCGTAATTTTTTTATAGTTTGCTCTTTTCCTGTAGAATATTTTATTAGAATTGATAGATAGTAATAGTTTTAAGAGACTATTGTGTCCGTATCTAAATAAAACAATAAGAAAAACACTACTAGTTTAAAACTATGTGTTCTATACTATTCTTATTATTTATAATTTAGTATACCAATCTTTAAAAGAAAACTAAAAATAAAAACTGGAAAATAAACTAATTTATAATATATTAATCTATATATTTTAATTTTAATTTAATTATATGTCAAATGTATAATATAATTTTAAAAATTAATTGTAAATATTGAAAATTTATATTAATTTATTAAAAGTTAATTTTTAAATATTAATTAATATTATTAAATTATTCTCTCGCCCCTAATTAATTACAGTTTCTGGCTCCGCCTCTGTTTACTGTATTTATTTATATTTGCAGCATAAATTGTTGTGTTTTATGCGAGTATAGTTGTGGCTGTTTTGAAATTGTTGTTCGGAGGTGACGGTTTGACATTTTTTTATCAAAAATGCTAAACTCAAAAATGCCACATTTATACCACAGAAATACCAAGTCCGAACGCAGCCATAAATTTGTCAACAACCACACATGGCATGGGTAGGTAATGCCCACGGGAATTTCACTGCCTATTTGCCGTGTACGATACACACTCTAATACAACTAAATCAATGCACGAAAGCTAAGATATAGTAATACACGTTGTGATTTAGCACGTGTGATTGGTGTTTATAGAAGACAAAGTGCCCCTGACATCTTATCTCTTGCCCATGTCCTTCGAGATGGATATATGTACTCATTCCCACAATTGCTAAAATATGACTCAAACGATTACGAGGGGAGCTGGGAAGTACAAGAGATCAGATTTGACAAAAATATCAAGGTGATGAATAATTTCATCTTCAGTTACTTTGCAATTGAGCTAAATGACGAGATTAACACTTGCAATTGAGCTGATTTAGGAGATTAATACCTGCACGTCTTTAACGTTAGTAACATAGTTGAAACTAGCGACGACTCAACTATCGACCAAGGAATCGCTTGCGCTCTACTTTGTTTTGCCCTCGCCGTCACTTACCTCTTCCACTGATTTTTCTTCCCAATCTTCTTCCTCCCAATTATTCTTTATTATGAACTCAACGGTGTGGATTGGGTGGTATATTTGTTCGAATCCGACTAATGAACTGAAGATGGTTCCCATTGTCTGTGAGATTATCTATGTAAATGCAAGTAGCATCCTGAGTCAAATATTTTCCAACAGTTTAGAATGTAGTAGTATTTAGACACACTCCTACCATTCCCCATTTTTTCTTGCCGTGGTATGTTTCTCTCTACTATAAATTTGATTGATTTATATATTAGAACATAGTGTGCTACAGTAACTAGGCAAATGATCCAGCAGTCGACATTGGGAAATTTTTTACTTCCCCCCCCCCCCCCCCCCCCCCCCCCCCCCCCCCCCCCCCATCGTCTGGTTGCCTGAATTATTTTGCCCACTTCCACATCTCCTGTTTGATGCACCTTAGAGTTTCAGATTTGCTGAACTCTTTCCATTAAATCAGCTCATAATTCCATATATATGCCTTGTCCCGTACAGTGTGAACATCCATAGTGTGAACACCATCCATACCTTCTTCAATTTTTTCCTCTCTTGTCCAGTTTTGGATGTTAGACCTCAATAAATCTCATATCTCTTTATTGCTTATTTATTTCCAAAAGAATTTGCAAAGAATTTGCTTTCTTTAACTTTGATTCTCATGACATGATATTATTTGATTTGCAGAGACATGTACGTGGTTGCTGCCATCTTAGTCCTTTTAAGTTTATGCTACTATTTATAAGGGTAGCAAATATCAGTGGTCATAAAAAACAACCTCCAGAAGTTTAAGGAGCATGGCCAATCATCGGTCAACTTCATCTTTTCGTGGATCTCAATTATTCCACAGAACTTTATCTAATATGGCTGATGTAGTATGGCTCACTCTTCACCGTTCGAATGGGTGTTCACCGAGTCCTAGTTGTAAGCAATTGGAGGTAGCTAAGGAATGCTTAGAGACCAATGATAGAGTCTTTGTTGACCGTCCTAAATCAATAGGACTTGAGATCATGGGTTACAACAATGCTATGTATGCTTTTGGCCCATATGGTCCTTATTGGCGTGAGTTGCGGAAGATCTCAACCATTGAGCTTCTTTCAATTCATCGGTTAGAGAGAAGAAACTGGTGAGAGATTCAGGACTAGAATTGCCATTGAGCAGATTTATAAGAAAAGTACTTGGGTACGGAACAACAAAGCAGAGAGTCATCAGGAAAATTGGTTATGGAGATGAAGCAATGGTTTAGTAACATAAATCTTGACCTTATTCTAAAAGTTGTGGTGGGTAAGAGTTTGTTACTAAAAGAGGTGCCAAACCACCAGCCAAACAAATGGGTGCCACTACAGGATTTGAAGCATTTCGTGAATTCTTTAATCTTTTGTAAGTGTCACTCATCTCAGATGATATTCCCTTTATGAGGTGGTTTGATATAGGGGGTAGAAAAAGGCAATGAGGAAACTGCTAAGAAGATTGATACTAAACTTCAACAATGGTTAGAGGAGCATAAAACAAAAAACAAGGAATGGTATGAAAGATGATCACAACAAGACTTCATGGGAGTACTTTTGGATATTCTAGATCCATCCACAAGCCAGCCTTTAGAACAAGAGGATGCTGATAAGATTATCAAGTCCACATGTCTTGTAAGTTAGTTTGTTGCTTCAAATATTAATACAAAACTTTCTTATTCTTAATTTAGTAACACTCTGCATAATATTATTGTTGTTTGTTTAGGTCATGTTGGTAGCAGGTGCTGACAACAACATTACCTTAACATGGGCTCTCTCTTTACTTCTTAACAAACCCACACACACTCAATGGCCCAGAATGAACTAGATACTCATGTCGGTCGTCACATACAAGTCAATGAATCTGACATTAAAATCTTGTTATCTTCAATCGATCATCATGGAATCATTACGGTTGTATCCAGTAACTCCTATTTATTCCCTCGAGAATCAGTCTCTGACTGCTTGGTGGGTGGATACCATGTCCCTAAAAGGACAAAGTTATTTGTGAACCTATGGCATTTGCAACGGGATCCTCATGTTTGGTCAGATCCTTCTGAGTTTCAACCAGATAGATTCCTTACCACCCACAAGAATGTTGATCTCAGAGGCAAGAATTTTGAGCTAATACCATTTGGAAGTGGGAGAAGAATGTGCTCAGGTTTCAACTTTGCGCTTCAAATAACGCATCTCACTTTTGCTAGGTTACTTCATAGTTTTGATCTTGAAACACCAACAGGAATGGATGTTGATATGACAAAAAGCTCTGATTTACTAGTATCAAAGCAACTTCACTTGAAGTACTTGTTTCTCCACGGTTGTCTGATGTTAATTTACTGAGTGGGTAGTTATAATGTTTGTTGTTCTAATATAAGAACTATATTCAATGTAATATTAAGTGGGGCGCATCTACTAATATCTGTAACTCTAGATTATCTAGTTGCTATCTTATCTCTTATGTAAAGGTTTCATTACTTATTTGGTGCATATTTCTTGTTGTAGTATAATGTATAATGATCAGTGGGGATTTATCTAAGTTAATGTGTTTGTATTGTCTATTTATTTAAGATATAATGTTATAAGTTTCTTCACTTAAGTCTATCTTAGGTTCGTGCAGTGTTCTGCTGTAGTGAGGTATTGTGTGGATTTACCCCTGGCTTGGTGTATTCCTAGCTTTAGTACCATTCTGGCAAACTGCTACAAGCTGTAGCCCCTTGATAAAAAAAACTTAAGTCTATCTTTTCTAGTGCTTTCTCTCTCTTCTTTTTGTGTCCCTTTACAAATGAGCCCCCTATCTCTATTAATAGACTTTATAGGGTGAAGCCTATCTTTAAATCTGGCAGTATTTTATTGGAGCAACCCTCCTAACTTTGACACTTTCTCTTTGTAAAGCCTTTTGAAATATCTTTAAAGTTTATAAAATATAATTAGGGATTAAGTAGGGAATCATAAAGGCTAATGAGCCCTAAATTGGTTAAGGAATTATATAACCTCCAATATATTTTAATAAGTAAATAAATATTGTCCAAAAGGTTATTCACGCTTACATAATATTGGACTGAGTGGGAGTAATTATAAAGAGGGGTTGAAGTACCCAAATATTAATTATCCTAATTAAAACAATTAATTGAATGAAAGGGTTTAATTTAAGGTTAAATATCCTTAAAGAAGTAAAAAGGAACAATAGAATACAAATGATCACAAAGAGGTTAAAAAGAATTTATTTAACCATAACTGTACATTTATATAAATGTATGTGCAAGTAAAAAAAACAGTGATGTGTTTACTTTAGCATATATTTATATATTTAAGTATATGTTAAAAAGGGAAAGATCATCCCTAATCACATACGGTGATAAACGTTAGTTAAGGCCTAAAGAGGTTTATTAACCTTTAAGTATAAGAAAAATATTATGAAGAAAAAGAGAGTAATTAAATAGCAATCATGATATTATATAACGTGTACAATGTATAATGTACAAGGAGGTACATAAAATAATAACAAGGAGATTAGTAGTGGATGTAACATGTACTTAAAATTACTCAAAATCATAACAAGATTAATATGTTAGTGAAGAGGAATTAAATAAGATAAGAGAGCATTAAATAAATCAAATAAAATGGAAATGGATTAAGACATTATTTTTTAAATTGTAAACTATACTCATGTTCCTTCTTAATAGTAAAAGGAAAAATAATTACAAGGTGGCAATATCTCAGGCTTCTCCTTTCTTTCTCTTCGCTCTCGGTGATTTTGCAACCTACTGGCCGACAACAGAGCATAAGCATACGTGCTCTAACCCTTTTCTCTCTCATTCCTTTGGTCTCCTGAACTCCGGGAACACTATGCAGTATACTGGCAGAGTATAGAAGGCATTGCTAGAGAGTATTTCCAAAACCTCTTTTCTCTCTTCCCAACCCCGGGTGGATAGGGACTTTTTGGGAGCGGTGGAGGGTCGACTAAATGGAAACTTATTTCTGAGCTGAGCAGACCCTATACCAGAGAGGAAATCATTTCCACTGTGAAACAATTAGGAGCCAACAAAGCTCCTGGGCCTGATGGCTTTAATGGTAAATTCTTTACCACCTTTGGCATATCTTGGGAACCAAGTTATTGATGCAGTGTTGCCTATTTCTTAGAGGCCCCTCCCTGATTCTTTGAATGAGTACTTTATCACTCTTATCCCAAATATGGCGGGGGCGACGGAGATTGATAATTAGGCCGATTGCACTCTGTAACTTTGCGTACAAGATTGCTTCCAGACCCTGGCTAATAGGGTTCAACATATTCTTCCGCATCTCATCTCCCATAATCAGTCAGGGTTTGTGAAAGGAAGGCTTATTACAGACAATATCCTTCTAGCAGGCGAGCTCCAACATTTTTTAGAGAAGAACCAAGCTGTTAAAAATGGCTTCTTTGCTCTCAAGTTGGACTTTAGCAAGGCCTATGACAGATTAGAGTGGAGCTTCCTCCAAGATGTCCTCCTTTCCATGGGTTTTCCCTTCTCATTGGACTTCTCCAGTTATGAATTGTGTCCGCTCAGTCAGATGTGCTATCCTCATCAATGGCAAGCCTGGTAACTCTTTCGTCCAGTCTAGGGGCATTCGACAAGGTGACCCTCTCTCTCCCTTCCTCTTCATTTTGGCTCAGAAAGCTTTGTCTAGTTTCCTTAATAAGTCTGATATTAATGGAGATTTCCATGGTATCAAGCTCTCCCCCCTCTGCCCGTCCATATCTCACCTAGCCTTCGCTGATGACCTTCTCCTCTTTGGTAAGCCAATCCCACTAATATTTCCCGCCTGAACCATATTCTCACAAAATTTCTTCTAGCCTCTGGCCACAAAATCAATCATCTCAAATCTGAATTGGTGTTCAGCAAAAGATTATCCCTCCCCATTAAAGACAATCTCTCTAGCCTTCTGAATGTCCAAGAGGTACCTTGTTTCTCCAAATACCTGGGCCTTCCCTCAAGATAGGTAGGAGAAAACATGATCTCTTTACCTATCTTATCGAATCTGTTCACAAAAGGGTTTCCAGTTGGACTAAACCTATGGACACAAGCAGCTAGATCCATCATGGTGTCTAGTGTTCTCAATTCAGCTTTCTAAGGGAATTATTGCTACAACATGTCCCTATTTGCTCTTCCTAAGGGAATTATTGCTAAACTCAATTCAGCTTTCTCCTCCTTCTGGTGAGTGGGAAAGTCGATAAAAGAGCCCTCCACTGGACCAAGGTTCTAAGGTTTGTGATCCTCCGGACCAAGGAGGCCTTGGTTTCAGAGAAGTGGAAAAAACTTCAATAAAGCTCTTTTGGTTAAACAGCAGTGGAGATTACTCTCTTGCCCGGGGTCTTAGTAGCTCAATTTATGAAACCACTCTATTACCCTGACAGTGATATTAGCGAGTGCTACCCTTCAATAAAGGTAGCCCCATCTGGAAGTCTATCTCTTCGGTCTTGGATTTGCTCAGAGAGGAGCTCGGCCTCTATCTCCTGGAGGGGGTGGGCCTCTATCTCCTTCTCCCCATGACTTGGATAGTTCTAATCAGTGGGCATGGGGATTCTCCAAAGATAACAAGTTCTCGGTCAAATCAGCCTATCTCTTCTGGTTAAGGATTCAGGAGTGGAAAGGTCCTCCAATCCTCCTTTCTCCATTGGTAGGATTGGGAAGAAATTACCAGTTCCATTGCTGCCCTAGAGTAAAACTTAATCTATGGAAGTTTTTGGGAAATATTATCCCTTGTCAGGATAATCTAGCTCGACGGATCGGGTGAGTCCAAGTGCTTTTTCTGTGGGGCTAAGGATGACTTGGCCCATTGTTTCTTTTATTGTTGTGCTGTTAGAGACATATGGAGGGTTTGGTGGAATGAATGAAATTCCTAATAATGTGGATGGAATGTTGGACTGGTTCTTTCGGATGGCGGAGGTGTGGAGTGTGAAAAAGCTATCTCTTATAGCTAACAAGCTTTGGGTCATTTATGCGTCGAGGAACAAAGTCAAGCATAATTCAGAGCTTTCTTGGTGGAAAGAAGTCGGGTAAACAATTCCTTTACTGAAGCTTATCATTCAGTGATGAAATTCTCCTCCATCTCTTTCTCCCAGGATGTGGCATCCACCCCCGTCGGATTATCATAGTATTAGTACGGGTGCTTGCCAGTCGTTATGGGACCCGGATCATAGCTGGTCTCATTCGAGACGATCGCGGTTTGCCTAGTGTTGTTTTCAATCGAAGAATTGCCAGCACCAGTACACTAGTAGAAAAAAGGCCATTTTCGGCCCCCCATTTTCGGCGGTTTATGAAGGAACCGCCGAAAATAGCAACTAAAAAGACCATTTTCGGCGGTTCCTATATACAACCGCCGAAAATAGCCAACTAAAAGACCATTTTCGGCGGTTGTATATAGGAACCGCCGAAAATAGTCAAGTCGAAGCCTCATTTTCGGCGGTTCCTATATACAACCGCCGAAAATGGTCTTTTTAGTTCGCTATTTTCGGCGGTTGTATATAGGAACCGCCGAAAATGAGTCTTGTTTCTACTACCCTAGCGCCCCCGACTCGACATATTTTCAAATTAAGCTCTGCTGCCTCTTCTTCTCTCGACGCTCTCACTCCAGTTCGCCCCTCAAATCGCCCTCTCTTCTTCTCTCGTCGCCGCCGCGCCTATCGCCGCCGTCACCGCCGCCTTCGCCTGCCGCCCCAGTCGCGCCACTACCCCCGCGGTCTGCTGCTGCCCAAATCCGACGCCAACAGAGAACGGGTTAGTTGTTCTACATTCGAAGAAAATTATGAGATTTTGTTGAAATGGTCCTAATTTGTTGTTTAAATGTAATTGTTGATTGATATATGTATTCTGGAGTATAATTGATTGATTGGTTTGATTGGAAATACAAATGTGGGCAATTTAGAAAATAAACTATATGCTCGCAAGGTGTTCGATGAATTGCTCTGTCCATTTTCTGTTTATATGTTGTTAAAAATATTATTGTTAAGGAATTTAGTGAGTTTTTCTGTTTTAGTAGTATTCATATTGTGGAATGGATAATTATGATTGCACTGAATTAGTTGGTTGGGTAATTTATGAAAGTATCTAGATGATTTAATTAGTTAATTAAATTTCTAGTTAGTAAATTTAGCTAGTTAGTTAAACTCACTTAGGTAATTTATTTCATATTTTATAATAATTATATTATAGGTAAATGTAAATTAGTGAAACAAGTTGTAAATATTAACAATGATAAATTAGAAGCCAAATGTAAGTAAATAAATTAATTGTTGTAAATATATATTATTTATATGTTGTTAAAAATATTATTGTTAAGGAATTTTGTTAGTTTTTCTGTTTTAGTAGTATATCATATTGTGGAATGGATAATTATGATTGCACTGGATTAGTTTATTAAATGTGAAGTTGGATGGGTAATTTATGAAAGTATCTAGGTGGATTTAATTAGTTAATTAAATTTCTAGTTAGTAAATTTAGCTAGTTAGTAAACTCAATTAGTTAATTTATTTCATATTTTATAAAAAATTATATTATAGGTAAATGTAAATTAGTGAAACTATTTTATAATAATTATATTATAGGTAAACTCACTTGGTGAATTGACGTATCAATTGTACTGTGTTTTCTTCATTTAGATACTACACAAGATTGGCAGTAGTAGTCGCGTTAGCTCTCATCGTCTTCACTCGCCACCCGCTTCCGCTTGATCCTCGTCCTTCCAAATACCGGTTAGTTTTTTTTTCAACCTAAATCAATTTCAATTTATCATGCATAATTTTTGTATAATTGTTGATTACAATATAATAGTTAGTTGCAGGAATATATGTATATATAACACAATAGAATAACCACAAATAATGTATATGCCAGCAAGGTGTTTGTAAATTGTTTGTGTAGTTAGTTTATTTATATTTAGTAGCTAGTTAGTTGAGTAGGTATACATATATAAATATAACAAAATAAAATAAACAACTATATATTTTTTATATATATATATTATCATCAAGTAGTAATATATTATAGATGTGTGTACACATATATATAATATGCATATAACACAACCAAGTAGTATATATAAAATAGCGTATTATATATATTATATAGACTCGCCGTGTACGAACAATATCGATATATATCCTTTTCCGAAGATAGGTTAGTTATTGTTATTTTTTATTTAATATTTTAAATGTTAGTTAAGTTATATACATTATAACACTTTTTTCTAAATATTTTTTAAATTTTGACTGGTTGTTTGTAGAATGGACCGTGAATGGATGTACGGTCTGCGAGGGAATTATTTTGAATCGAAAGTGGAAAATGAATTTTGCAAAGCAGCTCTCTATCATCAGAAAAGGATGAACGACACTCACATTCCCTGTCCATGTGCACAATGCGAACTTCGCAACAAATTCCCTAACCTACATGCTATCAGATTTCATCTATCACGACGTGGATTTATGCCAAACTATAAGATATGGTTTTGCATGGCGAGTCTTTAGAAGCTAGTAGCAGGGTGCATACTTCCCCCAGCAGAACAGTGAAACAAGAAAGGTTACGATGATACCACATTCCTAATAATGAGTGTGATCAGAGTGACACTGAAATCAACGATGATAGTGAAAAGATTGAACAACTGAAACTCTATGCTGCAAGATGTTGAGGATAATTTCACAGACAAGCCCGATGAATATCAAAGATTAGTTGACGCATCACGGTCCCCTTTGTTCCCGGATGCACCAAATTTTCAAAATTGACATCCGTGCTACACTTGTTCAATATGAAAGCAAGATTTGGCTGGAGTGATAAGAGTTTTACGGCAATACTAGAACTATTCCACGACATGCTTCCAGATGATAACAATCTTCCTACATCCACTTATGATGCAAAAAGTTGATGTGTCCTATGGGTGTGGAGTACGAAAAGATACACGCATGTCCAATCAGTTGTGTATTATACAGAGGAGAGAATAAACATTTGAATCAGTGTCCAAAATGTCATTTGTCACGCTATAAACATAAGGACGGCCAATCATCCAATTCTAAGAAAAAAGTCCTCCAGCAAAAGTCATTTGGTATTTACCCATAATACCAAGGTTCAAACGTCTGTTTGCAAATGTCAGAGATGCCCAAAATTTAAGATGGCACGCAGAAGGAAGGAAAAATGATGATAAGCTGAGACATCCAGCTGATTCACCACAGTGGAGGACTATCGATAGAAGATATGAAGATTTTGCCAGTGATAATCGAATTTGAGACTCGGGCTATGTACAGATGGGATGAATCCCTACGGCACTCTAAGTAGTCAACACAGCACTTGGCCTGTTGTATTGGTGATTTACAATCTTCCTTCGTGGTTGTGTATGAAGCGAAAATACATTATGTTATCATTGTTGATTTCTGGTCCTAAACAAACCCGGACATAATATCGATGTATATCTTGCACCGCTGATTGACGATTTGAAATGCTGAATCAGGGGAATGGTATGACAGTTACGCCAGACAAAACTTCACACTTCGTGCCATGTTGTGCACAGTGAATGACTTTCCAGCTACGGGAATTTATCTGGATACACGGTGAAAGGCACATTTGCTTGCCCAATATGTGAGGACGACACTTGTTCTGATCGTCATAATCGTCACCAGATACGTGCAGTTGCGGATTTGACGAGTGTGTTGCCGCGTGCTGGTCCCTACGGTGTTCGGCTCGTATGCGGTTGTCTGGCACATGACTTGCCCATGCGTGGGGGCTTCTTGACGACTGTCACTGATCTGGCAGTTGACAGGTTTATCGTATGGCAAAAAGTGTAATGTGTCATCGTAGATTGTTGCCAGCAGCACACCCGTACCGTAAAACAAGGAGTTATTCAACGGAAAGACTGAAACACGTGCTGCTCGTAACCTTTGAGTTCTCAGAGATCTATAAAAGGTGAAGACATTGAGAATGTTTTCGGAAAGACTGAAACGGGGTAACATTTTGGAAGCTTTCACGCACTAAGAAAGACCCAAAAACTGGAGAGCGTCTGTATCCCTTCGAGAAAACGAAGGAAATTGTTGATAAGATGGTAAGTACTTTTGTTTAATCCTTATGATTTTTTCAAATTCAATATTTCAATCCTATAATTTATTATAAATCCTATATGCATTTACTTCTAAAGGCTGAAATGAACGAGCAAGCAACCCAAGGGACTTGGGCTCCTGATCGACATGATGACCAGCTGTCTCGGGCGCTAGAAAAGAAAGATCATCCAGGCCGAGCAGTGGGGTTAGGGGGGTTAACATAGGGATAAGAAAAGTATTTGGAAACCCCAGGTCGAAGAAAGGAAGTAGTAGTCAGGAGAGGATGATCCCGTATGATGAGCATTTATGTGTCCTCACTAGCTTCAAAGATCAGTTGAGGGATGAGATCCTTGCTGAAGTGCGTCAGGGGACTGGTGCACCCCAGCCATATGCTCCTGCTTCTGATCCTTCTTATGGATATGCTCCTGCTTCTGATCCTGCTTCTGATCCTGCTGGACTGCACACAAGCACAGAGTCTAATGATCCGTATCCTTACGCATCTGTACAGGTAAATTTTTATATCTTTAACTGTTTTATTACTTGTCAATCGTTTATTACTTATTTATCAGTTCAATCATCTACTAATCTGATTAAATTGTAGGATCCAATAAACTGCAACCTCTTGCTCCCGTACAACAATCAAAATATACCAGTTGCAGAAGGAAGAGTGTACACATCACGCTCGAATGACGTGGTCCATGGCATGCCATTACAGTCGTATCACGGGAGAGTGTCTGTGGACGAACCGATATACACGTGTCCTGATTTAGCACTCCCTGTACCTACGGAGGAGTACAGCACGGTTCGGTCCGCAAAGGGTGCATTTCTTCAATGGCCTGTTCGCCTGATTCAGAAGTGTATGAAGGTACGCCCAATACTATCTTTAATATAGTTATTGTAGTAAATTATAAGTGTGTGGATGTTCAGTTCATGATTAGTAATGTATGTCGATTGCAAATAGGCATTAAAGGAGAAATCAAAGTCTCCTGAAAAAAAGAAGTCAAAGATTACATCTTCTAGATACAGAGCATCCACCAATGTCGTTACCAAACAAAACTTGGTGGATGATTCAATATATGCACGCTTGGGGCCAAACATGAAAGTGTTGCATGATGTGATCCGTGACTTCCCAGCTGATAAAGATTCTATCCTTCTTAGCTTTGAACCTGACATTCTTCACTATAAAGAAGTTTTAGAAGTCGACTTGTGGACAAACGACTTGCAGGACATCCTGAAATCTGACTGGGTGCCTATTACTGTTGTCCACTCATTCATTCTGTAAGTATTAGTCTTTTTTGGTAATTAAGTTATAAAGTGATGCCCTGAAACAATGTTAATTACTATATCTTTTAATTAATGAATAGGTTTTTGCATGAGAAAATGTAAACTTTTTCACTTACCAAGTATGGATTTCTATGTCCTGAGAGAACGTCATACACTGCTGTGATGTCTGATGTACAAGGTAGTAAGCTCTACTTACAGCGTGCGATTGCTAACAGCATCAATGCGAGAAAAGAAATATCTCCTGCTGCCCTACCATAAAGGTAATAACTTGTGTTATCATTTTAATTCCATTAAGCATGATCTACTTGTTGATTTTGACATTATAATGACATGTTAGTGTCTTGGTATACATAGTGGTCATTGGGTCCTACTGGTGTTGTGTTTGGATCGTGCACGTATTACTATATCTTGATCTGCTTCGGCATACAGTGCCGAGTAATATCAAGATAAAGCCACACCTTAACACGTAAGTACATATAAACCACTTCTTTATGCATTTCAATTCTTTTAATTTAATTTTGTTGTGCATGGATATCCTAATTTTATTAATATACATTTATGACATTTAATGTGCAGTATATATCAAAGTGTTATGACTTCACATCTTGGTATAAGGGTAAAAGGTGCTGTCCCTGGACTGCAGTGAAGGTACATGCATCACTTGTTTTTCATTGATAGAACAAATGTCTTATGTAATTAATCCTTTTCTTTTCTTTGTTTAAGTGTCCACGTCAACCCGGGGGTTCGGAGTGTGGTATTATGTCATGAGATATATGCATGACATAATCACCTTTTTGGTGAGATGCAGGATCAATTAGAAAATGTATGTTGAAGTCATATATATATATTCTTTAATTTTAATGTACTTCTTTAATGATTAACTCATTTTGTATTGTTTTGTTTTTCAAAAGGTTTCTCTAATGTTGGCGAATACGACAGACAAATGATCAACGCTATGTTGGAGGATTGGGCGGAGTTTGTCTATATGAATTTAGTTTGATTTTCACTTTGTTTTTTCGATCGAATTGTTATTTAGAACGTTAATGTTTAGAAATTTATGGCTAGGCTTGTGAAAGATGACCGGTTTGAGTACAATGAATATCTTGGTAGTTGTATATCTATATGGTCATTTGTGACCATTTGAAATGGTTTGTATATGGTCATTTGTGACCATTTGAAATGTGTTGTTGGTCATTTGTGACCATTTCATCATTATTATTTTTTGATTTTTTGACTTCTCTTACAAAGAGTGATTGACATCCTCTACAATATGACGTAGAGAGATATTTGGATATATCTGGATGTGTATCTGTATATTTTACAGGTTTGTTGACATATGTGGGATTGTAAACTAAAACGAAAAAAACCAAAAAAAAATATAGAAATTTTCGGCGGTTCCTAGTAAGAACCGCCGAAAATAAGTAAAAAACTGGCAATTTTCGGCGGTTCTTAGCTTAACAACCGCCGAAAATTGCCAGTTTTTACTTATTTTCGGCGGTTCTTACTAGGAACCGCCGAAAAATGTCTGTTTTTTACCTCATTGGAGCTGGGACAGCGGTCATTTTCGGCGGTTTTGGCGTTGGAAACGCCGAAAAAGGTTGTTATTTTCGGCGGTTATAAAACCGCCGAAACTTTGGAAGGGCCTTTTTTCGGCGGTGTAATATTCGGCGGTTTAAAACCGCCGAAAAAGGACCAAAAGAACCGCCGAAAATGGCCTTTTTTCTACTAGTGGTAGTGTGAGTTTGCTGATATCAAAGCAAAAAGAATTGCCATGGAACTTGCTATTTCGGTGGATAGCCATAGCATTTGTATTGAAAGTGATAAATATTTCGAGGACATCCTCAATGTGGTAGATATAAGAAGACCCAATGCCAGTTGGGATGACATCGTGAGGGTGAGAGGATCACTTTCCTGCTTCACTAGTATTATTAGAAGAGATTCTCCTATGTATGATAATTATCTGACCAAGATTATATGTAATTTGGGAATCTCTTTTTGAAACTAATCAGGTGTGGTTGGGGGAGCATGTTCCCCCTAATATTGGTATGGCTTGTAAGCTTGATTGGATCTAGCATGACATGAGGGTTCCCTTGTGCTTGTTATATGTTTTTAATATATGGTCACAATGTTTATCAAAAAAAGAATAGAGGTTCTCCTGTCTTCTTTCTTTTCTCTTCACGACAATCTTTGCAACCCAAATCAGCGAACAAGGAACTTAGCACTGCATCTATTCATTCTCTTCCTGGAAATTTTGCTACCAGAACATACGTACTCTGCACTCCCCTCATTTCCTTTTCTCTCAATTCTATCTGCATGTTTTGCCGCCTCACTTCTCAATTTTCTTCCTTTTCTTCACTCTGCTCACCGTAATTTTGTGAGCCAAACTCATGAACAAGGAACGTACAGCTCTTCAAACTGTATTCTTCTCTTCTAGCGAGGTAAGTTTACAACCTTTATTAGCGAACTAGAGAGCATATGTGATCTGCACTCTCTTTAGTTCTCTTCTTGAGTCAGCGCCTCTGTTGGAACCACTGCTCAGCATACCAGATTTCATACTACTCCACCCTTATCATTACCTTTTTCTGTTGGTGCAACTCACTACATACAGATTGGAAAAACGCTGAGATGTACATCCTCTACAATCTCTCTTGTTCTTCTGTCGGTACGCAGCACTGATAGACCACTGGAACTGCATCCTGCACACCATACTGGAATTGCAGCTGTAGACAGTTTGTCTCACACCGGTATACTGCTCAAACCTATCTTCTTCTGCTTTCTGGTGAGTACAACAATAGCTTTAAATTTTTCTTTCACACAGTGAAGCAAACAATTAGATTATAAGCTTGTGATTTAATCTATCTCACCAGTAAAAAAAAAGATATAGTGAGAAGCGATTTTGGTGATTGCTATGTTGAACGTGAGTAGCGTACAGCTTTAGCTTCATTTGTTCCTTGCCAGGTTTAAACGGGAGATGGGTAGAAACAGGAACCAAATTGTCATATTGTTTTGAAATGAGAACTTATCAATTAAGACTACTGATTTTGATTAATTAAATCGTGAGGGAAATCTGGAAGTGTGACAATAATTTCAAGGTTTTAGTGCTTTAAGTTGTGATTTGCACTAATTTAGGAGAATTAGTGTTAAGATAATTGCCCTAAAGTGGTCTGTTAATTTGGTGTTCCTTCCCTAAATCTGACTTACTCCTTGAGTATAACAATTTATACAATTTGTTGTTAATCGGTGATTTTTGGAATGATAGTCATTTACTTTCACGCCTTGGAGAAAAATATTCATCCAAGGATAAAGACAAAAGCAAAAAAAATTGTCATCTACCACAGCTAGGAGGTATTCCCCGTAGAGTAGCGTAAATTATTCTTCACCAATACTTCATTACTGGTCCCGCGCATTTAAACTTAGAGATGGAACATATCCGATTTTACTAACTAATCAATATGTCTAGTAGATAGGAGAAAAAAAAAATTATGCATTCATCCAGTAGGAACCTCTACACTCTTAATACGTACCTGTGCATGAATCCTTTTTTTTTCTTCACAACAGCAAGACCTGATTGACTAATATGCTGCAAGTCCGACACACTGGAGCATCTTTCCCCTGAGACCCATATGAGCTTATGATAGCCTTTCCTTCCCCTTTCTGGCTTTGGAAACTTCTACCAGGTAATCTTCCAAGTGAGCAAGTATCATCACCAAGCATTCAAAGTTTCAACGAATACCTATCTTTAGCACGGTACAACTCCATTATGCGTTTTTCAACTGCACTTATGTCTTCTTTAATAGATGAAGATCACTTTGAACCTCGGCTAGCTCATCCAGTTTCTGCTTCCTCAGGCAATTCAAAAGTCCAGCAGTATCTGCATACTTCTCTCAGCTTCTTCTTGCTCCATTTTTCTCTTCTTCTCTAATAGAAGTTCATTACATTGTCCACTTCCTTAACCGAAATGGGTATGGAATAAACTTTCGGCGTTGTCCGTAAATCAAGGAAAGAGAGAGTATCGTGCTTCTTAGAGGTGATTTTGTGGCGATTCTCAGTCTTCTGTTCACTTCTTTTTAGAGTGATAGCTAGTAAGATTTCCCCAGGGTACACAAGTCTTTAACCAAGGGTCCATATCCTAAGTATGTTTAGTCCTCTCTGCTCCAATCTTGTCAACTGTACTTTAGCCCATATTGTCTCAGCCAACAATAATAGTTATGGTGTACCCATCCATAATAAAGCTACGTCAAATCTCAACTACTTACCTTTCTGGTGGGTTAGAGTTTGTTATCCCCAAGATACCCTTGCTTCTGTACGTCAAAGATAACAAAGAGTCTGATCAAAATTCTTGAAGCTCCAGGCAATCTCAGAACCAAAGGTGATTCTTATTCTGGTGTGGAGGTCGATCGCTGGTGCCTGCCTTCATCAGAAGTCTCTTGCAGCAACAAGTTCTGGAAGAAATCAGGTCTGATAGTAGACATTTTTCTGCGGATAGCTACATACAAAATCTTTTTTCCAGTTTGAATCCTCTACGTACGAGAGTGAGGTACTGGAAAATATTGGTAAAAATTAAGTTCATAATGGAACAAGTTACCACTGGATGCTCCATGATGAGAATCCACCCAGCTGAACAGGAGGTTCTAGATGGAGAATCCCTTCTGATAGGAGCTACTCCTCCTGATCTAAGAAAGCTCTTTAGGCAGACTATGGCAGCAAAAACAATCTCTGGGAAAGCTCTACAAACTTCCTCATACACGTCTGGAAACCCAAGACGTTTCTTATAGTCAATGAAGTTGGGAATAACAGATACACTTTCCAGTTCTCGAATGAAGTAGACATGAAGTTTATTGCTCCAACGGTCCTTGGCATTTTCAAAACAGGTTGCTGGTGGTTATGCAGATAGATTCTACAATAAATATAGAAGAACATGAACCTACAAAGTTTAGAGTGTGGGCAGCCATCCACAACCTCCCTATCTCTTTTTTCAACAAGGCTTCAGCAGTTAGAATCGGGAACAAGATTGGTTCTTTGGGGTTGTGCTGACAGGATTAATCCCCTGGCCTCAAAAGTCCTGAAAGTGAATGTTGAATTAAGGGTCTCAGACCCTTTATGTAGACTGATTATAGTTTCCAATGGAGGAGTTGATAGATGCTGCCGTGTTTCTTATGATAATCTTCCATCTATCTGTTACAGATGTGGTAGACTAAATCACACTTTCTTGGAATGCTTAGCCAGTAAAGATAATGAAGCTGCTCCTGAGAGATAGGACCATGGATTCGTTCTGAATTTGCAGGTCATTAGCTGTCCTCACAGATGATTTCCTCTTGGATCAGTTAGTTGGAATACAAGAAGACTTGGAAAAGATCTTTTAGATGAGGATCAGGGAGAAAAAGAAAAGGAAATAGAAACATGTAATCAACTTGTTTTGACAGGGGAATCAGCGATTCCTGCCTCCTCTAAGAATAAGGACATACCAGAAGAAAAGGATAGCAGCAGTAACTTGATGCTCGTGGAGAAAGATAAACAGAAACTCCAGATCAAGTTCAAAAGAGATGTCAATAAACAAAAAAATCAGTCTGTCCAAGAATTCCTCTAGGATTTGAAAAACACACGTCTACCACGAATCTGACCCCAATGAAAAGAAATGTTTACCAAATGGGAGACTGGGTTTCGGAACTTAACAATTTCAAGGAAGCTGTAGCTAAGAAAGGCAAAAAGCAGATTTCAGAGGATATTGATATCCACCAGTCTATCAACCAGATTATGAAAGAAGCAGACAGTTTGGTTTCTCCTCCAGTTGGCTACAACTCTAAAGACTTGAAAAACTAGAATTTTGAGCAAATAATAGGTAAAGCTAAGTTTGTTGTGGGTAGCTCGAATGCTAACAATGAGGCACCATTTCCAAAAAAAGAAAGCCTTTAAACTGAAGTCTCAGGTGACTAAGCCTCAAAGTGAGGAGATTAGTCATGACTCTTCAGCTATTAAAGGGGTTCACGTTCAGGCAGACCTTGCTTCTCAGCAAGGCTGCCCTCCCCAATGAGTTGCCTTACTCTAAACTGCAGGGGCGTGGGTCACCCCAATGCAGTTTATTGGGTTAAATGCTTAATTCTAAAGCAAAACCTGATTTAATTTTCCTCATTGATACCCACAGATCTACAGTAAGTATGGATCTGTTTTTTGGTTTATTCCCCTCTTTTTCTGGGCAGGCAGTTGGTAGTAGAGGGAGAAGTGGTGGACTGGCTCTTTGTGGAGTCAGAGGATTGGCTCCAAGATTATTTCTCAGTCACAGCATCATTGTTAGCCGATATTAGTTTTCCTGGGAATGTGAGTTTTAATTATACTGGATTTTATGGTTGGGCCAACTGGAAGCTTAAGTTCTTATCTTGGAAACTTCTTCGAGTGATCAGAAATCATGTGAATCTTCCGTGGGTGATCTCAGGTGATTTCAATCAGATTCTTTGTGCTTCAGAAAAAGTTGGTGGTAGAATCAGGCAGGATTCTGTCATGCAACCTTTCAGAGAGGCTGTTATAGACTGTGATCTTCATGATATTGGTTTTTTTAGAGAGAACACCACTTATACAAATTGTCAGGTAGGGGCTGATAACTCTCAGAGTAGAATTGATAGAGCTTTCTGCTCTTCTCAAGGTCTGTCTCTGTTTCCCTCTATCTCAGTGGAGCATTTAGCAAGAGAGGATTCAGACCACTGCCCTCTGCTCATTAGATTCTTTGGTATGCACTCTATCCTCTCCAGCGTTTCATGTTTGAAAACGGATGGTGTCTTGACTCTAAATGTTCAGAAATAGTCAAAGAAGTTTGGGTGCCTCGAGATTCTACTCTTCCTTACAAGTTGAAGATGTGTGCTACTAAACTGTCCCAGTGGAAGGGTTGGTCCCTCTCTAAAATCACCTGGAAAATTGTAGCGAAGAAGTTAGAACTGAAGAACTTGTCTAAGGGTATTCCTACGATTGGATCTACTGCAAACAGAAAGAGACTCTTGCTGGAAATTGAGCTGTTGGCCTCTAGAGAAGAAATTTGGTCGAGACAGAGATCTAGGGACCGATGGATCTCTGAGGGAGATAAAAATACCGGGTATTTTCATGCTAAAGCTTCTTCGAATAAGAGAACTAAAGAGATTTTTGGTCTTCTGGATAAAAATCAGGTGATGCAGTATTCTTGGAATAATATAGAATCAATTGCATCTGATCATTTCCGAGCTCTTTTCTCTTCTACTTGCCGGATATTGATAGCCATTTATTATCTGCGGTAGAAGGAAAACTATCGTTGAATCATATTTCAGAGTTGTCCAGTCCTTACACCAGTCAGGAGGTTTTTATGGCAGTCAAGCAGCTGGGGTCAGATAAAGCTCCTGGACCTGATGGATTCAACGGTAAGTTCTACAAAACTTACTGGCACTTTGTTGGATTTCAAGTCACTTCGTCTGTGCTTAAAATCCTGAATGGTGAGGATATTCACCTTCCCTAAATCAGTACTTTATAGCCCTTATTCCAAAGATCAGTGGTGCTATTAATATCGACAAATTCAGACCGATAGCTTTGTGCAATTTTGTCTATAAAATTGTTTCCAAAGTCCTAGCTAATAGGATCCAAAACATCCTCCCCCATATTATGTTGATAATCAGTCAGGTTTTGTGAAAGGAAGGCTTTTGACTGACAATGTTATCCTAGCTGGTGAGATTCAGCATTTCTTGGATAAGAGTCAAGCTACTAAAAAGGTTCTTTGCCCTCAAGGTTGACTTAGCAAGGCCTATGACAGACTTGAATGGAATTTCTTGAAAAAGTTCTTCTAGCTATGGGTTTTCCTCTAATTTGGCTTCTTCCTACTATGAAGTGTGTTAGATCAGTGAGCTGTTCTGTCCTAATCAATGGAACTCCTGGTCCGTTTATTAACCAGACTAGAGGGATAAGACAAGGGGACCCGCTGTCCCCTTTCCTTTTCATATTAGCCCAGGATGCCCTTTCTTCGTTTCTGAATAGAGCTGACCTTAGGGGGGATTTCAGAGGAATTAAGCTTACTCCTCTCAGCCCTTCTATATCTCACTTGGCATTCGCTGAAGATATGATTTTTTTTGGTGCTGCTACCCATCAGAAATGTGTCTGAAATACCCCGAACTTAAATATGGTGATTATATTATCTAATATGTTTAAGGGCCTAATAGTGCCTAAGTAATTTTTGGTAAAGAAAATAAATCCAAAAGAAATGAGGAAAACGCTTAGAAAGCGGAAAACGCTAAAATGAGCGTTAAATAACCATAGGAGGTACGAGACCTCGGTTATAGTATCGTAAGGATTCCTAAGGCTTATTCATGCCTAATTAGTATACGGGAATGATCCCGAAGAAAACGGATCCAAATAAGTATTAAAACGCTAATAGAGCTTTAGCGCACGTTTTTCGAGAAAACCCGAAAACGTGATTTTAAGTGGTCAAACGAACCCGTAAAAATAATAAATAATTAAATAACTATTATTAAGCACTAACGGAAGCTTAATAGCCAATAAAAATAAAGAAACGAGAAAATTCCGGAAAACGGGCCCGGTAGTGAATAGTACCTAAACCGGGTAAAATAACGAGCGTTTTCTGTAAAAGATGAAAAACTGCTCCAGCTTAACAGTATAAGGGGCCGGTTTTTATAGGGAATTAATACCTCTCTCACACTCAATTAAATATTACTCTCTCTCACACACACTAGAAGACAAGAAAACAAAAAAAGTAACAAAAAGTAAAAAGTAGCCCCCCTCCCCTCATTTCCTTCTTCTCTCCTATTCTTCCTTCTCCCCACCGTGAGCACTCCCTCCTTCCTGCTCCTCTCAGCCGATTTTGGAGCTCCAAAATGACTCCCATGGCAGCCCCTCTTCTACCTCATGCTCAAGCCATATTAAAACTCCAAATGAGAAAAAAAGTACATATTCTTGCCCTCTTCAAGCTCTACATTTCTATCTTTTCAAAATCCGAAAATGAGCAACTTCATCTCCATGGGTTTTCCCCATTTGAAGAGAAAAAGCACACCATTGTGAAGCTTGGAGTCTCCTCTTTCCAACAAGGTAAAAATCTTCATGAAAAAACTCAAGTTCCCTCACCTCCGTGTATAACCGATTTTTGCCCTCTTGTAATACCTTGTTCTCTTCTTGTTTGAGCTTGGTTGACTCTCAATGGTGGAGGAACTCTTTTGTATTCAAGGCTTAAAAACCTCTCTTAAAAACTCCAAGGTAAAAACCCTAACTAATGGTGATTTAAACCCTTCATTGAATTAGTAGTGTTTTAAGAGATTAGAAGTCTAATTATATTCTCCTTATGTAATTTGGGTGTTGGGATGGAGTTTGGAAACTCCATCCCCCACATGGCCGATTTTGCAAGAAAAAGAGAAGGAGAAGAAGTGGAAAAGAAATGAAGGAAATATAAGCTCAAGGTAAGAGCTCTTCCTTAATGCTAAAATTTTAATGCATTAGGATAATGGGAATGGGTAAACCAATTTAAAGAAACCAAAATAATGTAGTAGAATTGTAATTGTGAAAGTTTGGGTATTTGTGAACAAGTATGTGGATTGTAGGCCTTAGAGCCAAGGAATTGTGTATGTGTATTGATATTGTGTTTGAGGAATTAATGATGTATTAAGATTGTTGTTATTGCTGGTAGGACCCTTGTATGGGTGTGGCTAGAATAGGAATGATTTGGGAAAAAGGGTATGGTGGATAAGTAAGGAAAGTAGGTGAACTATGGCGAAATTTTAGTAGGAATGGTGCATTAAGGATGACTTGGTGAATGGGAGAACCAAGGTGTGTATTGGAGTTAGTAGAGTGTTAGTAGCTATGGAATGGTAATGGTAGTATGAGGAATAAGAAGATGAAAATCTGTAGCAAAGAGTATCAAAAACACATTGTAGAAACTAGGAAAAACTAGTGTGCAAGATTTGGTAAAAAGGGAGTTGGACTTTGGTATAGGTAGTGTAGTTGTTTGGAAAGGAATTGGAATGGCAAGATGAAGTTGGGACAAGATGCAAAATGCAAAGAGGAGTAAAGGAAATGCACAAGTGTGCTAACTGTAACAGAGAGGATGGAAAACTTGTAGAAATGAGCATGAATTAAGAGATAAGTTTGATCCATGATTTAAGTAGGCTTTGAGCAAGATTAAGGTGCTAAATATGTTGGAATACATGTGGGATGATTAGGAAGAGATTGGAGGTGAGTTAGGGGTGGAAAAGAGGTCAAAAACTGTCAATTTAAACACCTACAGACATGGTCCGGGTTGTAAACAAGTACACAACCCGGACCACATCAAAAACGCACCAGAAAGCCATCCCAGGGGTGGTCCGGGTTTGAAACCAGGACACAAACCAGGACCACATGTAAAACTGTCCAGAAACTCTAAATCCGTGTCTGGTCCGGGTTTGAAACCAGGACACAAACCCGGACCAGTGTAAAAACATGCCAGAAAGTACTTTTAAGTGTTCTAATGATGGGGAAGTGAATGGTATTGGTTTTAGGAGTTGTTAAGGCCTTGTTTGATGATATTTAAAGGCCCTAAGAAGTGTAAACAAGTTTGAGAAGTCATTAGGAAAGTTGTAGGTTTAAGAACATTAAGTTAAACCGAAACAACGGGACAACGGGGTAAGTACAGGAGTAGTAATTATTGATGTATCGTATGAGCATAGCATTAATAGCAATGTTTGAAACATTACCAGTGGAACAAATGTGAACCAAGGAACAAGGGAACACATGGTAAAGCTAACTCCGGTGAAAGGTATGATTTTCTCATGCCCCGTATGCTAACCGAGTTACATTGATTTGTGTGCTGTATGCCGGCTAATCAAGACTAAAGCATGAAAATGGTTTATTGCCTTTCGTTGTATGTCTTGTTGTATGTTGTGTGAGCTAACCTTCTTGATTGATTGTATGGCTTCACTTAGTGCGTAGACCGACTCTTAGATGAGTCTTGTTGTGTAGTGACTCGTAGTAAGAGTCACGTTGTGAACTAACAGAACCGTAGAAACGCACTATATCAACAAACCAATAACCGGTAACACAAATCAAGGAACTCTCTAGAACGTGAGAGAATGTACGGGAGTAGTAACCTCCCGATAATGTTAGGAGAACCGAAGTGAATAAACCACAAACAGTAAGTAGTGGAAGTATAAGTAACCCTATTAAAGGAATCATTCTTGGTGCAAGATACGAACCATGAGAGTAGTGAAGAATGACGAGGGATCTTCAACCCCTTAGAATTAGTCGACCCATTATGAGAGGACCCGACTGATGTAAGTATGTCCCGAACATGAGAGTATCCGATATGTTGGGGAAACCCTTAAACCTGAGGATACTAGACGGTAGTAATTCCCTAAGCCAGTGGAGGTAATCGAGAGAGATACTTCTAGGCTAATCCGTGAGATTGTATTATACTCTGAGAGAAGAGTGAGGGAATATGAGTAGTCCGGTAGAAACGGACATTGAGTATTTGAGGAGCTAAGCGTATAGCCCTCGTATTGTAGGTCCGGTGGCGAGTCTTCTGTATGACTCCGCCCGGTGGCCAAAGTAATGAGTATTGAGTATTGCGTACGTATGAGTAAAGTAATGAGTATGAGTACGAAACGAGTATGAGTATGTAGTGAGTAATGAGTATGAGTATGTATGAGAAGTATTGAGTATTGAGTATGTATGAGTAAGTATTGAGTAACGAGTACGTATGAGTATGTGAGGAGTATTGAGTAATGAGTGTGCACAAGCGTAGTAACGAGTACGAGTAAGGAACGTGTACGAGTAAAGTCGAACATGGAGTGCTGAGTATGTAAGAGTAAGGAGTAGGTATGAGTGAGTAGCGAATATCGAATATAGTACGAGGAGTAATGAATGAATAACGAATACGAATGGTTGACTATCGAACTGTCCTTAGTAAGTATTGAAATTGTATGTGTATGTAAGATGTGTTGTTTTATTATTGTAGCATGAGTATGTATGTATGCTGTAAATGAACTCCATGTATATTCGACCCAAAGTAGTCGATGTACCGCGGTTAGCACGCGGTATATGCGAAGGTCATATTCAGCGTAAGCTGACCCCTCGGGGACCGTTTTTAGTGTGCAGGTACCCGAAGCTGATCACCGTTCGAGAGAGTAGGACGGGGACTGCTACGTAAGCATGGGTAGTTGTATAGAGGGATTGGTACTTGTATTGTAATGCGAAATTGGAAGCTTAAACTGTATCGGTAATTTAAGGATTGTAGTGTACTCGGTATAGTAGTATTGGAGATGTATTGGAATTATGGTTGAGTATGCAAGTAAAGGTAATGTATTGTGTAGAGTACTCGGTATGTTCATTCATCAGACCGATAGTATGTAGTATTGTAACTCGCCTTGTTAGTCACGTGGGTGACTAACGGCATTGTACACCCGCCGTTGTGTAAGGAGTATCCGCTGCGAAGGTAAGTATTGTACAGTAATGACGGTATTAGCTAGGGTAGGGGTGTTACAAAAAGTGGTATCAGAGCGAAGTATCGCTCTGATGGATGAAATACCGAGTTTAGGAAAATACCGAGTTAGGAGAGTAGAGACTTAGGGCTAAGGGTTGAGTCTAGTGTGCGAGGACGCTAGATAGGAACTTCCGTATGAATCGGAAACCTACAACAACCATACCCCGCCCTCCGCAACCCACGGTATTAAGTATGGAGAATAACGCCAGGGAGATGGAAAGACCTCTCACACTCGGGTAAAACCCGATCTGGCAGTTGCAAGTAAACCTTATTAGAAAAGAACCTGTCTTACGGTAGAGTCCAAGAACTGGAAGTCCCGAAGACGGTTCCCGATAAATGACAAGGACCGCACTTAATGGCGGAGAAATGAAGATCCTAAACACAAGGATGATGGAATTTATGGCACCATGGGGCGACATGCTTCACAGTCGCGAGAACCATGTGTAGCCAGCAAGAAGAGAAGCACAGTCGTGCAATGAAGCAAGGAAAATGGAGTAACAAGCCGAGACAAGAGAGTCTACGGACTGTAATCTTTGATGATGCCAACAACGGTATACAAACTGACTAAGGAATTAGTCGAGGTTGGATTAACACCAAACCTACATGCCAAGAGGCAGTAATAACAGAACAACATAGTTTAGATAACTATGAAAGAAATCATAACACATACACCTATAGGACCACAACCTGGTTCCTAAGGATAAGTCAAGTCTCGTTAACCACACTGAAGGTGTGAGACACCCGGATGGACGACAACCATGTCAAGTACCCTAAGAAACGACTCAGGAGATCGATCACCAAGATCAAGAGATCAAAGAGAGATCTAATAAGGCCACCAATTATGGATAGAAACGATACCGTAACCGGTATACGTTAACCGAAAAACAACCTACCCGCGCACTTGCCCAGGGCAAGTGCAGCAACTACAGGACGGTTGGAACACTTTTAACAACCCGCAAATACTTACTAAAGTACCGCTATGACGAATGGAGCAAAGATAGGATCACCAATCCTCAGTATCTAAATAATAGAACCTCGGAAAGGCCTAACGGCGCCGACCATTGTATTAAGAGTATACCAGTCAGCGAGAAGCTGGACTTGGTCAAGACCTCAATCATGGCAACGCTATGAAGAATTCCTTTTAGCGCCAAACTGTTATTTCAAAACTCAGATTTTTCCTTCAAAAACACAAACTCTTCTTTTAAACCTTGGATTTTTAAAACCAAACAGACGGAATTACGGTGAGTATCATAGAGTGATACAAGAGGAGTTGACAATAGAATACTTCACCTAGGCGTGTGACGAACACTACGAGTGTACCCAAATACGGGATGTGGGACGACCGCACTCCGAAGGAGCTTGCGGGCCTGACATGTAGTTAGGTAAGTGGTAACGTGCCAAGACGGTACCCCACGTATGTATACATGTAGTGTACGAAACACGGGGAGTAGTCAACTCTGTTCTACGGACCATAAGTAAATTTAAACAGAACAGTTGGATACCTCAATTGAACAAAGGAAACTCAGACAAGCTACACACTAAGGAGTCAGGAACTCACTCCAGGAGAACAATTAAGAGTTGAAAGTGCAAGAAGCACTAACAACGGGATAAGACATTGGATATGTCTCGAGGATATCTAAGTAAAGCATGATAACTGGAAGAAATACCCAGTCTAAGCACAGTAAGGCAAATGCCTAACATTAACACATCAGTGTTCAATGAACGGGATAGAATTCCCAAAACAACTACCACAGACACATAGGGTGATGTTATAAGGTACCAGAAATACCATTCATCACCGGAAGGAATATCAAATCCGTTATAACACAAGGAAAAATACCAATGGTCTACCCAAAGAACGGGAGACGTTACAACCCTAAACGGATAACTCAGATTCAGAACCGCAAGGTAGGACAATAAGATGAACATACTCATAAGTGTCAGATGCTACCGTATAATCGGTACTACCCAGGAGCAATCCATAAAGGGCAGCAAGTCAACACAGTTGAACAAGATGTCATGGTAAAAACACCACAATTGGAACGGACATTCGGTTAGAACACCGAAGGGATCCCACTTGATAGGGGATACCCCAAATTAATACATGGTATCAATCAATACCAGGATACAAAAAGGGTCTCCAACAAACGGAAGCGTGATGCGACGATCTTATCATGGAGCCTAGTATCACCTCCAAGCTATCATATGGTATACGGAGAAGTAACCACTTTGGAACGGCTTACGATTAGCAGAGCTCTAGGCGATATGGCTAGTATGCCATGAAACTATTACAATACACAATTCGACGGTTGCAAACCCATTGTGAACCATATGGAAAGCGGTCAAGGACTACACCAATAAAAGGTTAATGACCAACGAGCAAGAATACCCCTCATAAATGTGAGACCGCGAGAGCGGTGAACACTTGGATCCCAAGAAGGGGATACCATCAGTAACTGCCGGGAAATATATCCCTTTCAGAACTACTAATGTAGTTAAGCTTGAACATACAATTATTGCCAAGCGACGTAAAATAAGCTTCAACAGGAGCTGTTGACAACTAAGGAGTAACCGGTTCAATAAGAACTCGATATGTGGGAACATAAAGTATCAGTAAATGATGCTCAAGGAGCTCAGACGTATAAAAACCAAACAACGGTATAAATGATAGAAATGCATGAGCTGAAGCTAGCAACAGTGGATGCCATGTAAGCCAATACTGTGGAATCAGTAAGAATATGGTGCGCAGCAGGCGACCAACGTATGCGAATAATCACCCAATACTATGGAGTTGTTAATACAAAATGGTAGACAGACCGGGCAACCAGCCAGAAGTCTGCACCAAATGATGAAGCACCACCTGAAAGAGTAACGATCAATCCTATTGCGATCTCATAAGAGAGTTACTGCCAAGGGTTCACGCCTCTGCACTCTGTAGGACTGAGTGTTTTGGTATTGCACTTGTGTAGTCAATGATCTAGTGGGATAGCTAGGAATAAGGAAAATGTAAGTAGTGGTAAAGCCTTCCTTTCACCAGCAAACATGGCATAAACCTGTTAAGCAAAAGCTTAGAAACAAACCGTGCGGCCTAAGGCCAAGGAGGCACGAAGTGTGTCAAACACCAACAATCGCAAGATGTGAATTCCATTGGAATAAAGGTGAAAGGAGACTAAAGAAAGTCACAAGGACAGACGCATCAAAAATGCAAGGTCATACAAGTAAAGAACATTTGTACTGAACCAGGGAAACTGGTATGATTCAGAAGCCACTGACAACAGAGGAAGCACTACAACTAAGTAGTGACTTAACCTCAACCAACAATAAGTCGGAGGAACCAAGTGAACGATCACTACAAAATACAACAGTATGTATATAGATTGCCAGAGAGCTGGTTACTAATCTAAAACTCATCGAGATCGAGCACGGTAAAGGAATACCACACTTGGTTAATGAATCTTGTTCCCACAACAAGAGGGATAAAAAGGTGATGTGTAAAACGTTAAGGATAACGAGAAGGGCGAATAACCCAAGTTATCATGGTCGCGCAGCAGAAGCTAGTGGGCCCAGACCTAATGAATAAGAGGTTAATCGATGCTTTAAAGCCATTTAAGCTAGAACCGAACCCGGTTAAGAGTTAAATAAACTCCGATGAAAATTCTTGATGCAGGGACTAACCGGCAATACGGTTAAGACCCAATGATCAGGGAACATTGTAAGATAGACCGCATGGAAGCCGAACCACTCCATGACGGCTGAATGCCTTCGACCAATGTCCAATGTTGACACATGGTAGATTACGTGGGCGTAATCCCTTTTAAGGGGGGTAGAGCGAAAACCGCAAAGTGTAAGTTTCACGTGACAAGTGCGTAAACTACAATGCGCATAGCGCAAAAGAATTCGTTTTGATGGTTGATACTTATGTTACATAAACATTTGTATTCACTCATCGTGTAATTGTAGTTATTTGAGAAATAAGAATGAGAAAGGAGTAGAGAAACTCCAGGGGAATGAGTACCCCGATTGGTAATAGTATGAGGAATGAGTATGTATGGGAGACTTGAGGAGTAAATCGGTATGGAACCGATGTATGTAATGAGTATGAATCGGTGTACAACCGAGGTATTTTATGAGTATAAATTGGAGTATAGCAAACTAATGAGATGGTATACCCACGAATTTCTTAAGTATAGTAGTTGGAGAAGATGTAGTAATGATGGATGAAATGATTAGTAAGTAAGTAAGTGAATCATATGAATTGGAAAATGTATGTGCGTGATTATGAGTAGCAAGATTAAAAAGATAGAAAACGAAATAATGTTTGACAATCTGTCTGTTTGTATTGAGGTGGGAAGTGGAACTTGATTTGCTAGCGATCAAGGGAAGCCGAACACAAATTGGGGTGGAAGGATAATTCAACACCAATGCTGATCACATTGGGGTTGAAGGACTCCGGAAGCTCCCCTAAGTGGCCACAATAATAACACTAGTAATAGGAATAATCATCATAAATTGAAATTGGGAGATGTATGCAAGTTTTCAAAATGAATTTCCAAAACTATTTTGGTACAATGCTTTCTTCAAACTTGAGAATGAGGATCGGTTTTGAAACCGCTCCCACGGGCGCTAGTGGACCCTCCATGCCTAGGCACGGGTATCCGGTCGAAACCATAGGAGGAGAAGCTAGTTTTGAGTCGGTGGGAGTGTTGATTAGTTTTGAAACCACTACACCGGTTGTACGGTAACAGTGTGTGTTTTGTATTTTTCCAAGGGCACTAGGGCAGCGTAGTCCCGAGTAAGTATGAGTAAGTATGCGTAAGTATGAGTAAGTAAGTATGAGTAAGTGCCTGAGGATCTCTATATGTGCAAATGAATTTGATCAGAACCAAAGGACCGTAGAGCCAGAAAGCGTAAGTGCTCAAGTCATGACGGCCGCGAACCAGAAAGCGTAAGTGTTCAAACGTGACCGGTACCTGAGGGATCACTTTCCATTGGGGGAGGATTGTACCTAATTGTCTGCGGATGGACCCCCTTGGAGAGGAGTAAAACGGATATTTTTGATTGCTATGCATGCAGTGACATGCTGTTTGGAGCGTAGTATGCATCATGTCAGACAGTTGGAGTTTGACAAGTTATGTGTAGAGGTCATAACCTTAGCATAGAGTATATGTACGAGTAACAGTATTAGATTCACCAACTTTGAGGGCAAAGTTCTTTAAGGGGGGTAGATTGAAATACCCCGAACTTAAATATGGTGATTGTATTAATCTAATATAGTATTTAAGGGCCTAATAGTGCCTAAGTAATTTTTGGTAAAGAAAATAAATCCAAAAGAAATGAGGAAAACGCTTAGAAAGCGGAAAACGCTAAAATGAGCGTTAAATAACCATAGGAGGTACGAGACCTCGGTTATAGTATCATAAGGATTCCTAAGGCTTATTCATGCCTAATTAGTATACGGGAATGATCCCCGAAGAAAACGGATCCAAATAATGTATTAAAACGCTAATAGAGCTTTAGCGCACGTTTTTCGAGAAAACCCGAAAACGTGATTTTAAGTGGTCAAACGAACCCGTAAAAATAATAAATAATTAAATAATAATTATTAAGCATTAACGGAAGCTTAATATTAGTAAAAGTAAAGAAACGAGAAAATTCTGGAAAATGGGCCCGGTTAGTGAATAGTGCTAAACCGGGTAAATTAATGGGCGTTTTCTGTAAAAGACGAAAAACGCTCAAGCCTGTAACAGTTAAGTGGGCCGGTTTTATTAGTGAGTCATCCCCTCACTCACACACAAATAAAGAAAGAAAGAAACAAAAAGGAGGAGAGAGTAAAGTAAAAAGCATAAAGTAAAATATTTACCTCTCTCCTCTCATTTCCTTCTCTCTCTCCTCCATTTCCTTTCTTCCCACCGTGAGCTGCTCCCTTCTCCCCTTCCTGGCGATTTGAGCTGCTCCATTCAGTAACAATGGCAGCCTCCCTTTCCCTCCATGCTCAAGCCATGTTAGAGCTCCAAATGAAAAACCGAACACATATTCTTCTTCCCCTCTTCAAGCTCCACACTTCTCTCTTTTCAAAATTCAAAAAGGAAGAAGTTCATCTCCATGGGTTTTGCCCACTTGAAGAGGAAATGGTACCAAATCGAAGCTTGGAGTCTCCTCTTCCTCCTAAGGTAAAAAGATTCAAGAGAAAAACTCATTTTCTCCATTTCCATGCCTTGGCCGATTTTTGCCCTCCTTGTAATGCCTTGTTTCTTCTTTGTTTGAGCTTGGTTCAACCCTCCAATGGTGGAGGAACTCTCCTTTGTATTCAAGGCTTAAAAACCTCTCCTAAAAACTCCAAGGTAAAAACCCTAACTAATGGTGATTTAAACCCTTCATTGAATTAGTAGTGTTTTAAGAGATTAGAAGTCTAATTATATTCTCCTTATGTAATTTGGGTGTTGGGATGGAGTTTGGAAACTCCATCCCCCACATGGCCGATTTTGCAAGAAAAAGAGAAGGAGAAGAAGTGGAAAAGAAATGAAGGAAATATAAGCTCAAGGTAAGAGCTCTTCCTTAATGCTAAAATTTTAATGCATTAGGATAATGGGAATGGGTAAACCAATTTAAAGAAACCAAAATAATGTAGTAGAATTGTAATTGTGAAAGTTTGGGTATTTGTGAACAAGTATGTGGATTGTAGGCCTTAGAGCCAAGGAATTGTGTATGTGTATTGATATTGTGTTTTGAGGAATTAATGATGTATTAAGATTGTTGTTATTGCTGGTAGGACCCTTGTATGGGTGTGGCTAGAATAGGGATGATTTGGATAAAAAGGGTATGTGTGGATAAGTAAGGAAAGTAGGTGAACTATGGCGAAATTTTAGTAGGAATGGTGCATTAGTGGATAACTTGGTGAATGAGAGAACCAAGGTGTGTATTGGAGTTAGTAGAGATGTTTAGTAGCTATGGAATGGTAATGGTAGTATGAGGAATAAGAAGATGAAAATCTGTAGCAAAGAGTATCAAAAACACATTGTAGAAACTAGGAAAAACTAGTGTGCAAGATTTGGTAAAAAGGGAGTTGGACTTTGGTATAGGTAGTGTAGTTGTTTGGAAAGGAATTGGAATGGCAAGATGAAGTTGGGACAAGATGCAAAATACAAAGAGGAGTAAAGGAAATGCACAAGTGTGCTAACTGTAACAGAGAGGATGGAAAACCTGTAGAAATGAGCATGAATTAAGAGATAAGTTTGATCCATGATTTAAGTAGGCTTTGAGCAAGATTAAGGTGCTAAAATATGTTGGAATACATGTGGGATGATTAGGAAGAGATTAGAGGTGAGTTATGGGTGGAAAAGAGGTCAAAAACTGTCAATTTAAACACCTACAGACATGGTCCGGGTTGTAAACCAGTACACAAACCCGGACCACATCAGAAACGCACCAGAAAGCCATCCCAGGGGTTTGGTCCGGGTTTGAAACCAGGACACAAACCAGGACCACATGTAAAACTGTCCAGAAACTCTAAATCCGTGTCTGGTCCGGGTTTGAAACCAGGACACAAACCCGGACCAGTGTAAAAACATGCCAGAAAGTACTTTTAAGTGTTCTAATGATGGGGAAGTGAATGGTATTGGTTTTAGGAGTTGTTAAGGCCTTGTTTGATGATATTTAAAGGCCCTAAGAAGTGTAAACAAGTTTGAGAAGTCATTAGGAAAGTTGTAGGTTTAAGAACATTAAGTTAAACCGAAACAACGGGACAACGGGGTAAGTACAGGAGTAGTAATTATTGATGTATCGTATGAGCATAGCATTAATAGCAATGTTTGAAACATTACCAGTGGAACAAATGTGAACCAAGGAACAAGGGAACACATGGTAAAGCTAACTCCGGTGAAAGGTATGATTTTCTCATGCCCCGTATGCTAACCGAGTTACATTGATTTGTGTGCTGTATGCCGGCTAATCAAGACTAAAGCATGAAAATGGTTTATTGCCTTTCGTTGTATGTCTTGTTGTATGTTGTGTGAGCTAACCTTCTTGATTGATTGTATGGCTTCACTTAGTGCGTAGACCGACTCTTAGATGAGTCTTGTTGTGTAGTGACTCGTAGTAAGAGTCACGTTGTGAACTAACAGAACCGTAGAAACGCACTATATCAACAAACCAATAACCGGTAACACAAATCAAGGAACTCTCTAGAACGTGAGAGAATGTACGGGAGTAGTAACCTCCCGATAATGTTAGGAGAACCGAAGTGAATAAACCACAAACAGTAAGTAGTGGAAGTATATAAGTAACCCCTATTAAAGGAATCATTCTTGGTGCAAGATACGAACCATGAGAGTAGTGAAGAATGACGAGGGATCTTCAAACCCCTTAGCAATTAGTCGACCCATTATGAGAGGACCCGACTGATGTAAGTATGTCCCGAACATGAGAGTATCCGATATGTTGGGGAAACCCTTAAACCTGAGGATACTAGACGGTAGTAATTCCCTAAGCCAGTGGAGGTAATCGAGAGAGATACTTCTAGGCTAATCCGTGAGATTGTATTATACTCTGAGAGAAGAGTGATGGGAATATGAGTAGTCCGGTAGAACGGACATTGAGTATTTGAGGAGCTAAGCGTATAGCCCTCGTATTGTAGGTCCGGTGGCGAGTCTTCTGTATGACTCCGCCCGGTGGCCAAAGTAAGGAGTATTGAGTATTGCGTACGTATGAGTAAAGTAATGAGTATTGAGTACGAAACGAGTATGAGTATGTAGTGAGTAATGAGTATTGAGTATGTATGAGGAAGTATTGAGTATTGAGTATGTATGAGTAAGTATTGAGTAACGAGTACGTATGAGTATGTGAGGAGTATTGAGTAATGAGTGTGCACAAGCGTAGTAACGAGTACGGAGTAAGGAACGTGTACGAGTAAAGTACCGAACATGGAGTGCTGAGTATGTAAGAGTGAGAAGTAGGTATGAGTAGAGTAGCGAATATCGAATATAGTACGAGGAGTAATGAATGAATAACGAATACGAATGGTTGACTATCGAACTGTCTTCCTTAGTAAGTATTGAAATTGTATGTGTATGTGAGTGTTGTTGTTTGTATTACTGCAGCATGAGTATGTATGTATGCTTGTAAATGAACTCCATGTATATTCGACCCAAAGTAGTCGATGTACCGCGGTTAGCACGCGGTATATGCGAAGGTCATATTCAGCGTAAGCTGACCCCCTCGGGGGACCGTTTTTAGTGTGCAGGTACCCGAAGCTGATCACCGTTCGAGAGAGTAGGACGGGGACTGCTACGTAAGCATGGGTAGTTGTATAGTGGGGATTGGTACTTGTATTGTAATGCGAAATTGGAAGCTTAAACTGTATCGGTAATTTAAGGATTGTAGTGTACTCGGTATAGTATTGTCTTGGAGATGTAATGGAATTAGGGTTGAGTATGCAAGTAAAGGTAATGTATTGTGTAGAGTACTCGGTATGTTCATATTCATCAGACCGATAGTATGTAGTATTGTAACTCGCCTTGTTAGTCACGTGGGTGACTAACGGCATTGTACACCCGCCGTGTGTAAGGAGTATCCGCTGCGAAGGTAAGTATTTGTACAGTAATGACGGTATTAGCGGTAGGGGTGTTACAGTGTCCTTCTTGAAGAATACCATCCAAAGTTTCTTCTCTTCCTCGGGCCATCTGATCAACTTAGACAAAAGTGAATTGATCTTCAGCAAAAAACTCAACACTAATGTTAGAAGTCTTATTTCCAACCTCCTGGAAGTGGAGGAAAGCTCTACTTTCTCTAAATACCTGGGATTGCCTCTCAGAGTCGGTAGAAACAAGACTGATATTTTCTCCTATCTCCTCACCTCTATTCAGAAAAAAGTCTCTGCTTGGTCTAAGCCCATGGCTCAAGCTGCTAGAACTGTTCTCATAAAATCTGTCCTTCAATCCATCCCAAATTTTACTATGTCTCTATTCCAACTTCCCAAAGGGATTATCTCCAAACTAAACACTATTTTTTCATCTTTCTGGTGGAGTGGTAAACATGGTGCGAAGGCGATGCACTGGATTAAGTGGACTAAAGTCTGTGCTCTTGTAGATAAAGGAGGGATGGGATTCAGACAGGTTGAAAATTTTAACAAAGCTTTGTTGTCCAAACAACTATGGAGACTCATTGACAAGCCTAATTCTCTGGTTGCTACCATTCTCAAACAGTTATACTACCCTTTGTGTGAGCTGAGAGATGTTCAGGCTGTTAAAAATAGTAGTCCAATTTGGAAGTCAATGATGTCAGCTCAGGATCTTCTCATAAGTTGTTCTAGTATTCAAATTGGAAATGGGAGAGACACTCCTTTCTGGGATTCTCCTTGGACCACTAGCTTCCCAGGCCATAGGATACACCCACAACTTCCGGATGATAGGTCTCCTGAGTTAAAAGTGTCTGATTTTTTAGAGGATCCTGCCTCTTCTTGGAATTCTGATAAACTCAAAGCTGTGTTAACTTCAGAAGATGCTAGGAAAATCTGTTCGATTAAAATTTCTCCAGTAGAGAAAGATAGATGGATTTGGAACTTAACTCCAAACAAAACTCATTCAGTCAAATCTGCCTATACCTGCTTACAGATTAATGAATCTGGGAACTGCCCCTCCTCGACTAATCATGTTTATCAAATATGCAAGAGGATTGACATTAGAGTGTGTAGTCCCCGGGTTAAATTAAATTTGTGGAAGTTCTTATGGGGTATCACTCCTTGCCAGGACAACTTAGCAAGAAGACTAGGTGGTAGCTCTGAGTGTTTTTTCTGCGGTGCTCAAGATACTATAAGTCATTGTTTCTTTAACTACTGTGCTGTTTCCAGTATTTGGGATCACGATATAGACATCAACAGCATTCCTACCTCGTCAATTACTGCTCTTTTTGACTGGTTTCAGCAGTTTGCTATGGGATGTAGTGTCTCGAAGCTGTCGAATATTGCTAATCTCCTATGGATTACTTACTTTGCCAGGAATAAAGCAAAGCACAATGGAGAACTAGCCTGGTGGAGCCTTATTGAAGATAACAAAGCCTTTGTGGAAGCTTACAAAAAAAATATGGACAACAAGCAGGAAAACCAAGCCTTGAAGTATTACTGGCTCCCACCCCCCAGAGATCAAACCAGTATTAGTGCAATCGCTCTCAAGAAAAATGGAGAAATTATTCTTGCCGGTATTCTAAGGAATCATCAAGGTCTCCCGACTATGATATACAACAGGAAAATGGGTAACGCCACTACGATGCTCCAGGCAAATATCCTATCAGTCAAAATTGCAATGGAACTTGCTTTCTCAGTGGGTATCCATAGCATCTGTTTGGATATTGCTCATGAATCAACTAGGAAGCTCATTGCTAGTGATACGAGTGAATAGATGCAGCTGGGAACAAATGTTTGGAATCCAATCAATTCCATGCTTTCCAGTTTTAGTAGTTATTCCATAAGAAATGTTTTTAAGTACGATAGTTATCCTTGTAAGCTAGCATGTGAATTGGGAAATCAGGTTTTGAATGCTACCTTGGTATGGACAGGGGAGAATATCCCTTTAAATATCCAAGTGGCTTGCAAGCTGGACTGGGATCCCCCAGATTAGGAATTGGATTTCCTAACTGGTTTTTGGATGTAATGTTTTTCTCTATTAATATTAGAAGTTGCAAAGTTTATCAAAAAAAAGAAATGGTGTATGGAATGATTTTAGCAATTAAGAAATATTGGGTAAATCGTTATTAATAAAAAATAGTTACTTTTTATTTGTTTTTTTCTAGACCCACTTATTCTCAATGGGTATTTGTCGATTTGATGACTCGTACATACATACATATATATATATATATATTAACTTTCAAATTTATTAAATAATATACTCATTTAACCTTAATGCTTAAGTTAAAATGGCATTCTCTTTGTTAAGGTTAATAAAATTACTCTTTTTAAGGTGTTTAATCATTCCCTTTTTAACATGTACACACATTTATATAATGTACAGCTAAGGTTAATAAGTTTCTTTTTTTTTCACCTCCTCAAGATCATTTATATCGCGTTGTTCCTTTTTACTGATTTAAGGATTTTTAACCTTTCATTAAACACTTTCATTTAATTCATTCATGATCAATTAGTGTAATTAAGGTTTCGGGTATTTCAATTTTGGTCATGAATCAAAGGAGATTTCCAACTATCCTCTTGAAGCTTGGATAAATTATAATATAAAACAAGGAACAAGCCCCTTGAGAAGCCAAAATCGGCTAGGTAAGGAAATGGAGAAAACAATGAGGTTTTGTGATTTTTCTTACCTTGAATCAAAGAGGAGATGGTCGAGCTCCAGAAAATGTGCTTTTCACCTCAAATGGAGCTCTACCCATGGAAGTCAACTTCATCCTTTTAAGATTTTATAAGGTGCAAAAGAAAGCCCTTGATGAGACAAAGAAGAGTATGTGCTTAGTTTTGGATTTGGAGCATTGTAGTGCCTTGAACAAGGGAGAGTATTTAAGGGCTGGAAGGAGGCTGCAAAATCGCCATGGGAGAAAGATAGGATGAAGAAAACCGGCTGGAGAGGGGAGGAGATCGATTGGGAGGAGGGGAATGTGAGGAGAGAGAGTGTCAAATATGTACTTTTTTCTACTTTATTGCTTTTTGTCTCTATTCTCCCCAATAAGGAGCAAATTGGCTTAGAAAGGTGATGAGTCACCCATAAGAAACCCCCGCCCTCTCTTATTTGGACAAGGGTATTTTTGTCTTTTCACACGAAACGCTCCTAAATCCCCGGTTTGGCACTATTCATCAATTCGGGCCATTTCCTAGTTTTATTTTGTTTTATTGATTTTAATGGTTATTAGACCTTCATTAGTGTTTAATTATAGTTATATAACTGACTATAATACACATAATCCATTTAAACCACTTAAGGTCATATTTCTGGGGTTTTCCCGAAAAATGTGCTTTAAGGCTTCGTTTACGTTTTTAACCCACTATATGGATTCGTTTCCACCGGGAATTGTTCGTTTCCATCTGGAATTGTTATTTTGTTCCTACCATTAATATTAGGTGCAGGAATTCCTTTTAGACCCTATTTAAGGTCACCTAAACTCCAAGGGTCTTTTAAGCACATTTTTACGTTTTGTGTCTTTCTAAGCATTTTCTTTTTTTTTTTGGTTTTACTTTCCTCACCAAAGTTCTTTAGGTATCATTAGGCCTCTAAATATCATATTAGAATAATTAATCACCCTTTTTAAGTCAGGGGTATTTCACTTCCGATTACCTATGCTGAAAGAAGAAAAAAAAGAAGCACCTCAGCCTTCCTTTCTTTTCCTCCTGTAACGTAGCAGTAAGCCTTTTGTTTCTCCTCCAAAAACGACAGCAGCAGCAAGGTAAGTTATCCAGCCTTCTCCTTCTCTAGGCAGTGGCATTAACACATAAAAATCCCATTTCCTTCTCGGTTTGCAGCAATCAAAGGAACAACACAAAAGGCAAGGTAAATATACCTTATTTTCTTCTTCCTCTCTCTCTCGGTTCCAATCATATCTTGTCAGTTGATCATTTGCCATGGTTGCAAGGCATGGAACTCCATCTTTAAAGCTTTAAATCCAGTTGAAGTTGTCCAAGTGCTGGGAGCACTCATCCAAATCTCCAAAGGTGAGAAAACATGCATCAAAACCCACATTTCTTCCTTCCTATATATGAGTCTGAAAACAAAGTGATTTTTACACCTTCTTTTACTTGTTTTTACACACACATGGAGGCTGATTCAAACTAATTTCATTGAGCAAAAACATCCCTCTAAGATTTTCAAGGACCAAGGTAAAAATATGCTCTTAAGACACCATCTTCTTCCACCTTAAAGCATGTATGAAAATGCTAGTTTAACACCTCCTTTCTCTGCTCCTTCATGCTCACATATGAGGCTATTTCCGGCCATTTTCTGGAGCTAAAACCACAACCAAGAACACCAAGGAAGGGATATAAAACACAAGATAAAATCTAAAATTCTCATGGTTGTTTAAGCTTTGTTTTCATTGCTTTTCCACTCAAAAACTGAAGCCCCATTCATTGTTGTAGAGGGGCTGAAAATGGCAGCTAAAACTCCATCAAACAGCAAGTAAGATATCCCTTTTTAAAGTTCAAAAAATCCATGTATTTAAGCTACTTAAACTAGTCATGAAGAGACCCTTAACTAAGCTATGTTCCTTGTGCATATCATGACCGAATGGGTCATTATTTCCTCCAAGATGTGCTGCAGCAGTGGAGTAATTTTTCTAAGGAGAAATAACAAACTTTGGAAGGTAAAATCTAATTAAGCCTATGAGTAATATTTATGGTTTAAGAGAATTTTGAATACAAAAATCTAATTAATGATAGGTGTATAACTACAGCCGTGAAGGTGTATGGCTGGTGGAGAAGTTCGTGGTGATTTAATCCAAGTAAGTGCTCTTAAACTCTTAATAATGTTTTGAGCTAATTAGTAGGGAACAAAAATAAATAAATGGGACGGAGAGCATGTATGTATATGGGTGTAGTTTAAATCCTAAAAATGTGTAAATAATTATGGTGATGTGTTTAGTTAGTATACTTAAGTATGAATGACTTATAAAAATTTTGTTTATAAGTTAAATGTGGGAGAAAAATAAATTTAAGTGGTGAAATGCAAAATATGTGCAAGCCGTGAACTAGCAGCTCATTTTGGGATATTTTGATGTCAATTAATAGTTAATGACATGCTATGTTTAAGCCATGTATTTAGGCATTTTTAGTTTACCTATTTAAAAGCTTTAAATAAAGATTATTGAATTTTTGGGATGATTTAATAAATTATGTAAATTCTGGTGAAAAATATAATTATAATGGACAAAAATCACTTATGAGTGTTTTAGATGGATATTAGTAATTTTATGTGTTGCTTGAATTAAGAGTAGGGTTATAAGGTGTTTTAAATAAATTATAAACTTTAAAAGTGTAACGCCCCTATTTAACAATAAACACAGCGGAATATAAAATCTCTACTGGCGTTTACAGACCATTGGGTTTCAAACACCCGGCACCAAACCTCACCAATTACAACTTATAAAATTACAAAAGCTACGGTCTGAACTCGAGAAAAACAACATAAACTTAACTACTAGTAAAATAGAATAACTCTCCACAATTCCTAATTCTCATCCCAATCACTCATGCTCTTCGTGGCCACCTGTATAAACAATTTATACCTGCAAGATGAAACCAAGCAGCCCACCCCGAGAGGGGTGAGTCAGTTCCCTGGAATGGAACTGGTACAATTCTCCAAAAACAAACTTATAAAACAACTCTTAAATAAATATTAGCTTGAAAGCAATCACTTAAACCAAACAGACGCGCAAGGCATTCCACAAATCACCAAATCAAGATAACAAGTTAAGAATAAAGATGAATAACAGAAAGGTAAGTTAGTGAAACAAAACCACACCATGTGTTAGAGAACATCCAATGCCTTAGTTAAACCCAATTCCCGTTAGGAGTAGAAAGACTCAGATAGTCACAAAGGACCAGGAATAATAAGGTAGATCCAAGAACCAATAACTCAAGAGTGGAATAATTCAACTGGGAGAGATGTCCCCCACCGCCAAGTACGTCCTTTTAGGACAGGGGATATACAGCCCCTCACTGTCTACAACGTCCCTTTTGGGACAGGGGATATACAGCCCCTCACTGTCTACTACGTCCCTTTTGGGACAGGGGATATACAGCCCCTCACTGTTACCATTGAAGACGCGCGCACGTCGAAACCTCAAGAACCAGCTCATGGATGAAACGATATCCAGAGTCAAAGAAGAATTTACCAAAATTGACCTTTTCCAAATTCCCACCAGACCACTAACTACCCAGAGCAATACCAAAACACTTAGTCCTACAGAGTGCAGAAGCGTAAAGCCTAAGCAGTCAATGTCCAATGGAACAACCAAATAGAAGAAACCAATACCCAAGCGAGTTTCACATTCAAGGCTCAGTTAGTCACACAAGCTGAGTTAGCCAACAACCATTTCCTTTTAGAAATTCCTCTTAAACTCAGTTAGCGTTTTTCGAAAACGTCTCATAGGTCAATCAGCAAAAGTATCGGAGTACGAGAAATCGTACCTGGTCAACGTTGTAGCAGTTCTAGTAAACTCTTGCAAACATTCAACAATTCTCTGAGGAACATTGAAGATAATTTACTATCAATAACTTGTACCCTAAGTTAAACTTACATAAATTCCTCTCTCTTATTTCAAAATCTCAATTATCTTATAAGCCCTCGCTTAAATGTTATGTATAACCTTTGACTTATTTTAGAAGGTTGTATAGCCCAAGGTTGTAGGATCAAGGAATCTATTTTATTAACACCTGCTAACTGACCACTCCTATCCACTTTATTCATATCTAACCACAATCCTCACATTCAAGACTTTTGAGACCTTTATATCATAAATGTGTTTATATTATATAATTAAATCTAAGAATTCAATAATAATCTTAAGCTCAATACCTTTATTCTTAATAGGATAAACATTGTATTATGACCTATGATGGACTCATCTCAGAATACTATACTATTATCTCACAATGTAAAGATTATGTATTAAAACAATATCTACTAGATAACACATTATGATTAAGTCTTTCCCTTAACTTAATTAAGATCTACATCTTGTATATTGGAATCGTAGTGTTGTAGACGCGTTTTATTATAACTTAATTGAACTGCTAAACTCAATTATCTCATCTTTAGTTCAGAATGACTTTTAATTACAACCATCTAATAAACTTGTCATAAGATGTTAAATTGCTTCTCATCCTGAATAACTATGCTATAGTTAACTTAGATTTAACGAATTAATCTTACATTTAGTATTCACAAGGTATATTATATGTTTTATTATTACCTATACAATAAGGTGTTTAGTATAACCTTTTATGTATCCTTACTTACACTTAATTTCCTAAATGTTTTATTCTTACACACATTCTCTCTATAGACTATGCATAATCCTTTGTACTAAACTTCATTAAACTTAAGCCTTAAATACGTTTTAAATTGTTTTATAAAACCTAAGGTATCAAAGGAATAACCTAATAAATTAATTTCCTTTATTGTATTTAGGATGGAAAATATATCTACATAGAGTAGAATTTATCAGAGAATTAAATTCTGGTTCGTAAGTGACATTGTTAATTATTTAATAAGATAATCTATTATGAAAATTCTCATATTTTATATTCAAATAACCTATCATTACTTCCCATTACCGTAAAGTATATCAATATAGTATCTTATGTAACTTAGTTTGATCTAATAAAAGGTTCAAAGGTTTTAAGTATCAAATTCCTATTTATAAACCTTCTATAAATTCTAACTACTAAATACCTCCCTTAATTGTAAACTCACATTCTAAGTATTGGTAATAAATGTATTTCATATGGCTTATCTAATGTCAAGAAACATAAGGATTATTATTTAGATAAATTCCCAAATCATAGTTTAATATAGTTTAACATCATAATCCTTTTAATGATTTTATCTTAAAACATTAAGTTATATTTCAATACCATAAATGTTAAGAAATGATTAAATCTAGACTTACAACCCACCTCACATTTAGATGTAAAAGTATTTTATTTATTTTATTATTGTTTATATATTAAGAACATTTAGATGTAAAAGTATTTTATTTATTTATTTATTATTAACTATAGAATAAAATCTATTTGTGTAACATTTTATGTAATCTAGTTACAAATATTCCTAAATTTTAACTTATTAATTTCTTAACCCAATTATAGATTTATACTGCGGTCATTGACTAAATATACATGTATTTTAATACTGTTTATATAAATCTTAGAAATTCAAAGGTAACTCAAAACTCAATTTCATAACCATAAATTAATACCACCTCATATAATATTCTTTATTAGTAGCATGTAGAGGTTTAGTTTAACTCATTAATTCCTTCATGTTATATTTTCTATAAGGTATTTTACTCCCTTTATTTATTTATTTTTATTTATATTTATAGGATTAATTCAAGACACCCTTTATTTAGTTTTATTGCATCTAATTATTTATATAACCTTTAACATGACTACATCCAATATGTGGTTTATAAAATAAGTATTTCCCTTAGTCCCAATTAAGCATATTAACCTCCACATTTATGATTAGTATAAATATAGATTAATTAAATTCCTTGTTTTAACATATGTTACTATTTTATTTATAAATATATATATATATATAGATATATATATATAGATATATATATATACATATAAGTATATATGTATTTAATTTTACCTCACTTAAAAGTTGATACTCAAAATTATTTCTTAACATTCTGTATTGAATGTTAGTTTAGTATTATTATATTATTTTCAACCTATAAAGTTTATTAATAAGTCATACTTTATTTTGGTTACATTAAAAACCATATTATAAGTTATTCTTATGAAAATTTCATAAACCTGATTTTTAAACCCATTTACCCTTGTCCAAAAATTGCCAAATTTAATATATAAAACTATAACATTTTAGACATATTATAAAATTTTTATTTCATGAAAATATCTTTTTAAATTAGCCAAATAATTCCAGAAAAACCCGTAACTTGCAAAACTCATAACTTACGTTTAAAAACTCCAAAACCATATTAATTTACATCAAAATAAACTAGATTTTATAAGGAATCCATGGTTAAAATTTCGTGTCAAAATACATTAGGGAAGGCATTTAAATACATTCAACAAGTTAGGATTTATTTCTGAAATTATAATAAAAACTTATACTTTTAATTTAAAACGATCTAATCTCAGCCGTCCGTTTCTTATAACTACAATCGGACGGCTGCTAAAAGCCGAGTTCATCATCCGCCCCCCAACCCGATTCAAGTACTAAATTCCCATTTTCTCTCAATCAACAGATCGAAATCGCGTGATTCTTCCTCCATTCGTTTCGAAATCAAATTCCGGTTCTAATGACACCGATTTCCCCAATTATAATGCAGTATTCCGAAAAATCGATTATGGGTTCTATTCGAATAGGGTTCTTAGCAGTTCGAATTCAATTTTGCAAAATTCTACATATACGAAGCATAATAAGATTAATTGGTTGTTGGGTTAGGTTGGAAACACGACAAGGTTTGACAAAAACGGAGCCATTGATCGGAAACTTACCGGAGTTGTGCGAATTGAGTGAATTCGAAACCGGATTCTAGAAAAGTTCGAACTTCCGAGCAGTTCATGAGGCCGACTTTGAGGATCTATAACTTGCAGTACAGATCGAGTTAGGCTATATGTAAGGGCTTAATCGAAAGAGTAAACTTACCTCTACATATTGCTAACAAGAACTAACTCTAACTCGCAACACACAGAAAGAAATTAAAGCTCGAAGTTGCTAGTTTACCTTGCGTTTTCTGGAAAGGAAACTATGATTTTATGCTGTGACAAATCCGAAACTTTAGACACCTTGTTCTTCCAAACGGTTGAGAATTGGCTTAGGCCATCAACATGAAAGTTTTAGAGAGATTAGAGCTCTTCAAAACGAGCTCAAGAACATGAGATTTGGCTGAGAAACGAAGAAGTTATGGCTAGACGAAGTTACCTGAATTCGAAGGAAAACTGGAAACTGCAGTTACGGTTTTGTAGGGTGGCTACTTTGGCTCGAATTTCCGGTTGATTTAGGATGAATTAGGGTTAGTGTGAGCTATGGTTGTTCAGAGGAAGTGTAGTTGAAGACAACAAAGAAGACGACACTAAAAAATTCCATAAGATGAGAAAGTTATGAAGGTCACAAGATAGGGTAAAAACTGATTTCTGTTATCGGAAATATAGGAGATAAAAATGACTAAGTGCCGGGGCGCGTATCCGAGGTGCGCGATGACTCAGCAGACCCTGCCACGTCAGCTTTTATCAAAATTTTGGCTCTAAACTTCATTTGATCATAACTTTGGCTAGGATGATCCGTTTTGACGTTCTTTTTATCCATCTTCATGGTTTCCATAACCTATTTATTGGTATAGGTTTCATGGGCTGGTTGACCATTCTCAAAAAGTCAACCTAGCAAGGCTTAAAAGGCTTTAGGGTTTCTAGAATTTATATGACTTTATGTTTCAAAACAATCTTCCAACACTTTCTTAAATCTTTATAATATAGTTGGAGTGTCTAGGAATTTTCCAAGATTTATGACTTAAAATCCTGTTATTAAATTCATAATACTATATAATAATATATAATCATTAAGTATTAAATTGTATCTTTAGAGTTAAATAGAAGGAATCCCTAAATTAATTTCATAATTCCATATAATATTAATACTCATAATTCCATACGATAATTTAATATTCATAATTCCTTATACTAATTTAATATAATAGTATTATTAAAGGTTTAATAAAAGAAATCCCCTAAATTAATTTAAATTAATTTAGGGGTATTTCAGTATATCCCCTTAAAAGAAACTTCGCCTTGAAGTTTAAAAATCAACTAATAGGCACTCACACCGCTTCGGGTGTGCTGAGACAATAATAATTCCAATGAAATTCCATACCAATCCAATCCTTTATTTCCAACCATTTCCATAACAACATTCCACTTGAGATTACTCAAAATCAAAACGAACCAAGATATACCAAGACTTAGCATGATGAAAATCAACAGTCACACACTGTGTCATAATGTAAAAACCAAGCACATATAAACACCTCTCATTCTGCTAGTAAGGCAACATGGCATAATCTGGATGAGGTGACGAAGGAAGAGTATGCCAGTATATCCCCCTTAAAAGAGCTAAGGTACGCCCTCGTACCGCTACTAACGAGAACCACAGAAGGATAGGAAAACATCATGCGAAAAGATGTGGGTACTTCACTCAGAACACACTATCCAATAAGGTTATTTCAAAAACCAATCACAACAACGTGCATGACCCATAATAGACTGCTAAACATTTAGTTTCTGTTTTCTTTAATTACTTGATGTTTATTTCAAATGCCACATTCCAAGAATTCAACACCTTATTAACCAGCCTTGTTGTAAATTTTATTGCACCGTTGATTTTATCTGTGATCGATATATATATATCTGTATCTCTTGATTGTTTTGTATTTGTATTTTCTTAACTGTTATAACATTTTATCTTATGATTATTATCCATTCATTTTATGACTGATACGAATTATATGTCCATTATATGTTCATTTTATCATATCAATCATATTAACAAGCTACAACTCAGGTGTAACATACTTGAGTAGTTTAAAATAATAATTCAGATCATTTAATAATCCTAGATAATCTTTCAAAATTATCTTCAAGGGTTTATTGGCCAACCATATGTTAAAACTCAATAAAATAAATATTTTCTGTGACTTTTCAAGTTTCAATTGTTTTTATAAATATAGTATGTTCTAGACGAACCATTAGGTATTTACTTCATAAAATTTACTTATTATATATTTACATAATTTCACACAAGGCAGAGTTTTGGGAAGTTCTTATAATGTAGCTCCAAAATCTGATTCCTTTATCTTAAAATTTATATATATTTTAAAGTAGGGACTCTATATAAAATTTTAAGTCAAATGAACTAGTCTAATGAAAACTCACTCACTCTTGGTAATTATTTTTCTTAAGGTTTGTTCTATGTAAGTATTCTTCTGATTATTAAATCTTAGTACTCCCTCAGACAATGGTGGCTTTTGTAAATATCACTCTTTAAACTTCTAAATAAACATGAGGATTTCCAAAACTTTAAGTAACTCTCATTTTTTCACTAGACGCTCAAAACTCCAAGTATTTAAGGCTCAATAGTATTTAGTTTATTATTACTCATGTGTTTTCACTCCATAGGTAAGTATTTTTCACCAAGGATTGAACTCGGTAAACTCTTTACATGTATGAATTTAGTACTGGATCTTAATATATAAGTTTTGAATTGTTCACTGTGGCTAGTAATGAAATATGCCTAGCTAAAGATTTCATGATGGTAACGTCTTACCACCACTTCCCCTCAAGTTCAACACAATCCATCACCTGCGTAGAAGATTATTTACGATTAGATGACAAGGCTTGTCTAGCCCCTAAACTTCTAGAAGTGGGTGTGCACCCCCACTACTTTCAGCCTAGGAGTTCGTCGCACCAGGCACTTCCCGTAGGGTGTTAGGTTTAGGTGTTTTCTTTCTTAAAGTTAGCATAGAGTTTTAGTGTGGTTTATGGGTTCGGGTGTATGCTACTAGTGTTTGTTACTTAATAATTTTCTAGACTTAAGATTTATCCAAACATTACCTTCAGGCAACAATTTGTACCAAGTAATTCTTGACATTTATTTTCAAACTTTAAAGGAGTTGAAGTACTTTCACATAATATCAATACTAATTTAGTTATTTAAAGTTCTATTCGTATACTGTTTTCAACCAAAAGTATTCTTTAAAATTTCTAGGAGCATGTGTACTTGCTCTTAAGGGATTGTATTCTTAGCCATGTATTCTCCATAAGTATGCTTTTGAAAATAGCTTAATATATGATTTATCCCAACCAAAAATCTTAACATACTCGATAGATGATATTCCAACCTATATTTCTACTGTAGTTTAATGTTCCAACAGAACAGCACCACACCATTCTCTGCAGACATTCATAAAAAGAAAAGTGTGTAAAGAAATCATTCACTAATCTAAGAAGGGTTAGGAGTCGTGCCTTACTGGAATCCTCACTTCCCAATTCTACCCCAATTCTTCAGTTTTAAGTGCACCTATAATCTAAGTATTTCACTCAGCTTGTTTTCTCGGGTTCAGAGCGTAACTACGCTCTGATACCACTAATGAAATACCCCTAAATTAATTTAAATTAATTTAGGGTATTTATTTTATTAAACCTTTAATAATACTATTAAGTATTAAATTAGTATAAGGAATTATGAATATTAAATTATCGTATGGAATTATGAGTATTAATATTATTCGGAATTATGGGAATTAATTTAGGGGATTCCTCCTATTTAACTCTAAAGAATACAATTTAATACTTAATTATTATATATTTATATAGTATTATGAATTTAATAACAGGATTTATAAGTCAATAAATCTTGGAAAAATTCCTAGACACTTCAACTATATTATAAAGATTTTAGGAAGTGTTGAAAGATTGTTTTGAAACATAAAAGTCAATATAAAATTCTAGAAACCCTAAAGCCTTTAAGCCTTGCTAGGGTTGACTTTTTGAGAATGGTCAAACCAGCCCATGAAACCTATACCAATAAATAGGTTTTGGAAAACCATAATCGATAAAAAGAACGTCAAAAACGGATCATCCTAGCCAAAGTTATGATCAATGAAGTTTAGAGCCAACATTTTGATAAAAGCTGACGTGGCAGGGTCTGCTGAGTCATCGCGCGCCTCGGGATAGGCGCCCCAGTACTTAGTCATTTTTTATCTCCTATATTTCCGGTAACATAAATCAATTTTTGCCCTATCTTGTGACCTTCATAACTTTCTCATCTTATGGAATTTTTGAGTGTCGTCTTCTTTGCTGTTTTCTCCTACACTTCCTCTAAACAACCATAGCTCACACTAACCCTAATTCATCCTAAATCAACCGGAAATTCGAGCCAAAGTAGCCACCCTGCAAAACTGTAACTGTAGTTTCCAGTTTTCCTTCGAATTCAGGTAACTTCGTCTAGCCATAACTTCTTCGTTTCTCAGCCAAATCTCATGTTCTTTAGCTCGTTTTGAAGAGCTCTAATCCCTCTAAAACTTTCATGTTGATGGCTTAAGCCAATTCTCAACCGTTTGGAAGAACAAGGTGTAACACCCCTCATAACAAATACGTAATAGTCACTCACGTAAACAGGAATTAAAGGCGTCTCACAGTGGAAGGAATTACAGTAATATAACTCACATGGGTGTTACTTGCCACCACTCGCCCATACGAGTGATGTAGCAGTACAACATCTTAACAAAATTAAACATAAAAATACAATCCGCGGTGACAACGAGATACCACCTACATTTCTATCTAAGTATCAAAAGCACAACTACTGTGAGCATCTAAACATAATCCAATCAACAACGTTCTAATTACCCAGTCCCGCACTTCGGCTTCAACGTGTTCAGCAACCTGCGCAATAAGTGTAGTCTCAGCGATAGACGCTGAGTATGCCGGATCTGGACCCTATTGGTCACTTGTCATTTTTAACCGTCTTGATATTAGGTTGATTTCATGCTTTGTCATTTTACAGATATAATAATTACTGTAACAACATGCATGATTATATAATCAATCATCGATTCAAACAGTCATATATGGATATACACATTACTGTCATACATCATACATACAATGGCATTGAGAACTCATTCATCGTATGTTAACATCATCACATAGTACATCACTCGGCCCTCCGGGCCTTCACATATCATTAGTTTTAGTTAGCACTGTACAACATACGGCCCCCGGGCCCTCACATATTATTAGTTTAGTTAGCACTGTCGGGCGTCAGTTAGGACAACCCGAAATATATCACTTGGACGTAGTCCCACGTACACAAGGTGCTCACTGCCCTGATCATCCGAAGACTCTGGGACTAATTCACTTTGCCATTGTAAAGGCGTCATTTAGGTGGCCAAGGGCCTGGTGCCAACGGTAGCACACTCCGCCTGACGATCTATATAGGCTCGTTCAGGATTCACTAGGGTAAAACCCGATACGGGATAACCCAAGAGATCTCCGCGCGACCAGCAGCCAGTGATGTCTGGATTAAGGTACATCATCACATTCATTCACACTCCACTGTTAGCTTTGTTAGTTAGATAGTCAGCTATAGTTTTAGTTATGGAGTACATCACTTAATTTGGTGGCTGCCCTCTGGGTCTTACGCATGCCTAGAAATATTCTAGGTAACATTCACGTTCGAGTCAAAGCTCTAGAGACCGACAATGTCGTGTCCCGTTCCTAAGTATTTTGCTTAGGTTATAACTACATACTTGTAATACTTAACGTATTAGGTCAGACAACAGTGGTCACAACACACATTTCGCATATGTAGTTTTATATAAGTCGATCTATAGTCGACGTAGTATTAATCCCGTAGGACGTTCGTGCATAAATAAATAATGCAGTGAACATAACTACACATCACACACATCAATCACATACATACATACACACAAGTTATTAATCAAACAAATCCGAGCCGAAGGAATTCCTCAGGACAACCCGGATCAAATCCCTTTACATACCGTACACCGTGGACTAAGGAGGCGCAGTATGAATCTTTAAGCTTCTCGAGCGCGCACGTCCAACAGGCGGTCTAACAATACAAAGAATACTAAATGTCAATCCACATGACAATATGATTCGGTATTTCCGAATAACGCCAGTAACCCCAGTTTTACAACCCCGGATTTTCAACTGTTAATAGTTAAAGTATCATTATCCTTAAAAGCTCTTTATTTGTAGTATGTTTTGATATACGGTTTACAAGGACGTCGGTTTTTATTCGAACGTCATGGCTAACGTTTTCAAAACGTAGGGATTATATATTTTTTTCCATAGTATTTTATAAACGTTATGCCTGATATAAAACTGTTCGTTCTTGTATCATTACTTCAACTATTACATCACATGCATGGGTATTGTTATAACCTTTAGTTGCATGTATGGTTACATTTTATAACCTATGGTTGGTTGCATTCCATGCAACGTTAGTTTATATTACAAGCACATTACTATTCTTTAACATACCTTATATTATACAACTTCCCAATTATGTGGAAAATTGTATTTATCTAAAACCTTATGGCTTGCAGTATATAATTATACTAACAAGTCAATGTTCTTTATTTATTATTATATGGTTTGTAATCCATAATATATATGTGCATACTATTTGCACCGGTTTGCATATCCGTATATATACGCATTGGTTTCTTAATGAAACATGAAGCCTTATATTGTGTGCATGTTCATTCCTCACCCAAAGGTTTATTTAACCTTCTAAAAATCATATATTAACCATAGTATTTTATGTCATGGTATACTATAGTTTTATATCTTCGTTTTGATCTATATATATATAATGCATATGTATACGTATATATATATATATAAGTGCTAGCATTGCTAGTTGTTATAACTATGATTTTGACCACATAACATTATCTAGTTTTACACTTATATCCTGATGTCACATCGTATGATATTTCATACGTCATTAGTTTTATAACATATAGTTTTTGTACTTACATTTATGTACCGAAGATGACATATACTTACAATATACTATTACTTCTCTATTTACACAATCCTCATTTATTACAATAAAGTCACACAACTTATACCATGTTATAAATACCTTGTTTTATCATCAAAACATTGTAATAGGATATAACCTATAGTTTTGTAATATCTCCTTTTTAATTGCCGAATAGGCATATATTTAATATTTCTTCCCCTTTCAAACCCCGCACTTTATTGTTATTACAATTTCACCACAATTTTTATAACATACTTATCTCACCATATATTATAGCATTTGTATTATATAGTATGTATACTACATGCTTTCAATAATTTCGAAGAATACAATAAACCCCTTAGGTTCTGTTCTTTTTGTTTCAACCCTTAACTTCCCATATTTATATCTTTGCCACAAATCTTATAATATTTTACATATCATATGTTATATCATTTCAAACATCATATTGTTTATAACATATAGTTTTTATATGTTATTTCCTTAATACTACCGACCAGCCCATAGTTGTTTGGTATGTTTCTTTTCCCAGCCACTATTCTTTTCTTATTTACATTTTACCCAAATTTATATTATATACTTTCACATATCACAGAAACAAAATCATATATTATACTCTTTTACCAACATAGCCTTTTATATACTTCCAAAAATTCCTAAATTTTACACTTAGGATATAAATCACTATACTAACCAAACTACACCTCTATTTTTCGGTATTTACGTTTTATGCCCCATAAGTTTCATAAATTCTGTATTTCACTTATAATATTAATATGAATTCATAAATTAATTATTTAGGAAATCAAATTTGGTCACAGCTTTTACCTTGGTCAGTGTTGACCCAATATACACTAGTTTGACCATAGGTTTATGTACTTGCGGTTTTGACCATACTTTCACAAAATTACCATTTGACCCCCATATTTTATAAAACTTAATAACATTAATAGAATATCTCTTTTAACATAAGTTTTCGACTTTATTTTTATTCGGTCTCTAAAATTTATTTAAATCACAATTCAACCCCAAACTTTTTCGGTAATATATATATATATTGTTCTAAATTCATTTTAAATCCACTTTTAACTTAACATAGCAATTAAATTAAATGGCCTAAATGCTTGGCCTTGTTACATTAATTTACATTGGATAAAATTACACATAAATGTTATAAAAAAAAACTAATTGTTTTACGGTTAAATATAGTTTTCTTTAATGTTCCCTAAAACCATTTAGTTAACTCTTATGACATATTATGTCATCCCAGCCTCATGTTGCCAACTAAAAATGTTATAAAACATTATAGTATATAGTTAAGTCATTTACGACTTTGTTTGGTCTCGGTTTTACTTTCCTTGCCACCTTATATTTTATAAATTATATTTTTTACCCATGAGTAATTTACTTGACCTTACAGGTCATTTAACCACCAACTATCTAACAAAAATGCTATTAATTATTCTAACACAAGATTAGGTCCTATAGGACCCTCATACTCCACGGTTTGATTTATACTACAACTTAATAACATAACAACTATATAATACTTTGGTTTAGCATCCTTACATTGTTTTCCCAAGCTTTTGAATTTGTCCAGCACACTCCAACACGGTTGTTAGGCTCACACTGGGATTGGTTCTCCTCACTCGCGCAGGTCTACCCCATGGTACTAACACCTCTCGGTGACATTTATGCAAGGAAAAGAAAACCGCTTAGTCCCATGATGTGAAAATCATTAGGGGCTAGTTCAAGTTTAGCACTAGGCATATTATTTACCTTAACGTTGTGCGCTTTGAGAGGGGCTGTTGGCGCCTGATTTTTGTGAGCAACAACAAGAGTTAATTTGGTGTTTGATCCAACAGCTATACTCGGTAGAATAGAAGGAAAACAGAGCTTGTTGTTCTTACCGAAAAGGATGGGAAGTCAGTTCCCTTTATTCACGTTGCAAGCCTGGGTAAAGGAGGTTCTTTCCTCTCTGTTTCATACGTGAAAGACAGGGAAAACAGGCTAATAAGGGGTTGCGGAAAAACTGCTATGTATACTAGTACACATTATCGGCAAAACAAAAAAAGAAGGGGGTTTCTATTTGGAAGGTGCTGCTACATAAAAGTGGGAATTACTCCTCTGATTTTATACGTGAAGAAGCAAGAAGGAAGCCTAGCATTAGGTGTGTACAATACCGGTAAAACAGAGGGGGAAATAAACAAGGTTCCCTTACCGAAAAGGAATAGAAACAAGGCTCTAACTTGGGTCCCCTCCTTCACTAGGCGCTGGACGTCTTCCCTCTGATTTTTTTACATGAGGGGAGGCCACGTAGTTAAGCTAGAGCACTGCAACATATCACCGGTAGAAGAAAAGCATGTATGGAGAAAGGAGATGTTTTTACCGAAGCTTGGTTCAGCAGAACCTATGCGTGGGTTTGCTCCTTCACGTGGCTGCTATGCTTCTCCATTCGTGCGTGCAGAATACAAGGTGGAAAGTTCGTGACAAGGTGGGTGTCCTCTCTGGTGTCGGATGTGAACACAACGAGGAGAAGAAGTTTTAGTAGCGTTGGTGGTACTACCGATAAATCAAGGAAGGAAGGTAGTTGTATTTTCTCTGTATTGTACGTAATGTAGCAAGGAATTTACCTCTCTGGTTTTTCTTATACGTGGGAAGACCATGGAAACAAGCTCATGAGAAGTTGGAAGCTCTCGCTGTTTGCTCTTGAAGGTAGTAGTGCACAGGCTGGGGAACTCCCTCTGTTGTACTTGTACGTGGAAGAAAAGCAAGGAAGAGCTTACAAGGAAAAGCAAGGAAAGAGCTTACAAGGAAAAGCAAGGAAAGAGCTTACATCTCCTTCTGTTTGCGTACGTGGGTACTGGAGCAGGGAGAAAAACGATGGGCATTTTTTTTGTTTGAGTCAGCAGCAAAGAAGATAGAAGAATGTCTACGGTTCTGGAGCAGCAAGCGGAGAAGAAGGCCCGAAACTTCGTGAGCTCGTTATATCAGCGAGACTTGGATCTGTTTCTCCACGAGTTGGGTATCTCCTCGGGCTGAGCTGATCAAGAACGGAAGCTTAAGCTTCTGTATGAACAACGCTGATGCATAGGCAGGGAACAGCTCTCCTCTCTGTTTTGTTCGTGGAGAAGCAGGAGGAGAAGCTCATTGGAGCTATGAAGGTTTTATCAACTTCCTTTTTCTTGGAACAGCAACATCGAACTGAGACACTCTCGGTTCTGGAATGGCAGAGGTGTTTGCAGTCTTCTGTTGGAGAGGAAATGAAGCAATTGCTGGAGGAGGAGAAGGGACTCGTCTATAGCCGGAGGTAGCAGAAATGGAAACGTGAATGTGAAGCACCGTTTTGGAAACAAGCATGAGGAAAACGGGGCATTTTCCCGCTGCTGGATCGACAGAAGGAAGCGGGCATGCTCCTGTTGGAAGAAGGAGGCCGGTTTGACAGATGAGCGAGCAGTCGTTAGAAGTGGTAGTAGGTGTGCTTGGTACGTGGTCAAAGTTGGGAGGCTCCCCATGTCTAAAAGGAATTACTTGAGTTTTGCAATGTTGTCGGCTCCAATGGGTAGGGGTAGGTATGGTTTGTATCATTTAATATGTTGTGTGTGTACATATAATATGTTTGTGACACAAAAATGTCCAATTGTATGTACCCGGTGGTGTACAGGCTCGCAATTAGTGGTGGTCAAACAGATAGTGGCACTAGGTGTACAAGTGGGTAGGTAATTGTAGTATTATGTAGTGGTAAAATGATACTTGTAATAATACGTTGTCTTGTATTACTGAAATCGAGCACAGCTCATCCGGCTAAGGCTACGGGAAAGGAACGAGAGGTCTCGGGTTCGAATCCCGTCTAGAGCATGTTTGCTCATTTTTTGTTTTAGCCTTATTTATGCATATCCCTTGTATATGTGCGACCGTATTAATATGTCGCGTTATTAGCTGCACATACATATATATAAGCGGTTATTTGTTACGTATTAATTATACCTATGTATGAATACGACTATTTTATATGTCGTATTTTTGCTATATGTACTTATGCGACTATATTGTCGTGTCGCATTTTTAGTTATACTTACAACGTTATAATGTTGTAACGTTGTGTATATGTACATATATATGTACGTGACCGTATTAATATGTAACGTCGTCATATTTTCGGACACGTATATGCTCGTACTAATTTAATTGTTAGTTCGCTCACAAGTTGTTACGTGCTCATAATAATGTACACATTATTATTTAGGCCATAATTTAATTGGTTATATATCCAATCTATATTTAATTAAGTAGGGGTATTTCAATCTACCCCCCTTAAAAAGACTTCGTCCCGAAGTCGCTTTACTTAATTAGGTGTATTAATAACTACTCATATAATCCCATAATGAATATCTATGTGATATTTCATTTACGCATATCGTTTTGTGCTAATACCGCACATAGCCCTCAATTGTGGCGTTAATTCAAACATATATGGATATAGGCGATCCATCAGCACCATCATTTCCTATCAGTTCTATCAACAATGACAACCTTCCCGAGGTGTCATACCATATCATCATTCCACATTTTGTATTTAATTATTCGTTTCATATCTAAGCGATACCCTAAGTAATCAATCTACAAAGTACAACAATATATATATATACCACAGTATCATAAAGAAAATACTACACCTGGGTGTAAACACGCCATTAAGTATTTCATAAAATTCATACATACAAATGCACATCTCATATAACAAATCAACCACGTATGCCCCGCGTACCAAACAACACCAACGAAATGAACAAACAACGTCCAACAATCAACATCGTATGCCTCGCATACCCACAAGCATATCAACAATCAACATCGTATGCCCCGCATACGAAATAACAGAATTTAGTGCAAACATGTGCACAGCCAAAATAACAGAATTTAGTGCAAACATGTGCACGGCCAAAGAGGCTCTACCCCCCTTAAAAAGGGTTACGCCCCCGTACCCCACAAGTATTCGACAGCCGCTCCACAAGGAGTGCTGGATACTTGGCTCTCATAGAGTTCTCTAACTCTCATGTGGTGTTTTCACCTTTGGAGTAGATTATTCTCATATCAGAGAGGCGGGTATGACTCTAGCCCCTTCGGGCTCTTACATATATGTAAAGGGTGAGGCACGTATTTGTGCTCTCTTCCCAGTTCGTTCTAATGGGCCCACTCGCTCTGTATGAGGTGCAGACCCATGAACATAGGCTCAATTTCCCTCTTTCCATTACTGTGTATCCTCTTATTTGGATCACTAGCATACATTTGTGTGTCTTCTCCCACTGATATTCAGCTTGAGGTATAATATAACATTGGCTCTTGTTAGTACTTGGTGCTCTTTGCACTTGGCTTGGTAATACCAAGACGTACCAGCCTACATGTCCACGTAGATGATGATTGTCATCCGTGTCTCCTGGTGGTTTTGTTCCAGAGTAATACATTGTTGTAGTTCTTTGATACACACTCTTGTTGATATCCTTGCATCTTTCTGTATTTCTACTAGATTAATAACTGCACAAGTGCAATACCAAAACACTCAGTCCTACAGAGTGCAGAGGCGTAAACTCTCAGCGGCTAATATCTAAAGAGTCAAACAGATAAGATGAGCGAATCATCATGTGAGTGGTACATTCCAAGTCCATTATTCCTACTTAAGGTATCTGCTAGCATTTAGCTTGTCTCTCATCATTGCGTAGTCACGCGTTTATGTTTACATCATCTGGTAGATTTCCTCTGGATTGCAAGAACTTGCATGATCCTTATGAGGGTTCTACGTATTATCCGTCCATATAGTGGTTTTTATTTCTGTCATCTGTCTCGTCATCTTCGAAGGGTCTCCTTGTCTTCACCGTGTATCGACCGCTATTCTGTGTTGTAGATTCTTGGTTTCCCTAGCCCGTTGGTTAACTGCGGCTCTTCTCGTCCATCTTCGAGGTAATCTGCATCACTGTCCGTAGTACGGAGTTGACTACTTCTCGTGTTCCTAACACTACTTGTCTACATGCATGGGGTACCGTACTGATACATTACCACTTACCTGACTAACTTATAAATAAGTCTGTCAGGCCCACAAGCTCCTATCGGAGTGCGGTCGTCCCATGTCTCGTTTAGTAAACTGGTAGCGTCCGTCACACGACTATGGTGAAGTATTCTATTGTCAATGTCCCTTTCGATGGATGTCCTTGTTGTAGTTCGATGTTGATTGGTCCGCAATGTTGGTTATCTTGTCGTAGATTCCAATGTTCTAGTAGTATGGTGGTAAGGTGGTTGGAACATTATTTTTTTGTTCCCTGGACTAATGTCCTTAGTAACATATTAGTGGTAGCACTTGGTTGCTAACCAGTTGAACGTTAAACGTTGATTTGTCTGTATGGTTGCAATCGTTCAATTGTAATGCTCGTGCTAAGCTAGCAATATCAGTTCTCTTATCTTGATCTCCATGAGTATATACATAATTCTTTCCTCCAATTTTTAATCATTATCATACCTTATCTATGCTTCCCTATATGGCGTAGGGTAAGTCCTCATGCTTGGATATTTATTCGCGTTCACTGTTCCGTTTAATTGGGTGTATCGTAGATTGCATGATTGGTTGAGCATCTTGGCTCTTGACTTCCCAACCATTCTCACTGATGGTACTGCAAATGAGTTGCTTTTACAAATATTATAAGTGAATCCTTGTATGCCACTTCTCATAAGATCATGTTCGTCCATTAGGACTGAACATTTATCACTATTAGTGATTAACATTACATGCTGGTATATACTCCTGGTATTCAGCTAGTAAGTAATGTCTTTGTTGTTACTTATCGTTTAGTGCTAGTCACTTGTAACTGCAGTTATTTATTTTCCAAGTGCGCGGTTTGGCGCCTGTTAGTAACTCATCATTGTTATTCACATTGCTTACGGTATGTACCGTAGCTCCTTTGCTTCATTATATTAACTTAGACATTGTTACGTTAGTAATATGCCTTGAAGGGTAATTGGAGTCGGTGTTTCCGGTCTCCTGAGCTTATGCCCCTTATTTGTACATTAGGTACTTGCTTATCTACGCTATTTAGCGTTTGGTTTGTGTTTTTCTGTAATATCGATTTAGGTGGTTATCATTGATTCAATTTACACATTCATTCATCACTGACAGTCGTCACAATAGTAAACGACATGTCTTTAACATATGTTGATACTTATCATTTTCTTTACATGGCGGGATGCCCATGGCGGTAGCCCTTCTTCTACTTAGAACTTGTTTCATAATCGGTACGATATTGATAATACATATAAAATTTAATCTTGATGTTGATCCCTTTAATTGTACATGACAGTATATGGCACTTCTTGGTAAAGGTAGTGTCCAGAGGTGGTAATTATTCACGCGTTTAGCGTTGATTCGCGTTCATTGTTGCGAAGGTATTGGTAATGGCCGTATTACGGTAGAATTGTTCTTTTCACTCTTGGTCCATCTGTGGACTGATACGTTTTACCAACTCTCTTGTGTTCATCACAGGTTGGCGTATACGTACATGTAGTTAGTGCACTATAAGTTACCTTTATTACAAGGTTAAAATGTTGTAACGCGTGATATGTATAACATTTTATTTAATATGGGGCAATACTGTAATAATGGAAAAGTATTGGAGTTGATGGAGATAGGAATTTTGATGTATATGCCTTTCGGCAATAATGTAGTTTTTATTAACGGTATGGGTTATATTATTCAAGGAGAGAATGGAGTTTATAAACTAAGGTTAATATAAAATAGACCTTAGGAATTATAAATATATGTCCTGAAATGTGACAAGATATTAAGATAAGGTTCTTAATATAAGTTGCATAATATAACGCATCAAATCGAATAATCATCTTGCATTAAGATGATGATGGAAGTGAGACATAAGATATAAGAGAATAAATCATGAGATATAAATGTAAGCAGATGAATATAATTACTGCGCATACGATATAATTGGAAACTGTATGGCAGTGATCGTTATACGATCGTATTTTCTCCATAGTTTTATTTGTATAGTTTAATATATATACAACGTAATTGTTAATCGCAAGTTTCCTTTACTAGTTGTTTGTAACTAGGATATTGCAGTTTTGTTTATCCTTACTGTAATTAATGTTGGCAACTTGTGAAGAGTTTCAGGAGTCATACGACTCTGGTGTGATCAGCACCAGTGTTGCACTAGCCTTTCACCCTAATTTGTGGTTGGTTTTCCCTTGATCCCCGGGAATCAGGTTTTACAGTCCACTTCCAATTCGGCCATTTAATGGTTTGTTAATTAAATTATGTTATCTTGGCTCTTAGCCTGTGTCATTTCATTCGTTCTCGTTTAGTAGTTATAACTTGTTATGGGCCGGTGTGCCATTTTTATTGCATTAGTCAGACTTGTCAGTCCCTTTCGAGGTTGTAGGCCTCATATCTTAGTGGTTTATTGCAACAATTGTAGTTCTGTAGTTTATATTAGAGGTGTACAATGGCGTCGTACCATAGGTCTACACTGTCTACAGTATTCGTTGTAACGATAATAGTAGTGGTAACTACAGTTGTAATTGTTTGCAGCACTTGCAGTAGCAAGTGCGCGGGGTAGACGAAATTACTGGTACATTGTTTAAATCAGCGCTTGCAGTGGCAAGCGCACCATGCAGGTAGAGTTGTCGGTTTCCGACTTGTTTGTCTCACTGCTGCATTGGTTGTCTAAGTACCGTTAGAAAGGTTGATCATGAATAAAAAGATATTTGGATTTGGGAAATTTTCCTGTCCACATTGTCATTAGAATAATCAAGTTCTCACTCACATTATATTTATTGTAGCATATACGCTTGGACTTTGTCTCCCTACAGGTACCGCCACGACAGGGTCCTAGTGTCACGGTATTGTGGGTACACAAGTTTAGGATTGAAGTTTGGACATAATAGGACGGTATTCTAACAACATTCCTCCACATTCTCAAGATAATTTCTTTTTACAGTTTGATGGTTAGAGGTCTCATTACGGGCGACGGTCTCGTGGAGTTCATGGTGCTCCCAGTCCGCTTGCCCTGATGTTCTTGGGTGATTCTTTCCACGATGTTGTAGTAGTAGTGACGCTCGCCTCTGGCAGTGCCTATTGATACGGCGCTTGGTCGTCAATGGAGGTATGACGTTGAGGTTGTATTAATGTTACAGGGGCAGGAATATTCATTCGCTGCGAAAGTGTTTAGACAGTCTGTTGGGCTTGGTAGCCCTTTTCCCTATATTCGGGGATTTTTATCTTAGTTGTATTATAGTTGGGTTGTGGTGGGAGGGGTACCGTCGGCGGTAGTTCGTACTGGACTTCCACATGAAGGTGGACTGTCGCCAATGTACTCATGACGTTTGTGTCTCCTCCTGGCCGAGCTCTCAGCTGGACCTTAACAGGGGTAATATTCCCGGCCTTTATGCCCTTGGCCAGCTTCCTGGCTCACACCACCACTAGATGTCGGTATTACCGTTCGTCTTCTCAATAACGTACCATAATTCAATCAACTCATTTGTGTGCCCCAAGGGTTACACTTGCAGGCCAAAGGCTCTGCTAACACATAATTTCACTAAGACACAGACGTTTCGTACCTCACAAACGTTTCCCAAGTTTCCCAAATCCTAAGCTCACTGTCTTAACCTAGTACCTCGTCATCAGAGCGGTACTCCGCTCTGATACCACTTTTGTAACACCCCTCATAACAAATACGTAATAGTCACTCACGTAAACAGGAATTAAAGGCGTCTCACAGCGGAAGGAATTACAGTAATATAACTCACATGGGTGTTACTTGCCACCACTCGCCCATACGAGTGATGTAGCAGTACAACATCTTAACAAAATTAAACATAAAAATACAATCCGCGGTGACAACGAGATACCACCTACATTTCTATCTAAGTATCAAAAGCACAACTACTGTGAGCATCTAAACATAATCCAATCAACAATGTTCTAATTACCCAGTCCCGCACTTCGGCTTCAACGTGTTCAGCAACCTGTGCAATAAGTGTAGTCTCAGCGATAGACGCTGAGTATGCCGGATCTGGACCCTATTGGTCACTTGTCATTTTAACCGTCTTGATATTAGGTTGATTTCATGCTTTGTCATTTTACAGATATAATAATTACTGTAACAACATGCATGATTATATAATCAATCATCCGATTCAAACAGTCATATATGGATATACACATTACTGTCATACATCATACAATACAATGGCATTGAGAACTCATTCATCGTATGTTAACATCATCACATAGTACATCACTCGGCCCTCCGGGCCTTCACATATCATTAGTTTTAGTTAGCAATGTACAACATACGGCCCCCCGGGCCCTCACATATTATTAGTTTAGTTAGCACTGTCGGGCGTCAGTTAGGACAACCCGAAATATACTCACTTGGACAGTAGTCCCACGTACACACAAGGTGCTCACTGCCCTGATCATCCGAAGACTCTGGGACTAATTCACTTTGCCTTTGTAAAGGCGTCCATTTAGGTGGCCAAGGGCCTGGTGCCAACGGTAGCACACTCCGCCTGACGATCTATATAGGCTCGTTCAGGATTCACTAGGGTAAAACCCGATACGGGATAACCCAAGAGATCTCTACGCGCGACCAGCAGCCAGTGACTGTCTGGATTAAGGTACATCATCACATTCATTCACACTCCACTGTTAGCTTTGTTAGTTAGATAGTCAGCTATAGTTTTAGTTATGGAGTACATCACTTAATTTGTTGGCTGCCCTCTGGGTCTTACGTATGCCTAGAAATATTCTAGGTAACATTCACGTTCGAGTCAAAGCTCTAGAGACCGACAATGTCGTGTCCCGTTCATAAGTATTTTACTTAGGTTATAACTACATACTTGTAATACTTAACGTATTAGGTCAGACAACAGTGGTCACAACACACATTTCGCATATGTAGTTTTATATAAGTCGATCTATAGTCGACGTAGTATTAATCCCGTAGGACGTTCGTGCATAAATAAATAATGCAGTGAACATAACTACACATCACACACATCAATCACATACATACATACACACAAGTTATTTATCAAACAAATCCGAGCCCAAGGAATTCCTTAGGACAACCCGGATCAAATCCCTTTACATACCGTACACCGTGGACTAAGGAGGCGCAGTATGAATCTCTAAGCTTCTCGAGCGTGCACGTCCAACAGGCGGTCTAACAATACAAAGAATACTAAATGTCAATCCACATGACAATATGATTCGGTATTTCCGAATAACGCCAGTAACCCCAGTTTTACAACCCTGGATTTTCAACTGTTAATAGTTAAAGTATCATTATCCTTAAAAGCTCTTTATTCGTAGTATGTTTTGATATACGGTTTACAAGGACGTCGGTTTTTATTCGAACGTCATGGCTAACGTTTCAAAACGTAGGGATTATATTTTATTTTCCATAGTATTTTATAAACGTTATGCCTGATATCAAACTGTTCGTTCTTGTATCATTACTTCAACTATTACATCATGCATGGGTATTGTTATAAGTTGCATGTATGGTTACATATAACCTATGGTGGTTGCATTCCATGCAACGTTAGTTTATATTACAAGCACATTACTATTCTTTAACATACCTTATATTATACAACTTCCCAATTATGTGGAAAATTGTATTTATCTAAAACCTTATGGCTTGCAGTATATAATTATACTAACAAGTCAATGTTCTTTATTTATTATTATATGGTTTGTAATCCATAATATATATGTGCATACTATTTGCACCGGTTTGCATATCCGTATATATACGCATTGGTTTCTTAATGAAACATGAAGCCTTATATTGTGTGCATGTTCATTCCTCACCCAAAGGTTTATTTAACCTTCTAAAAATCATATATTAACCATAGTATTTTATGTCATGGTATACTATAGTTTTATATCTTCGTTTTGATCTATATATATATAATGCATATGTATACGTATATATATATAAGTGCTAGCATTGCTAGTTGTTATAACTATGATTTTGACCACATAACATTATCTAGTTTTACACTTATATCCTGATGTCACATCGTATGATATTTCATACGTCATTAGTTTATAACATATAGTTTTTGTACTTACATTTATGTACCGAAGATGACATATACTTACAATATACTATTACTTCTCTATTTACACAATCCTCATTTATTACAATAAAGTCACACAACTTATACCATGTTATAAATACCTTGTTTTATCATCAAACATTGTAATAGGATATAACCTATAGTTTTGTAATATCTCCTTTTTAATTGCCGAATAGGCATATATTTAATATTTCTTCCCCTTTCAAACCCCGCACTTTATTGTTATTACAATTTCACCACAATTTTATAACATACTTATCTCACCATATATTATAGCATTTGTATTATATAGTATGTATACTATATGGTTTCAATAATTTCGAAGAATACAATAAACCCCTTAGGTTCTGTTCTTTTTGTTTCAACCCTTAACTTCCCATATTTATATCTTTGCCACAAATCTTATAATATTTTACATATCATATGTTATATCATTTCAAACATCATATTGTTTATAACATATAGTTTTTATACGTTATTTCCTTAATACTACCGAACAGCCCATAGTTGTTTGGTATGTTTCTTTCCCAGCCACTATTCTTTTCTTATTTACATTTTACCCAAATTTATATTATATACTTTCACATATCACAGAAACAAAATCATATATTATACTCTTTTACCAACATAGCCTTTTATATACTTCCAAAATTCCTAAATTTTACACTTAGGATATAAATCACTATACTAACCAAACTACACCTCTATTTTTCGGTATTTACGTTTTTGCCCCATAAGTTTCATAAATTCTGTATTTCACTTATAATATTAATATGAATTCATAAATTAATTATTTAGGAAATCAAATTTGGTCACAGCTTTTACCTTGGTCAGTGTTGACCCAATATACACTAGTTTGACCATAGGTTTATGTACTTGCGGTTTTGACCATACTTTCACAAAATTACCATTTGACCCCATATTTATAAAACTTAATAACATTAATAGAATATCTCTTTTAACATATAGTTTTCGACTTTATTTTTATTCGGTCTCTAAAATTTATTTAAATCACAATTCAACCCCAAACTTTTTCGGTAATATATATATATATTTTGTTCTAAATTCATTTTAAATCCACTTTTAACTTAACATAGCAATTAAATTAAATGGCCTAAAATGCTTGGCCTCATTTCATTAATTTACATTGGATAAAATTACACATAAATGTTATAAAAAAAACTATATTGTTTTACGGTTAAATATATAGTTTTCTTTAATGTTCCCTAAAAACCATTTAGTTAACTCTTATGACATATTATGTCTCCCCCCAGCCTCATGTTGCCAACTAAAAATGTTATAAAACATTATAGTATATAGTTAAGTCATTTACGACTTTGTTTGGTATCGGTTTTACTTCCTTGCCACCATATATTTTATAAATTATATTTTTTACCCATGAGTAATTTACTTGACCTTACAGGTCATTTAAACACCAACTATCTAACCAAAAATGCTATTAATTATTCTAATACAAGATTAGGTCCTATAGGACCCTCATACTCCACGGTTTGATTTATACTACAACTTAATAACATAACAACTATATAATACTTTGGTTTAGCATCCTTACATTGTTTCCCCAAGCTTTTGAATTTGTCCAGCACACTCCAACACGGTTGTTAGGCTCACACTGGGGTTGGTTCTCCTCACTCGCGCAGGTCTACCCCCATGGTACTAACACCTCTCGGTGACATTTATGCAAGGAAAAGAAAACCGCTTAGTCCCATGATGTGAAAATCATTAGGGGCTAGTTCAAGTTTAGCACTAGGCATATTATTTACCTTAACGTTGTGCGCTTTGAGAGGGGCTGTTGGCGCCTGATTTTTGTGAGCAACAACAAGAGTTAATTTGGTGTTTGATCCAACAGCTATACTCGGTAGAATAGAAGGAAAACAGAGCTTGTTGTTCTTACCGAAAAGGATGGGAAGTCAGTTCCCTTTATTCACGTTGCAAGCCTGGGTAAAGGAGGTTCTTTCCTCTCTGTTTCATACGTGAAAGACAGGGAAAACAGGCTAATAGGGGTTGCGGAAAAACTGCTATGTATACTAGTACACATTATCGGCAAAACAAAAAAAGAAGGGGGTTTCTATTTGGAAGGTGCTGCTACATAAAACTGGGAATTACTCCTCAGATTTTACACGTAAAGAAGCAAGAAGGAAGCCTAGCATTAGGTGTGTACAATACCGGTAAAACAGAGGGGGAAATAAACAAGGTTTCCTTACCGAAAAGGAATAGAAACAAGGCTCTAACTTGGGTCCTCTCCTTCACTAGGCGCTGGATGTCTTCCCTCTGATTTTTTTACATGAAGGGAGGCCACGTAGTTAAGCTAGAGCACTGCAACATATCACCGGTAGAAGAAAAGCATGTATGGAGGAAGGAAATGTTTTTACCGAAGCTTGGTTCAGCAGAACATATGCGTGGGTTTGCTCCTTCACGTGACTGCTATACTTCTCCATTCGTGCGTGCAGAATACAAGGTGGAAAGTTCGTGACAAGGTGGGTGTCCTCTCTGGTGTCGGATGTGAACACAACGAGGAGAAGAAGTTTTAGTAGCGTTGGTGGTACTACCGATAAATCAAGGAAGGAAGGTAGTTGTATTTTCTCTGTATTGTACGTAATGTAGCAAGGAATTTACCTCTCTGGTTTTTCTTACGTGGAAGACCATGGAAACAAGCTCATGAGAAGTTGGAAGCTCTCGCTGTTTGCTCTTGAAGGTAGTAGTGCACAGGCTGGGGAACTCCCTCTGTTGTACTTGTACGTGGAAGAAAAGCAAGGAAGAGCTTACAAGGAAAAGCAAGGAAAGAGCTTACAAGGAAAAGCAAGGAAAGAGCTTACATCTCCTTCTGTTTGCGTACGTGGGTACTGGAGCAGGAGAAAAACGATGGGCATTTTTTTTGTTTGAGTCAGCAGCAAAGAAGATAGAAGAATGTCTACGGTTCTGGAGCAGCAAGCGGAGAAGAAGGCCCGAAACTTCGTGAGCTCGTTATATCAGCGAGACTTGGATCTGTTTCTTCACGAGCTGGGTATCTTTTCGGGTTGAGCTGATCAAGAACGGAAGTTTAAGCTTCTGCATGGACAACACTGATGCATAGGCAGGGAACAGCTCTCCTCTCTGTTTTGTTCGTGGAGAAGCAGGAGGAGAAGCTCATTGGAGCTATGAAGGTTTTATCAACTTCCTTTTTCTTGGAACAGCAACATCGAACTGAGACACTCTCGGTTCTGGAATGGCAGAGGTGTTTGCAGTCTTCTGTTGGAGAGGAAATGAAGCAATTGCTGGAGGAGGAGAAGGGACTCGTCTATAGCCGGAGGTAGCAGAAATGGAAACGTGAATGTGAAGCACCGTTTTGGAAACAAGCATGAGGAAAACGGGGCATTTTTCCCGCTGCTGGATCGACAGAAGGAAGCGGGCATGCTCCTGTTGGAAGAAGGAGGCCGGTTTGACAGATGAGCGAGCAGTCGTTAGAAGTGGTAGTAGGTGTGCTTGGTACGTGGTCAAAGTTGGGAGGCTCCCCATGTCTAAAAGGAATTACTTGAGTTTTGCAATGTTGTCGGCTCCAATGGGTAGGGGTAGGTATGGTTTGTATCATTTAATATGTTGTGTGTGTACATATAATATGTTTGTGACACAGAAATGTCCAATTGTATGTACCCGGTGGTGTACAGGCTCGCAATTAGTGGTGGTCGAACAGATAGTGGCACTAGGTGTACAAGTGGGTAGGTAATTGTAGTATTATGTAGTGGTAAAATGATACTTGTAATAATACGTTGTCTTGTATTACTGAAATCGAGCACAGCTCATCCGGTTAAGGCTACGGGAAAGGAACGAGAGGTCTCGGGTTTGAATCCCGTCTAGAGCATGTTTGCTCATTTTTTGTTTTAGCCTTATTTATGCATATCCCTTGTATATGTGCGACCGTATTAATATGTCGCGTTATTAGCTGCACATACATATATATAAGCGGTTATTTGTTACGTATTAATTATACCTATGTATGAATACGACTATTTTATATGTCGTATTTTTGCTATATGTACTTATGCGACTATATTGTCGTGTCGCATTTTTAGTTATACTTACAACGTTATAATATTGTAACGTTGTGTATATGTACATATATATGTACGTGACCGTATTAATATGTAACGTCGTCATATTTTCGGACACGTATATGCTCGTACTAATTTAATTGTTCGTTCGCTCACAAGTTGTTACGTGCTCATAATAATGTACACATTATTATTTAGGCCATAATTTAATTGGTTATATATCCAATCTATATTTAATTAAGTAGGGGTATTTCACAAGGTGTCTAAAGTTTCGGATTTGTCACAGCACAAAATCATAGTTTCCTTTCCAGAAAACGCAAGGTAAACTCGCACCTTCCAGCTTCAATTTCTTTCTGTATGTTGCGAGTTAGAGTTAGTTCTTGTTAGTAATATGTAGAGGTAAGTTTACTCTTTCGATTAAGCCTTACACATAGCCTAACTCGATCTGTACTGCAAGTTATAGATCCTCAAAGTCGGCCTCGTGAACTGCTCGAAAGTTCAAACTTTTCCAGAATCCGGTTTCGATTTCACTCAATTCGCACAACTCCGGTAAGTTTCCGATCAATTGCTCCGTTTTTGTCAAACCTTGTCGTGTTTCCGACCTAACCCAACAACCAATTAAGCTTATTATGCTTCGTATATGTAGAATTTTACAAAATTGAATTCGAACTGCTAAGAACCCTATTCGAATAGAACCCAGAATCGATTTTTCGGAATACTGCATTATAATTGAGGAAATTGATGTCATTAGAACCGGAATTTGATTTCGAAACGAATGGAGGAAGAATCACGCGATTTCGTTCTGTGGATTGAGAGAAAATGGGAATTTAGTACTCGAATCGGGTTGGGGGGCGGATGATGAACTCGGCTTTTAGCAGCCGTCCGATTGTAGTTATATGAAACGGACGGCTGAGATTAGATCGTTTTAAATTAAAAGTATAAGTTTTTATTATAATTTCAGAAATAAACCCTAACTTGTTGAATATTTAAATGCCTTCCCGAATGTATTTTGACACGAAATTTTAACGATAGATTCCTTATAAAATCTAGTTTATTTTGATGTAAATTAATATGGTTTTGGAGTTTTTAACGTAAGTTATGATTTTTGCAAGTTACGGGTTTTTTGGAATTATTTGGCTAATTTAAAAAGATATTTTCATGAAATAAAAATTTTATAATTGTATAAAATGTTATAGTTATTATATATTAAATTTGGCAATTTTTGGACAAGGGTAATGGTTTAAAATCAGGTTTATGAAATTTTATAGAATACACTTATAATATATGGTTTTTAATGTAACCAAATTAAAGTATGACTTATAATAAACTTTATAGGTTGAAAATAATATAATAATACTAAACTAACATTCAATACAGAATGTTAAGAAATAATTTTGAGTATCAACTTTTAAGTGAGGTAAATTAAATACATATTACTTATATGTATATATATAATATATATTTATAAATAAAATAGTAACATATGTTAAAACAAGGAATTTAATTAATCTATATTTATACTAATCATATAATGTGGAGGTTAATATGCTTAATTGGGACTAAGGGAAATACTTTATTTTATAAACCACATATTGGATGTAGTCATGTGTAAAGGTTAATATAAATAATTAGATGCAATAAAACTAAATAGGGTGTCTTGAATTAATACTAATAAATATAAATAAAATAAATAAATAAATAAAGGGAGTAAAATACCTTATAGAAAATATAACATGAAGGAATTAATGAGTTAAACTAAACCTCTACATGCTAGTAATAAAAGAATATTATATGAGGTGGTATTAATTTATGGTTATGAAATTGAGTTTTGAGTTACCTTTGAATTTCTAAGATTTATATAAACAGTATTAAAATACATGTATATATTTAGTCAATGACCGCAGTATAAATCTATAATTGGGTAAAGAAATTAATAAGTTAAAATTTAGGAATATTTGTAACTAGATTACATAAAATGTTACACAAATAGATTTTATTCTATAGTTAATAATAATAAAATACTTTTACATCTAAATGTTCTTATATATAAACAATAATAAAATAATAAAATACTTTTACATCTAAATGTGAGGTGGGTTAGTAAGTCTAGATTTAATCATTTCTTAACATTTATGGTATTGAAATATAACTTAATGTTTTAAGATAAAATCATTAAAAGGATTATGATGTTAAACTATATTAAACTATGATTTGGGAATTTATCTAAATATAATCCTTAAGTTTCTTGGCATTAGATAAGCTATATGAAATACATTTATAACATTTATTACCAATACTTAGGATGTGAGTTTACAATTAAGGGAGGTGTTTAGTAGTTAGAATTTATAGAAGGTTTATAAATAGGAATTTGATACTTAAAACCTTTGAACCTTTTATTAGATAAAACTAAGTTACATAAGATATTATATTGATATACTTTACGGTAATGGGAAGTAATGATAGGTTATTTGAATATAAAATATGAGAATTTTCATAATAGATTATCTTATAAATAATTAACAATTTTCACTTACGAACCAGAATTTAATTCTCTGATAAATCTACTCTATGTAGATATATTGTCTAACCTAAATACAATAAAGGATATTAATTTATTAGGTTATTCCTTTGAAACCTTAGGTTTTGTAAAACAATTTAAAACGTATTTAAGGCTTAAGTTTAAATGAAGTTTAGTACAAAGGATTATGCATAGTCTATAGAGAGAATGTGTGTAAGATAAAACATTTAGGAAATTAAGTGTAAGTAAGGATACATAAAAGGTTATACTAACACCTTATTGTATAGGTAATAATAAAACATATATATACCTTGTGAATACTAAATGTAAATTAATTCGTTAAATCTAAGTTAACTATAGTATAGTTATTCAGGATGAGAAGCAATTTAACATCTTATGACAAGTGTATTAGATGGTTGTAATTAAAAGTCATTCTGAACTAAAGATGAGATAATTGAGTTTAGCAGTTCAATTAAGTTATAATAAAACGCGTCTACAACACTACGATTCCAATATACAAGATGTAGATCTTAATTAAGTTAAGGGAAAGACTTAATCATAATGGGTTATCTAGTAGATATTGTTTTAATACATAATCTTTACATTGTGAGATAATAGTATAGTATTCTGAGATGAGTCCATCATAGGTCATAATACAATGTTTATTCTAAATTAAGAATAAAGGTATTGAGCTTAAGATTATTATTGAATTCTTAGATTTAATTATATAATATAACACATTTATGATATAAGGTCTCAAAAGTCTTGAATGTGAGGATTGTGGTTAGATATGAATAAAGTGGATAGGAGTGGTCAGTTAGCAGGTGTTAATAAATAGATTCCTTGATCCTACAACCTTGGGCTATACAACCTTCTAAAATAAGTCAAAGGTTATACATAACATTTAAGCGAGGGCTTATAAGATAATTGAGATTTTGAAATAAGAGAGAGGAATTTATGTAAGTTTAACTTAGGGTACAAGTTATTGATAGTAAATTATCTTCAATGTTCCTCAGAGAATTGTTGAATGTTTGCACGAGTTTACTAGAACTGCTACAGCGTTGACCAGGTATGATTTCTCGTACTCCGATACTTTTGCTGATTGACCTATGAGACGTTTTCGAAAAACGCTAACTGAGTTTAAGAGGAATTTCTAAAAGGAAATGGTTGTGTGGCTAACTCAGCTTGTGTGACTAACTGAGCCTTGAATGTGAAACTCGCTTGGGTATTGGTTCCTTCTATTTGGTTGTTCCATTGGACATTGACTGCTTAGGGTTTACGCTTCTGCACTCTGTAGGACTGAGTGTTTTGGTATTGCTCTGGGTAGTTAGTGGTCTGGTGGGAATTTGGAAAATGTCAATTTTGGTAAATTCTTCTTTGACTCTGGATATCGTTTCATCCATGAGCTGGTTCTTGAGGTTTCGACGTGCGCACGTCTTCAATGGTAACAGTGAGGGGCTGTATATCCCCTGTCCCAAAAGGGACGTAGTAGACAGTGAGGGGCTGTATATCCCCTGTCCTAAAAGAACGTACTTGGCGGTGGGGTCCATCTCTCCCAGTTGAATTATTCACTCTTGAGTTATTGGTTCTTGGATCTACCTTATTATTCCTGGTCCTTTGTGACTATCTGAGTCTTTCTACTCCTAACGGGAATTGGATTTAACTAAGGCATTGGATGTTCTCTAACACATGGTGTGGTTTTGTTTCACTAACTTTACCTTTCTGTTATTCATCTTTATTCTTAACTTGTTATCTTGATTTGGTGATTTGTGGAATGCCTTGCTCCTCTGTGTGGTTTAAGTGATAGCTTTCAAGCTAATATTTATTTAAGAGTTGTTTTATAAGTTTGTTTTTGGAGAATTGTACCAGTTCCATTACAGGGAACTGACTCTCCCGGGGTGGGCTGCTTGGTTTCATCTTGTAGATATAAATTGTTTATACAGGTGGCCACGAAGAGCATGAGTGATTGGGATGAGAATTAGGAATTGTGGAGAGTTATTCTATTTTACTAGTAGTTAAGTTTATGTTGTTTTTCTTGAGTTCAGACCGTAGCTTTTGTAATTTTATAAGTTGTAATTGGTGAGGTTTGGTGCCGGGTGTTTGGAACCTGATGGTCTGTAAACACCAGTAGAGATTTTATATTCCGCTGTGTTTATTGTTAAATAGGGGCGTTACAAAAAGTATCTAAATCAACAAAGGAATTAGTTATGGGGTCAAAACATGATTAAATAAAATATAGGGCACCAAATAGAATACAAAACTGTGAGGAAACATTTTTAGGGATTTTAGAACATATAATATAAATTTTATGAAATTAAGGTGTTAAATGTAAAACAAGAGAAAAGCTTAGGGTATTTTTGTAAATAAAACCAATCTGGTCAAAGAAATAAATTTAGGTGGTCAACCTTGACCACATGAGAGGGTTGACCAAATTAGAATGATAAAATGATCATATTGGGTATTTAAAGGAATAATAAGTTAAAAATAACATTTATAAAAAGAGACAGGGTGTTTATGTAATTACCGAAAATTATAGGTGTTGGGAAATGAATATTAGAACCATAGGGGTCTATTTCAATATTAAAATAATGGGAAATTTCACCAAATACCATTGAGTTTTTGCTTAATTCACGATATACCACTGTGTTTTTAAAATTACACAGGATAACATTGAGTTTTTACTTATTTCACCGGATAACACTCTGTCTCATATTATGTTAACTTCTTTGTTAGTTTTCCTGGAAAATGACAAAAATACTCCTATTATTAATTAATTGTCTCACAATGAATTGTCATATTGATAAATTCTATAAGATACCACCTTAGTTTAACTGATAATAGGGCAGTTTAGTCTTTTTTTCTAAGGATATTAACGGAAGAGTTAACGAAATATGAGACAGAGTGTTATCCGGTGAAATAAGTAAAAACTCAATGTTATCCTGTGTAATTTTAAAAACACAGTGGTATATCGTGAATTAAGCTAAAACTCAGTGGTATTTGGTGAAATTTCCCTAAAATAATTTGGGTTGGTTTTTGTGGTTTAATTAATTTGGGATTATAAGATATAGTTTAAGTGTTAATGTGTAACATTTAAAAATCTGTGTGGGACATATGGTAATTACCAAAAAGTTAGTTACAAACTGGAATTTAAATAAGCTAGGGGTTTGTTTGGAAATTTGGAAGAATTATTGAGTGGTTTTTGGAATTTAATAAATCAATATGTATAACATAAAGTTTAGGTATTAAATTGTAAGTTATAAAATAAATGTCGGCCAAGGTATAAATAATGAAAGTTAAGGGTTAAAGTATGCTAAAAACCGAACAAGTGTGGTCTAGTTGGAATTAAGGAAAATATTTGGTTAGTTTTGGTATTTAGAATAATTGAACTGTATAATATAAAGTTTTAGGTATTAAATTGTAAGTTTACAAAATGAAGGGGGTTATAGTGTAATTAAAATGAAGTTGAATAAACAATGGGGTTGTCACATATATATACTTATATATGTATATTATAAGGTTTGAATGTCTTAGGTTATAAGTTAATAAGGCTGATAATGGAACAATATAATATATGGGATAGTATTGTAAATAATCAATTATGTGGGGAAGGATTGAAATTTCTGAATTTTAATGGTGTTGATCGGTAATATATATAAGAGCATAATAATGTTTAGAAACCTTAGGTTATAAGTAAATAAGAGGGAAAATGTGACAAGAATAATATTTGGGGTTGGTTTTGTAAATAAATAAAAAGAGATGGGGAAAGAGTGAGATTTCCGAAACTTTGTGGTGGTTGATTAGAAATTTCAAAAATAGGCCGAAAAATAAAATAAGGTTTCCAATGATATAATGTGATATTATATTAAAGCATGAAAGGGTACATTATAAGGGAACTATCAAGGAATAAATATGCCTTATATAATCATTCACACAAAATAATGGATCTAAGTTGGAAACTTAGAGAATGTAATACATGGTAAAGGACCTTAAAATATGAGGAACATAATAATGTGTAAAGTATTTTACATGGTATTAAAATAAGTTCTTAATGAGGGATTTATAAATAGAAGTCACAAATAAATAATGTGAACTACTAATAAACAAGGGATGAATTTATTATGGAAAAATCTCATAATGCATACCATATGAATTTATCAAGTGGAGTGAGGATATAACATGATTAATAAATCATTTACGGAGTAATACAATTACAAGTAGTAACGAACTATAGAAACAACTATATTATATGCATGCACAAGTATATGGTATTTATACATACACGTAGAAAGGTTACGTAAACCATAACGCATGTTAGCAATAATAATGCATGCGTACGTAAGTATATATATAACTGCCAAGCGTGCTCGCAATTATAATCACGTAAGGTATTCCGTATAACGAAACAGTTTAAATTACATGCATGCGTGCACGTAACGTTATTCCCGCATGCATGCACCTCGACAAATGTATGAACAATTCGAGAACGTAACCTCCACGTAATGAATATTTTTACCATAGCAACTATTGTACCCTCGTGAGCAATAACGAGTAACTAAATCTAAATCCCTGGGATTAACGAATACCAAGTTGAGCAAGAAATCAACCAAGGGGTTAGCTATGGGATGGAAGTTAGAGTTTGGTCTAGGTTGATTAAGTGAGTTCGGGATTATCGACACTGATATTAGAACAATGGATATTCCAGAGGTAAGGGTTGGTAGGTACGAGTTTCACGAGCGCTAGGGGATATGCGAGGGCTGTCACGCTAGCGTTTTGACGGTGTAGTTAGAATTGACCTGAGGAAGGGTTCATACATTATTGTGTGTTTAAGAATGTATGTGTGTGCTTATGTGCATGTTTGTGTGAATTAAGAATGTATGCATGATTGTTTATCTCGCACCATTATTCTTATGCGCGAACGTCCATTCAGACTAATACTACGTCAACTATAGATCGACTTATATAAACATACATATGCGGATAAGGAATGAAGTGGTTGTTACCCGATATAATACATATTGTATTATGATTAAATACTAACCTAAGTAAAACACTTAGGTACGAGACACGACTATGTCACTCTCTAGAGCTTGGATCTCGAACATGAATGTGACCTAGACTATCTCTAGGAAGTGCGTAAGACCCTGAGGGCTGCCATAACAAATATGAAACTCTTCATAACCTAACACTATACTTGAGGTAATTGATTAACAAATTAATCACACAATGGAGGTTTGGTATATGAGGGAAACCCAGTGTAGTCTTGGACTAGCTGGTTGCACATAGTGATCACAATAGAGTGGATGACTGGTACAGGTCTACTCACATAGTACTTCATTCGATCGTATAGATCATTGGACGGAGTCCCCACATAAAGGGAATGGCTACAGCCGTTGGTGTCCCACCATATAATAGGTGACATAAGGGGGATTCGGGTTCCCACGTTATGAGAATGGTTACTACCGTTGGTGTCCCGCCATATAATAGGTGACAACAAGAGAATGTGTGGAAGATGAGTTGTCTACTAACAAGACGTCTGTCAATGAATAAAGAAAACCGAGTGTACTAATCAACAAGTGTGACCGAATCGGTACTACGAGGCTTAGTTCATCCTCATACGTGTGAATAACAAATAAGCGGGCTTTAAAGGCCAATTGACAAACGCCTTCGTACTTAATGACTTTCGCTTTATTTGTGGTTGCTCATTAATTGAGTTTATATTGTGCAATGACTACTTGTGGATTGTAGTGGACTTTATGATTGAAATACTCAATGTTTACGCATGTTTTTTTACAGCATTTATTATAATTGTAAACCGAACAAAGCGTAAAATGAATCTAATATTAAGATGGCTAATATGAATTAAGTGACCGATAGGGTCCACCTAGCATACTCAGCATTTATCGCTGAGCCTCCACGACGTTTGTCAGGTGAACGATCGAGTTATGAAGCCGGAGTGCGGGACTTCTGGGTAGACAATGATGACTTGACTTTTATTGCGTTTTTAGAATCAGTTGTATTAATTATGTTGTAAATTTGGAAAGTATTTTAGATGCTCACTAGTTATGTGTATCGAGTTGCAATTACGTTAGTGTAGTAAACATCTCGTTCATCACTGTGGTTTGTTATTGATGCTGTTGTTACTTAATTCCTGCTTCTTTACTCGCATGGGCGAGTAATGGCATGTGACACCCGAGTGAGGATTATAATCGTTTAGACTTCCACGGCGAGACGTCTTTAATTACGCTACGAGAGAGATTATTACGAGTTTATCGAGAGGGGTGTTACAATTAAAAGAGTAAAAACAAAATTTAAACAAAATAATATAAAATAAATAACAAAAAAATAAAATTAAAATAAACAACAAAATTAAACAAAATGAAAATTGACTAAAAATGAAAAACAAAAGAAATCAAAAACTAAGAAATTAACAAAATTGAAAATTAAACTAAATTAGAACTAGGAAAACAAAATTAAAATAACTAAAAACAAAAATGACTAAACTAAAAGTAAACTAAACTAAAACAAATAAATAAGTAGAGCTGATCAAACCCAACCCGGTCGGGTGACCCACTCCGGCCTGAAAAACCGGGCTTGAAAAAAAATTTGGGTAAGCTTAGACAAAAAATCAGGCTTGAATTAGAAATCGGGTCGGGTTCCGGCAAAATTTTGGGTCACAAAAAAAGCCCAACCCGGCCTGAATTTAAAAATATATAGTATAATATTTAATTTTTATTTTTATATAAGTTATATAGAATTTTGTTAATTATTTAATATTTTATGTAAAATTGCATTATTCATTTAAGCTTTTATCCAAAATTTTTTTATTTATTTAAATTTTTATTAACTATATCTATAAAAATGAGAAAACTTGTCCGAGTGGGTCAGCTAGCGGTATAATCGGAAAAAAGTAGGCCTAGTCTGGCCTGACTCGAAAAATAAAAAAACGGGCTTGGACATTAGAAAATATTTCTAGGACTGGCCCAAACCCGGCCGCCTATCCATTTGATCAAATAAAAACACTAAAAACTAAAAAAATCTAAATAAATAAATAAAAGAAAAGTAAAATAAAGACTAAACTAATAACTGTGCCTACCCAACAATAGCGTCAAAAACTTGTACCAGTGAAAATGTACCAGTCTAATGTGGCAAGTTTTCTCAAAGTGTCCTATGGGGTTATCGAACCAAAATAGATGATGTCTAGTTCGAGTTTCAATCTAAGTCAAACTAAAATTCTAAGGAAATCAATAATATTAAATTGGATTTTTGATTGCTGAAATAAATAATAAAAATAAAAATAATAAAAGCTGATCTTCTTAATGACTCTAAATAAATGTATCCTTGTTTATACTTCCCCCTAGTTATTCAGTTCCCTTTTGTATTTGTTTTCTCTAATTCAACATTGCAACCCCATATCTATATTGATCCGCATCCGATTTTAGCGTATTATGGATTCTTATCAGCAATTACTAAATTGTAACTCTCATTGCGGATTTACTGATTTACTAATAGCGATAAAATCACATATGGTTTGTAGTCAGCTAACATGTAGAGGAAACTGTCATCTCCAAATTAACTAATAGTATTTCTATAGTCCAACAAACTAAATAAACTCTAGCAACTCACAAATCACAAGAGATTCATAAATTAAACAAGTAATAAAATTACAATCTTGATTATCTGATAAAAACATAAAAGAAAGAAATAATCTTAAATTATGGTTCCATAGCAAACCAAAATATAAATAATTACTCAACCATGGATACGAAATAAACAACAATAAAAAAAGAATGCCATCACATTTGTGTGGTGAAGATGACGAAAACCAGTCACGCGCTGTTGCTCTTCTGTCTCCAATGCAACTGCTACCTCTCTCAATTTTGTCATGGCTATGGCTCTTGATTAGTTTCGTAATGAGAAAGATGTATCCAGCCTCTTCTCTAGTGCCCGTTGTATATCTTGTTCTCTTCGTGAAGCTCTCCTATTTTATTAGAGAATAGGTTAAAAAGCTGTTTTTGAGATGCGTTCGGCAAAATAAATTGTGGTAGTTTTGGTCTGGTTGTTTTGGTTGGCCGTTTTATGGTAATTTTGCTGGTTGTTTTATGGCTGTTTTGAAAACTAGTGTTCGGCAGATGGCAGTTTCGTCTGGTTGTTTTGAATAAGTTAATTTTATGCAGTGCGTTTACCGTTTTTGTTGTTACAATTAAAGAATTTTATATTACATTTTAAAACAATTTTTTGTTAACAAAGTCAAAATATATTATAGCCTTTAATAATTATTATTCTTTATTAATATTTTAGTGACAATTAATTTATAATATGTATACATATTAATTTATAAATAAACTTTTTACATATATTTGAAAAAATAAAGAAATAAACCATTATGTTTAGAGCAAATATTAGATGTTATATATCAAAAAAATTTTACAGATTATATATTAGTATTTAATATAACATTTCAAATAGTATATTTAATATTATTTTAATTTTTAATGGAATAAATAATATCATTGAAATGAAAAAGCAATTCTTTCTAATAATAAAAATTGGCGTATATATATATATATATATATATATATTTATAGCTATCACTTATTATTTTATTATTATATATTGTTTAATTGTTGATAAAATATTTATTTGAAACATAGTTAAAACAATATATTCTATTCAATTAAATATTATTTAATGAAATTTAAAACATAAATTTAAATTTAATACTGATATGACAAGAACATAAAAAATAACGTATATTAGCATAAAATTATTCTTTAATTATTAAGCACGGTATAAAACAATAATAACTTTGATATACTGACAAACCATAATAGTTTGTACAAAAAGTTTTATAATTAATTATTACTTAGCAAGTTGAATACTTATAATTGATATTTCTGAAATATACTTCAAATATTTTGTACTTTAATTATTTTGATATAATTGAAAGTTTACATCATAATTTTTATTAGTTGCTTTTCCTTGTAGAATATTTTATTATAGTTGATAGATAGTAATAGTTTTAAAAGACTATTTATCCGCATCTAAATAAACAATTAGAAACACTACTAGTTTAAAACTGTGGTTCTATAATTTTCATTAATTTATAATTAGTATACCAATCTTTATAAAAAAACTAAAAAAAAAAGGAAAA